>CM038143.1:74296364-74523864 GCA_021437245.1 Aegilops speltoides
CCGGCGTTTAGCGGCGGCGAGCGACGCGCGGCGAAAGTGATTTTATTGTTCCGCAACCAAACGAGCCGCGGAGGCATCGGAGTGGAGCCGAGGACGAGCCGCGCTCTTGGCGGAGTCCGTTGGGGTCGGGTGGCGGAGTTAGCGCCGCGGCGGATTTTGGCGGCCACCGGAGTTCGGGTGAGAGCGAACTCGGGCTGGGGTGTCTTGGTGAGGTGCGGGAGTGCACGGTTAGCCTCGGTGGCGTGATGAATGCGTTGGACACGGTGAGGTGGCGGTGGTTAGCGGAGGCACGTCGGCGACGTGGTCCGCGGCGCGCGGCGGTCGATCTTCGTGGCGGTGGCTACGGCTCGGGGCGAGGGAGGAAGGGTAGGAGGGTAGCTAGGCTCACTGGGCACTCGTAGAGGCCTCCGTGCGGGTCGGGACGAGCCGAGGCGGCGGCGGCGTTGAAGGGGATCTCCGGCGACGGCGAACTCGGCGAGGTCGGTGCGGTGGACTCGGGCCTCGCGAGCACACGGGGCTCGGGTAGCTCGACGAAGTGGACGGCGGCGGAGCTCCTGGACACGACGAGAAGACGCACGGGCGACGGGGAGCACGGCTACGACGTGGGCACGGCGGCGGTGGCGTCGGCCATGGCTGGGGAGCGCGAGGGGAAGGAGCTGGAGAGGAGAGGAGGCGTCTGGGGGGTTCTGGGGAGAGAGGGGGAGTGATTCATAGCGTTAGCCGGGCGAGAGAAGCAGCGAGGCGGCGAGCAGGTGCGTGGCACCCATGCGGTGCTCGCCGTCGAGCACTGCACTGCTGGCCGACAAGCAGCTTCATTGGCCTTGGCTGGGCTGGGCAGTGTGGGCAGTTAGCAGGCGCCTGTAAGTCTTTCCTGTTATTTTCTGTTTTTGTTATTTTCCTTTTCTATTTTCTGCAACTTTGTTGAATTATTAAAAATACCTAAAAGGTTCTAAAATTCACCAAACTACTCCTGGTCCATTGTTGGAATAATTCCTACATGAAACATTTTAGATTGGGAATATTTGGACATTTGAAATATTTTATATAATTTTAAATGCCCAAATTCAAATACTTATGATTTAATTCAAAGACCTTAGGATAACCTAGGAAATTGTGCATCACTTTTGGCGAGGTTCGAACCAAGACAAAGATGATGGACATTTTAGAAGGGCATTTCGGGTTCATTGAAAATATTTTTAGTAAACCCTAGTTGATTAGGAGGGGGTGGGAGTTTCATCTATTCCCATTTCAGATTTAAATGAAATTTAAACATGATGCAACACTCTAATGCATGCACTAGGCATTGTCAGAACTAGGGATGTGACAACTCACCCCCACTAAACAAGAATCTCGTCCCGAGATTCAAGACGTGAGGTAAGAAGACAGAGGGACACAAGCTATTACAATCTTCACCATCCAACTGTCTTTCTCGAGGATGCTGATTCAGTGCTCCAATTGATCTTGACGTCTTTGCTTTTGAGATTTCCATTCAACACGAGGACAAAGACACTCTACAAGGATGGATCATCTTAATGATCACAAGATCAACTCACGGAATGAGAGGTAGAACATCTCTTGAGCTGAAAGGTAAATCACACATCATGAAGGACGGAGGAAACAATTTGATGAGGTTTCAAAGTAGCGAGGAAAATGGTTGTCATGATACCACCACGAGAGACCTTAGGGAAGGTAACTCATAGATATATCCCCTTAAGTGGCAAAAAGAATTACCTTTGATTCAGAGATCATTGAAACTCTTTATACCAGCCTAAGGCAAATCACAATCAATTATTTGAAGGAGTCCGAAAGAATGACATTCTCGGGTCAGGTTGGATGATGTGGATTACCTTGTTGAAGACAACACAAAGGATGATTTTAGTGGCGGGAGAAGCTCAGCAGTAGAGAGTGATTCCACTATTGGAGTGGTTATAGCATAACCGAAAAGACTAGGAACAATTCCAGTTAGTGCCGGTGATAATACATAGTGCTTGTGCGTGCTCTCAAGAACTTGAGCATTTCCATATTCATCAAGGTTTTACCAACATCCGTGTCAAGGGTCCTGGCAACACAACATACTACCATGATGAATAATGACGGATGATGCAGATGCAAAGGAAGATAACACCTTCTCAGATTTCACCTTAGCGAGTCTAAGAAAACAAAATCTGGATGATCGACTGAGAGACATTTAGCACTCCGCTTCTAATGTTCTCCTTGATGTACTAGCGTAACCCATTTGTAGATATGGTTTGATATATAGAACATCAAGTAAAAGGTCGGACTTCGGGAACACAAAAATCATAAGGCACAACTAGGGAGTAAATCCTACGAAGTCCTTATGGGGAGGTGGCCAACTTTCTCAATCAAGATATTACAATAACAGGTCTTCCGGCCGGGTGTGTCGGCCAACATCGACCTTGTCGGGACCTACAACATAGATCTTGGAAAAGTTCCAACCATCGTATCTGCCTGAGATTCAGATCTGGTCGGAAACAGGACATTTCAGACATCATGTCTGGAAAAGAAATTTTGCAACACAAATCGACAAGACGATGTTGCGAGATTCTCGGGAAATGGACTACGGTAGTAAGCTCCAAAACATGAGTTGGTTCTGCTACACACATGTGAACACGTTGTCTCAGACAAGCATGACCAAGTAGTAGTCTTATAATTAAACACTACCGAGTTCAGGTGGGGAACCATCAACAAGGATATCAGAGTCCTTACATAAGTCTAGCTCTTAAGAAGGAACTTCTTCTCCTTGAACAAGTTAATCAGTGGCTTGGTGTGCTGGGAAACACATATAGAATGGAGGCGGCCAACCTATCAAACCATAGAGCACTTCGCACATGCGTGACTAACTTGGGACGATTCCAGAGGAATGCAAAAACTAACTTTCTCGAACCCACGGCGGCAACTTGCATCAAATGCACATGAGTTAGAGAGAGTCACTTCTTTCATCCGAACATATGTTTCATGAGCTAGCATGAAGAAATGCTTTAAAAAGTTTCCAATACTAGCTTAATGTTCAACAAGATTATGAAGAAGATAAAGATGTTGTCGATGGGCTCAACAACAGTTCATCCTGGTTTCCCATATAAATGGAATTCCATAATTATGTGAACAAGGGAATAGTATTGGTCAGACCCAAAAGACATAATGGTGTATGCTCGAGGAAATTCCACGAGTAAGACAACATTACGACCATCGTTGGTTCTGATTTGATTTGAGAATAGCCCACACTCAAATCAAAGTTTTGGCAGGACAATAGCTCCAACAACTGGTCTCAAGGATCAATTGATGAAGATATCATCTCTCTTCAACACACACACAAGATATCCCTTGGAGATGAACTAAGTCAGGTGAGCTTTTATCTTCCAACTCTCCAAGTTGTTGTTTAGCTTAACCAACTAGCCTGTGGGTATGCAACATGATTCTTGGAGAAGGGTGGTTACAAGAAACCAACTTGATCACGAACTCAACATAGAGGTCGGTGACAACTCGTAATACTTCCGAGAAGATAAGCGGAAAATCACGAACCACCGGTATGTTACTAAGCCGAGAACAATCTTGCCTTCCAGAGCAAGACGATATGATCAAATAAGCAAGGGACTGGATAACCCTAACTCATTGATCGAGGAGTGCACCAGAAATAAGGACTAGGTAGCACGATCAATCCTGGGATGATGATTCAATAATCAACACGCTAAGATTGAGGTTATCGTCCATTTAACTACCAAGCAACGGAGTTGCTAGGAGTAAAGATTTCACACATCACGAATCACTTGTCGGTATTCCGGTTGCGACAACACGGAACCGAGGAATGAGTAATGATGGCGAGGAGTATTACTACATCAAGAATTCATAGGATGGTGTGCAATTCCCATGACATTCTTGATATAAAGATGGTATTACTCCAAGGTAGAAGAGAACAAAAGCTGGATTAGTATTTGATCTGCGGAGTACGACAGCTTTGACCCAATCCTGGAAATGGACAAGGTACTGGAGTTCGTTTCTCCTAGTCATTCTGGAATAGAATGGCTTGACGGACCACAGAAGTAAAAGGCATCGATGAACACGAATGCACGACTACTCCTGACTATCAATCGATAGACGAAAATCAGGATACAACTAAAGGAGGACAACTCAAAGGACATACGATTTTCTGAGTTGTGGATGCATAGATTAGTATGTCGAACCAAGTTCAACAAATTTCTTCCGGATAATCCATGCGGAAAGGTAGAACTGGCAGAGTCACAACATAGAATCGATAATTCATCGAGAGCACTTTTGTTGTGATCTTTTGGTTCAACGAGGAACTGCTGCCATAAGTAGTTCATGGTATTTGGAAGAATGATATACCACGGACCACGAGGAATAATGCAAAGGTTACTAATAACCTAAAGGAACAAGCAAAGACTATCAACATGAGGTAAATAGGGTGAGTCTTGGGTTCAAGAACCCAGGAATAGAATACCTACTAACTAAATTGCATCACAGGATGCTTCGGGAATAGAGGCCAGAATCCTCACACTGGGACACAAATCATGGCTAGGTTACTAGATGATCCCCTAAGACACCTAGGGTCATAATAATAATTCCAACATATATGTCGAGGCAATAGAATACCTCAACACACTAGTTAGTATGGTTGATCTGGCACAAAGGATCTTCAGAACGGTAAAAAGGAATTTGCAAATGCATCAGACTATTTAGAAACACAGGATGACTCGACACGACATAACGGTGTAAATGCTCAAAAGATTGGAGACATGCTACAAAAATGGTGGCATAACCACTTAATATCACAATATCAAGGTTTCGAGACCAACAGTTATGAACATACGGAAGTAGTAAAACTGAGCTGAGATTTGAAACTAACAATTCTATAGGTCTATGGATTAGTAACACGTCATCCTGATAGATAGATGAGAAGGTCTAGTTCCTAAACCCCGTAGAAAAGAAGAGGTTGACTCAGATCAGAAGGGCATAAGGTAAAGGAGTAAAAAGAGCCTTACGTTCCATCCCACAATCAATTCCCTTACATAACTAAAGCATTTCTAGACTCAACTTGACCAGTTTGGCTTGGTAGTCCTCACAGCAATCAAGCTCGATACCAAAGCTGTCGGGACCCGACTCAATGTCACATCGATTTAGCTTTGTAACACCTCATATCACTTTGCGGCCTCACGCATACGGTATTCCCACGGTGTCGCCTTACCTTTGCCGGGACCGTTTAGCCTTTTGGCACACGTATATGATAGTGTCGCTAGCATCCATATGATAAGGAGCCCGGTGACATGGCTAGTCGTAAACCCAAAGTGGCACAGACTTACGAGGACAGCATCCATGACCCGGCATCGAGCGTGTCGGTCATCGGTAGTGAGTTCGGGCTGTAGCACTAGGCTAGCAGACTCCGATAAACCGGGCAGTAGCGGGCTAACAGACTCCGGTACTAACAGCGTGACATTTCCCAAGGGATGCATACGAGAGCGAAGAAGGACACATGCCGGCCAGCCTAAGTGTTAGGAGCAGTAGCAAGCTACCATGGCTCGATGGAGACACTAGGAGACATTGCGGTAAGAGAGGCTACTAAAGATAAACAACTAGATAGTCGGATCCCACACATACCAAGCATTTCAATAACATACACACAATATGCTCGATATGTGCAAATACAACATGGCATCACAACATGACTCTCGACTCAAGTATTTATTCATTAGGCTCGAGGAGCGAGATATTACAAACAGGGTCTCATGACCCAACATTGAAACATACAAATCAAAGCACAAGCGGAAGCTAATATGTCCGAAAGTGAGACATCTACAAATGAAAAAGGCTTGAAAGCGACTATCTACGAGATCTGCCGAGGGCACAAGATCGTAGCTGAGGTAACAAGCTAAGCGTCGAAGTCCACGTGGAACTACTAGCGAGATCAAGTCTCTCGCAAAAACATAAAATAGGCAAGCGTGAGTACAAATGTACCCGGCAAGACTTACATCGTAACTAACTACATATGCATCATTATCAACAAAGGGATGGTGGAGTTTAACTGCGACAAGCCAGCTTTGACTCGAAGCTATCTGAACTACTAATCGCAATGTCACTCTTTTGAGGTGGCGCACGAGTCCACATATTCACCATATCTATACACCACTATGGATCCGCTCCGTCTCCCTACGAGAACGCCATCCATAGCACTCACGCTTATCTTGCGTATTTTAGAGTATCCACTTTCACTTGTCTATGAACTGTTATAGGCAACCCGAAGTCCTTTTCAGCGGACACGGCTATTGAATAGATGATGTTAACCTGCTAGGGTGTACTTCTTCACACACTCTCACCACTTACCGTCGTTTACACGACATGTACTCGGCAACCTTCAGCGGAAGCCCAGCGTGGGTGTCGGCCACGACCTACCTAAACACTCAAGTCCCTAGTCCGGGTTTATCGCCTATTTGGGTTCCATCTATGAGGAGTTCGGCGAAGTTTCGCTCACAGCCCCAAAGCGATGTGAACAGGGTTCCCAAGACACCAAGCGGGCATCCGGTACACCGTGCCACGTACCTACCGCATCACAGCCCACCCCTACGGTCGAGGGCTGTCCACGACCTCGATGAGGCTACAAACACCGAAACTACTTGCAACTCCCGGACGGAAGACTAGGGTGAATAAGAAGCCGAGAGGGTCCATTGGTTTCGGGCCCAATGCATGGTAGTAGCTGAATCATGGATCACAAACACAGAACTCAGCTCCTAAGGACGGCTGCAATGAGACAACCCACCATGTACTCCTACATGGCCTCTCACCGCTACCTTTACCAAATCGTGTTCACACACTTAGCTCACACACAGTAGGACATGTTCACACACCTCTGATTCATCCTCGATGAATCAGACCCGACTCAACTCTAAGCAGTAGTAGGCATGACAAACAAGCATGTATGAGTAGGCACAACAGGGCTCAAACAACTCCTACTCATGCTAGTGGGTTTCATCTATTCTTGTGGAATGACAGTCATGCAAAGGATAAAGGGGTTCAGCTACGCAGCAAGTAACAGATTGAATCGTTGTTGTCCTAATGCAGTAAAAGAGAGCAGGAGTGAGAGAGTGGGATTATATCGGAATGAACAAGGGGGTTTTGCTTGCCTGGCACTTCTGAAGATAACATTGGGTCTTCATCAGTGTCAACGATCACATCATCGGTACAGCGTCTACCGAGAGGGGCAGAATCTGACAACAGAGAAGAAATACAAGCAATGCAATGCACAATATGATGCATGCTCATGACATGGCAATATGCATGTGTTTTGGCTAATTCAAGCTAGAACAGATTGAAATGAATCCATTTGAACCAAAGATTCAAATGCAAACCCATATATGAAGTCATAAAGGTGCATTAACTTGTTTCATCTAAACAGCAGGGTTAAGTTGCTCTAACATGCATGAGACCAGTGCAGATGGATAGATTGGATTTTTGATCATTTTCATATATAACTTATTTCATTACGACTTACGGTTGATTTTCTATGATTTATTGAAGTTTAGGGCATTTTACGAATATATTAAATCATTTAAGATTTGTTTAAATTCGAAAGGAATTATTGCGTCGACATGACCTCATAGTGGCGTCATCAGGTCAGCGGGCTGGTCCAGTCAAACCGACTGTGGGTCCCGCGATGTCGCTGGCTAATTAACTAATTTAATTTAGTTTAAAGCGATCAGGGTAATTAGCGAAGGGGCCCCACCGTCATTGACTCAACGGAGTCAACGGGGCCCACCGTGGTCAAAGTCGACACGGCTGCACGGCGTTTAGCCGCCGGCGAAACCGCCGGCGGCGAAGTGATTTTAGCGCTTCCGGCAACCAAACGAGCCGCGGAGGGCATCGGAGTGGAGCCGAGGACGAGCGCGCTCTTAGCGAGTCCGTTGGGGTCGGGGTGGCGGAGTTAGCGCCGGCGGCGACTTTGGCGGCCACCGGAGTTCGGTGTGAGCGAACTCGGGCTGGGGTGTCTTGGTGAGTGCGGGAGTGCAGTTAGCCTCGGCGGCGTCTTGAATCGTTGGACACGGTGAGGTGGCGGTGGTTAGCCGGAGGCACGTCGGCGACGTGGTCCATGGCGGCGCGCGGCGGTCGATCTTCGTCGCGGTGGCTACGGCTCGGGGCGAGGGAGGAAGGGTAGGAGGGTAGCTAGGCTCACTTTGGGCACTCGTAGAGGCCTCCGTGAGGTCGGGGCGAGTGAGGTGGCGGCGGCGTTGAAGGGATCTCCGGCGACGGCGAACTTCGGCGAGTCGGTGCGGTGGACTCGGGCCTCGCGAGCACACGGGCTCGGGTAGCTCGGCGAAGTGGGCGGCGGAGCTCTGGACACGACGAGAAGACGACGGGCGACGGGGAGCACGGCTACTGACGTGGGCACGGGCGGCGGTGGCGTCGGCCATGGTGAGGCGAGGGGAAGGAGCCGGAGAGGAGAGGAGGCGTCTGGGGGTTCTGGGGAGAGAGGGGAGTGATTCACGGCGTTAAGCGGGCGAGAAAGAAGGCGGTGGCGGCGGTCGTGGTGGCCCATGCGGTGTTTCGCCGTCGAGCACTCGCACTGCTGCTGGAAGCAAGCGGCTTCATTGGCCTTGTTGGGCTGGGCAGCGGTGGGCGGTTAGAAGAGCGCCAGGTAAGTCTTTCTGTTATTTTACATTTACATTATTTTCCTTTTCTATTTTCTCGCAACTTTGTTGAATTATTAAAAATACCTAAAAGGTTCTAAAATTCACCAAACTACTCTGGTCCATTGTTGGAATAATTCCTACATGAAAATTTTAGATTGGGAATATTTGGACATTTGAAATATTTTATATAATTTTAAATGCCCAAATTCAAATACTTACGATTTAATTCAAAGACCTTAGGATAACCTAGGAAATTGTGCATCACTTTTGGCAGAGGTTCTGAACCAAGACAAAGATGATGGACATTTTAGAAGGGCATTTCAGGTTCATTGAAAATATTTTAGTAAACCCTAGTTGATTCAGAGAAATTTGGGAGTTACTCATCATTCCCATTTCAGATTTAAATGAAATTTAAACATGATGCAACACTCTAATGCATGCACTAGGCATTGTCAGAACTAGGGATGTGACAACTGTGTCATATGCTAGTCTAGTCGGCTGCGCATCCACACAGCCCTTTCGACTAGGGACCTTTTAGGACGGTCATCATACAATGCATAGTCCCACAAACAAGTCACATACTTGCTGATACACATGATTGATAATGTCCAAGGACTATCTTTATTCATAAACACATAGGAAATACCATCATACATGATTGCCTCTAGGGCATATCTCCAACATGGCTATCATGCAAATGGTGGTTGAGGCTTGCCTGTGGTGGAAGAAATCATCGGGAAGACATGCGAGAAGCTCGCAGAAAAAATCGCTGGAAAACGTTCTCTCTCGAAGGGGGCTGATTAAGCATAAGGGCAAAATGGTCATTTTCACAGTGTCAAAACATAATGAAAGTGACACCAACAGAAAGGGCTCAATGAGACGAGGAAGTAGGCTTTAGATTCACCTCTATCGGAGTTACAAGTGAAAAGATACGGCCGTTCATTCGTTAGGCAGGAAACAAATGAAAACTTATTTATTTCATTCTTAACCAATGAGCGTTCACAATATAAATTTCGACCGCGGTTGGAAAGAGAAAGCGCATTTCGGAGAAACCGCCTTGAGCGGTGAAAATGTATAATATTCTAAATAAGCACGAAATCGCCTTGACGACCGGTAAGCGCATTTTGTGGTACGTCACAACTTATCCACGTCGGCGTCGCGTGGGTCAGCGCCAGGCGGCCGACGGGTGGGTCTGTGGGCGGGTCATCGTCGTCTTCGTCTCGCCGTGCTGCGCCGCACGCAGTCCGAAGGGAAGCGCGCGCCGGCGCGGCGATTGCGGCGGCACGGGCCACCATTTTGATGCGGACCACCAGCGTGCTCATAGGAGCAAGGTGACTCTGTCCGTGGTAGCATGGTCGCCGGGGATCACGGGGCTGGTCGGTGCATTGGCCGCGGCGGATGGAGGCGCCGGGCACCGGAGGGCTCGTGGCCATGGACCACCAGAGGAGGAGGGGGAGGGCTAGGGTGGCTCCGGGGTGTGGATGGGGGCCTCTGGAGGTGGAAGAAGGAGGGACGGAGCCCGGGGCTGCTCGAATTCGAGCGGAGCCAGACGGCGGCTGCGGCGGCCATAGGAGGCGAGGAGGGGCTCCGGGAGCGATTGGAGGGGCTGGGCGGGGTTCTTGGAAGGTGAGGAAGGGGTTGGTGAGCTCGGGGGTCTCGGGGAAGGGCTTAAATAGGCGCGAGGCAAGGAGGCCGAGCTGGCGTCACCGTGGATACGTGTCTGTCACTACGGACGTGTGTGCATGCGCATGAGCTCAGAGGTAGGTGACGGGAGGGAACAGGAGGGAGAGCTCACGGGGAAGAGGCGGCCAAGGGAGCGTAGGGAGGAAGAACACGGCGATGAACAGAGCCAAACCGCCACTGTTCGCCCGTGGGCACACGGCGGCTTGCGTCGGTGAGGAAGCTGCCGGAGGGGGAGATGGGTCCAGAGGAACGGCGACGACAAGATGAAGCCAAGGGACATGATCACGCTCGCTAAGACGACGAGCAGAGGAGGGACCGGAGCAAAACGACGTTCTGGACACGCTCATGGCATGCCAAAACGGTGGTCACCACGTGCGCTGGTGCACAAAGTGCCACAAGCTAATACAATTGATGCCTGGCGTGGAGTCCTTCCTGGGTAGGTTGCAACTGATGTGGTAACTTGGTTAAAGACGCAGTGGTTAAATGGTAGTCATCGTCAAGTTTCTGCGATAAACTTGGCGATGCCTTGGTGATCAACAGGAAGTGATTGTGGTCGATGGGTTATGCAGGGGTGATTAGCTACGGAAGGACTATGATCACGGAGGTTTTGGAGCACAATGGGCCACAAAATAATATAGTTCTTTGTCTAACCCCAAAATTGGTCCATAATCAAGATCATGATGGTTCACTCACATAGAGTAACCGCTAGAGCTCAACTTTGGCAAAGCCTAAGGATTTGGACATATGAAGATGATGTAAAAATATCATACCAATTGGGTTCACCAGAATGGTACTTCCTTCACAGCTATTCTCTCTGTTCAGAAACTTGCCTAAAATTTGGTGATCAAATGGCTCAATGAAATGATCCCAAATTGGGTGCACAGATGTTATATAAGTAGTAGCATGATCTGGTAATTTATGAGGATTTTTTAAGCAATACAAAATGCACTTGCTTCGCAACCTGAAAATATTCCCAGAATCAAAGATTTGGTCCTGTGCTCACATAGAGGATTGGATGGGGCTTCAAATTGGTTGAGGGGGTTAATATGATCACATGAAAAAGTTTGCAAAATCTCAACTCATTTTGTTAACCCTAGCTAGTACTTCCTTCACAATGCCTTCTGTTTGGCAAAAAGTTTGAAAAATCACTGAGGACGATTGGCTAGGCAAATAAAGTTGAATCTGTGCATGAGGCAATGATTTTGATATATAAGCATGCCCAAAAATCTTGGGAGCAACTAGGAAAATATAAATGACACTTCCTTTACAAAGTGCCACTCTGGACAAAAATGAAGAATAATTATTGGGGAATTATTCTTGGGCTAGGAAGGAAAGTTTGGGCATATTTGAGCAACATATGACCCAAGGGAATTATGAGAATTATTTGGGAATTTTTGGATGGACAGAAATATAGGTTGCTTCACAACATAGGGCGGATAGGGTTATTCCTTTAATAGAAAAAGGAATATTCCCTAGAAAAAGATTTTAGGGTTTGGTCAAGGAGTGAAGTGACCTGATCTTGGAAAGGTTTTGAGAATGATGAGCCACTTGGGAGGGGGGATGAGAATGATTTCCCAGGTGGCAAGGCCACAGAACCACTCCAAAAAGAAAAACAGAGCAAAAACCAAATAAATCAAAAGAAAAAGAAAAGGGCCAAAAACCAGGCTATTACAAATGGGCAGCCATTACCCGCATACCCTGCGGGTAAAACCCCTATTAGGGCAAGGGTATGGGTTAAAAAAATACCCACGGGTACATAAATAGAAAATTTTCATACCCATCGGGTATAGTGGGTACATGTATGGTTTAGTATAAACCATACCCATATACCCATGTACCCGCATATATTTTGACAAATAGGGATTATATATAGTATCTATTCACATACTAAAAATATTATATGTACATAAATCCCACAGCCCTAAAAGACCTCATCATGCATGCATGTTAGGCGCCCCACCACAATAGCTAGCCCACGAACGAGTGCAGCGTTGTTGTCATGATGTGTTGTTGTTTATAAATTATTGTTATAATTTCTTGTTTATGCCTATGTAATGTTCAAATTGATGTGTTAAAGATCTGGGAAATTTTACCCTTGGTACCATTTACCCCGATGGGTGTGGTATGGGAAAAATATGTACCCGTCAGCGGGGAATGGGATGCAGTGATGGGTAAGGTTTGGGATGACGGGTAAGGGTATGGGGTGGCTCCACCCATACCCAAAACCCAGGGTGCCATCCTAGTCCTTGGGGTGGTCCTAAGATAGAAGCACAAGTGTTGTTAGTTGCTAGAAGGCAATGGTTGTCGATTGTGCAAAACAAGGGGACAACGAGCTAACCGCGACATGGTGGTGTAGTGCTCGCCTCGAGCGATAGAGCAAGTGCTCTTATCCTAGGGGCGCCGCTAAGGTCTCTGAGCTTGGGCACTTGGATCCACCGAGCTCTCCACTTCCTCGGTGGTTGTACACAGGTGGCGGTCACCTCATGGCCACAAAACTCAAACACCTACTTGCAATAGTGTTTAAGTGCATCTCCTTGAAGCCCTTGTCAATCTTAAACCCCACTAGAGATGAGCTCGCCCGTCTTGTTCAGCAAGAACATGGACATGAATGGTTGTCACTTCATGTTGTTCCCCCTACTATCCTTCTCGGCGTTCAATGCAGCGGCAGCTGAAGTGACAGATGGCTCAACGAGCACAACTGGCACAAAGCTAGAAGCACTAGCTGATACCTCGAACACCTCTGAATCAGCAGGCATGTTCTGATGGAGGAGGGGCTGCGAGTCCTCGACATAGGAGGCCGCAAACTGGCTGTCCGACAAGACAAGGGTCTGACTAAGATCTTGTGTCTGCGTGGTCATGTCCTACAATCGTATCACACGTACAAAGTAAGCATAGCACACACAATACCACAACATAACAACCGGGCGATCTATGAAAGTAGGAGCATACATGCCAACTAGATATGAATCCATCACCAATACCTACCACAACATCAGGACTAGCTATGAATTCATTGTGTTCATCACAAATAGCTACTCTAGCATGCTACAAATCCTACACAACTACTCCCTCCGTCCCATAATGTAAGACGTTTTTCATACTAGTGTAGTGTCAAAAGTGTCTTACATTATGGGACGGAGGGAGTAGCTATGAATCCATAGTGTTCATCACTATCATACTACTCAATCTACACAGATTCCAGCACAAATAGCTACCACTACATCAAAATCTAGCATCTGCTCACAAATCAATACATGAATCAACCCTAAGATCTAGTTAGAACGAACACAGAGAAAGAGGTCATTGAACTCACAGAGGCCATGGCCGCAGCTCGGGGGGACACGGGAAGGGTCAAAGAAGTGAGGACAGGAGTCGCTGCCACCATGGACCACCAGCCGGTGAAGGAGCACCGCTTGCCTGGTCATGGGTGCCGATGCGCGTCGGTGGGAAAGATAGGGAGGGGGAGAAGGGTGGCGGGGCTTTGGACGGTGAGATGATGGGGGCTAAATAGGGTGATCGAATCGGCGGGAGGTGAGCCAAAATCCTCCCGCCGATTTTTCGAAGACGCGGGCGAGCTCGCGCCATCTCCTAGGTCGTATGAGCTATTGGGGAACGTTGCAGAAAATTAAAAATTTTCCTACGGTTTCATCAAGATCCATCTATGAGTTCATCTAAGCAACGAGTGAAAGGAGAGATGCATCTACATACCACTTTGTAGATCGCGTGCGGAAGCGTTCAAAAGAACGGGGTTGAGGTAGTCGTTCTCGTCGTGATCCTATCACCGGAGATCCTAGCGCCGAACGGACAGCACCTCCGCGTTCGACACACGTGCACGGTCGGTGTGGCGTCTCCTCCGTCTTGATCCAGCAAGGGGAAGGAGAGGTTGATGATGATCCAGCAACCTGACAGGCGTGGTGGTGGATGCGAGACTCCGGCGAGGCCGCCAAGCAAGCTGTGGGAGGAGGAAGAGGTGTAGCGGGGGGGAGGCGCCAAGACTCGAGGTGCGGCTGCCCACCCTCCCTCCTTTATATAGGCCCCAGGGCACCGGCCCTGGAGATCGATCTCCCGAGGGGCGGGCGGGGTGGAGTGCCCCAAGGCAAGTGGGCGCCCCCCCTAGGGTTTCAACCCTAGGCGCAGGGTGGGCCAGCGAGGGTGCACCAGCCCACTATGGGCTGGTTCCCTCCCACTTCAGCCCATGGGGCCCTCCGGGATGGGTGGCCCCACCGGTGGACCCCGGGACACTTCCGTGGTCTGGTACAATCTGGGTGACCGAAACTTTCCCGATGGCGAAACAGCACTTCCTATATATAATTCTTTACCTCCGGACCATTCCGAAACTCCTCTTGACGTCCAGGATCTCATCCGGGACTCCGAACAACATTCGGTTTGCTGCATACTCATATTCATACAACCCTAGCGTCACCGAACCTTAAGTGTGTAGACCCTACGGGTTCGGGAGACACGTAGACATGACCGAGACGGTTCTCGGGCAATAACCAACAGCAGCATCTGGATACCCATGTTGGCTCCCACATGCTCCTCGATGATCTCATCGGATGAACCACGATGTCGAGGATTCAAACAACCCGTATTCAATTCCCTTTGTCAATCGATGCGTTACTTGCCCGAGACTTCGATCGTCGGTATCCCAATACCTCGTTAGGTCTCGTTCATGGCAATTCACTTTACTCGCACCGTAATGCATGATCCGTGACCAAACACTTGGTCACTTTGAGCTCATTATGATGATGCATTACCGAGTGGGCCCAGAGATACCTCTCCGTCATACGGAGTGACAAATCCCAGTCTCGATCCATGTCAACCCAACAGACACTTTCAGAGATACCTGTAGTGCACCTTTATAGTCACCCAAAGCACTCCTACGGTATTCGGGAGTTACACGATCTCATGGTCTAAGGAAAAGATACTTGACATTGGGAAAGCTCTAGCAAACGAACTACACGATCTTGTGCTATGCTTAGGATTGGGTCTTGTCCATCACATCATTCTCCTAATGATGTGATCCGTTATCAACGATATCCAATGTCCATAGCCAGAAACCATGACTATCTGTTGATCAGCGAGCTAGTCAACTAGAGGCTTACTAGGGACATATTATGGTCTATGTATTCACACGTGTATTACGATTTCGGATAATACGCTTATAGCATGAATAAAGACAATTATCATGAACAAGGAAATATAATAATAATCCTTTTATTATTGCCTCTAGGGCATATTTCCAACATCTCCCACTTGCACTAGAGTCAATAATCTAGTTACATTGTGATGAATCGCACACCCATAGAGTTACGGTGTTGATCATGTTTTGCTTTCATGAGAGAGGTTTAGTCAGCGGATCTGCGACATTCGAGATCCGTATGTACTTTGCAAATATCTATGTGTCCATCTTGAACATTTTCACGGATGGAGTTGAAGCGATGCTTGATGTGCTGGTCTTCTTGTGAAACACGGGCTCCTTGGCAAGGACAATAGCTCGAGTGTTGTCACGAAGAGTTTGATCGCCCCGACGCATTGGGTATGACTCCTAGGTCGGTGATGAACTCCTTCACCCAAATTGCTTCATGCGATGCCTCCGAGGCTGCCATGTACTCCGCTTCACATGTAGATCCCGCCATACGCTCACGCTTGCATTTGCACCACTTCTTGCTCCACCATTCAACATATACACATATCCGGTTTGTGACTTAGAGTCATCCAAATCGTGTCGAAGCTAAGCGTCGGCGTAACCCTTCTGACGAGCTCTTCGTCACCTCCATAAGCGAAACATGTCCTTTGTCCTTTTCGGTGCTTGGGATATTCTTGACCGCTGTCCGGTGTTCCTTGCCGAGATTACTTTGGTACCTTCCTACCAAACTTACGGCAAGGTTTACATCAGTCCAGTACACAGCATGGCATACATAATAGATCCTATGGCTGAAGCATAGGGATGACACTCATCTCTTCTTTATCTTTTGTCGTGGTGGGCATTGAGCCGAGCGCAATCTCACACCTTGCAATATAGGCAAGAACCCCTTCTTGGACTGATCCATTTTGAACTTCTTCAAAATCTTATCAAGGTATGTGCTTTGTGAAAGACCTATGAGGCGTCTCGATCTATCTCTATAGATCTTGATGCCTAATATATAACAACTTCTCCAAGGTCCTTCATTGAAAAACACTTTTCAAGTAGGCCTTAATGCTGTCCAAAAGTTCTATATCATTTCCCATCAAGAGTATGTCATCTACATATAATATGAGAAATGCTCTGAGCTCCCACTCACTTTCTTGTACGCGAGGCTTCTCCATAAGTCTGCATAAACCCAAACGCTTTGATCATCTCATCAAAGCGAATGTTCTAACTCGAGATGCTTGCACCAGCCCATAAATGGATTCTTTGGAGCTTGCATACTTTGTTAGCATTCTTAGGATCGACAAAAACTTCCGACTTCATCATATACAACTCTTCCTTAAGATGTCCGTTAAGGAATGCCGTTTTGGCGTCCATCGCCATATCTCATAATCATAGTATGCGGCAATTGCTAACATGATTGGACGGACTTCAACCGCTACGGAGAGAATGTCTCATCGTAGTCAATCCCTTGAACTTGTCGATAACCCTTAGCGACAAGTCGAGCTTTATAGATGGTAATATTACCATCCGCGTCCGTCTTCTTCTTAAAGATCCATTTGTTTTCTATCGCTCGCCGATCATCGGCAAGTCTGTCAAAGTCCATACTTTGTTTTCATACATGGATTCTATCTCGGTTCATGGCTTCAAGCCATTTGTTGGAATCTGGGCCGCCATCGCTTCTTCATAGTTGAAGGTTCACGTTGTCTAACAACATGATTTCCGGGACAGGGTTGCCGTACCACTCTGGTGCGGAACGTGTCCTTGTGGACCTACAAAGTTCAGTAGCAACTTGATCCGAAGTACCTTGATCATCATCATTATGTTCCTCTCCAGTTGGTGTAGGCATCACAAGAACATTTTCCTGAGCTGCACTACTTTCCTGTTCAAGAGGTAGTACTTCGTCAAGCTCTACTTTCCTCCCACTTAATTCTTTCGAGAGAAACTCCTTTTCCAGAAAGGATCTGTTCTTGGCAACAAAGATCTTGCCCTCGGATCTTAAGTAGAAAGTATACCCAATGGCTTCCTTAGGGTATCCTATGAAGACGCATTTTCTGACTTGGGTTCGAGCTTTTCAGGTTGAAGTTTCTTGACATAAGCATCGCATCCCCAAACTTTTAGAAAGCAGCGACTTAGGTTTATTCCCAAACCATAATTCATACGGTGTCGTCTCAGCGGTTTAGGCGGTGCCCTATTTAAAGTGAATGTAGCTGTCTCTAGGCGTATCCCCAAAATGATAGCGGTAAATCGGTAAGAGACATCATAGACCGCACCATATCCAATAGAGTGCGATTCGACGTTCGACACACCGTTCTGTTGAGGTGTTCGGCGGCGTGAGTTGTGAAACGATTCCACATTTCCTTAAGTGTGTACCAAATTCGTGACTTAAATATTCTTCTCCACGATCTGATCGTAGAAACTTTATCTTTCAGTCATGTTGATTCTATACCTCATTCTGAAATTCCTTGAACTTTTCAAAGGTCTCAGACTTGTGTTTCATTAAGTAGACATACCCGTATCTACTCAAGTCATCAGTGAGAGTGAGAACATAACGATATCCTCCGCGAGCCTCAACGCTCATTGGACCGCACACATCGGTATGTATGATTTCCAATAAGTTGGTTGCTCGCTCCATTGTTCCGGAGAACGGAGTCTTGGTCATTTTGCCCATGAGGCATGGTTCGCATGTGTCAAATGATTCATAATCTAGAGACTCTAAAGTCCATCAGCATGGAGCTTCTTCATGCGCTTGACACCAATGTGACCAAAGGCGGCGATGCCACAAGTATGTGGGACTATCGTTATCAACTTTGCATCTTTTGGTATTCACACTATGAATATGTGTAATATTACGCTCGAGATTCATTAAGAATAAACCATTGACCATCGGGCATGACCATAAAACATATCTCTCATATAAATAGAACAACCATTATTCTCGGATTTAAATGAGTAGCCATCTCGTATCAAGCGAGATCCGGATACAATGTTCATGCTCAAACTTGGCACTAAATAACAATTATTAAGGTTTAAAACTAATCCCGTAGGTAAATGTAGAGGTAGCATGCGGCAGCGATCACATCGACCTTGGAACCATTCCCGACGCGCATCGTCACCTCGTCCTTCGCCAGATCTCCGCTTATTCCGCAGCTCTGCATTGTGAGTTACAAATATGAGCAACGGCACGGTATCAAATACCGGGAGTTACTACGAGTCTTGGTAAGGTACACATCAATTACATGTATATCAAATATACCTTTGGTGTTGCGGCCTTCTTGTCCGCTAAGTATTTGGGGCGATTCCGCTTCGATGACCCTTCCTTTGCAATAAAAGCACTCAGTCTCGGGCTTGGGTCCATTCTTTGACTTCTTCCCAAGAATCGGCTTCGGGCAGCAACATCCTTGCCGTCTTTCTTGAAGTTCTTCTTGCCCTTGCCCTTCTTGAACTTAGTGGTTTTATTGACCATCAACACTTGATGTTCCTTCTTGATTTCTACCTCTGCTGACTTCAGCATTGAAAATATTTCAGGAATGGTTTTCACCATCCCTTGCATATTGTAGTTCATCACAAAGCTCTTGTAGCTTGGTGGGAGCGACTGAAGGATTCTGTCAATGACCGCCTCGTCCGGGAGGTTAATGTCCAGCTAGGACAGGCGGTTGTGCAACCCAGACATTTTGAGTATGTGCTCACTGACAGAACTATTTTCGTCCATCGTACAACTATAGAACTTGTCGGAGACTTCATATCTCTCAACCCGGGCATGAGCTTGGAAAACTAGTTTCAGCTCCTCGAACATCTCATATGCTCCGTGTTGCTCAAAACGCTTTTGGAGCCCGGTTCTAAGTGTAAAGCATGCCGCTTCGAACGAGGGAGTAATCATCACGAGAGGCGCCAAGCGTTCATAACGTCTTGGTTCTCGGGGACGGTGCATCACCTAGCGGTCCTTCTAGGACATATTGTTTCCTGCCAGCTATGAGGATGATCCTCGGGTTAGGACCCGATCCGTATAGTTGCTGCCATCATCTTTCAGCTTGGTTTCTCTAGGAGCGCGTTGAAGTTCATGTTGACATGAGCGGCGGCCATTTGATCTACAAGACATATTTGCAAAGGTTTTAGACTAAGTTCATGATAATTAAGTCCATCTAATCAAATTATTATAATGAACTCCCACTCAGATTAGACATCCTTCTAGTCATCTAAGTGTTACACGATCCGAGTCGACTAGGCCGTGTCCGATCATCACGTGAGACGGACTAGTAATCGTCGGTGAACATCCATGTTGATCGTATCTTCCATACGACTCGTGTTCGACCTTTCGGTCTCTGTGTTCCGAGGCCATGTCTGTACATGCTAGGCTCGTCAAGTTAACCCTAAGTGTTTTGCATGTGTAAAACTGTCTTACACCCGTTGTATGTGAACGTAAGATTCTATCACACCCGATCATCACGTGGTGCTTGAAACAACGAACTTTAGCGGTGCGCAGTTAGGGAGAACACTTCTTGAAATTGTTGTAAGGATCATCTTATTTACTACCGTCGTTCTAAGTAAACAAGATGCATAAAAATAATAAACATCACATGCAATTATATAGTAGTGACATGATATGGCCAATATCATATAGCTCCATTGATCTCCATCTTGGGGCTCCATGATCATCTTGTCACGGCATGACACCATGATCTCCATCATCGTGTCTTCATGAAGTTGTCATGCCAACGACTACTTCTACTTCTATGGCTAACGCGTTTAGCAATAAAGTAAAGTAATTTATATGGCGTTCTTCAATGACACGCAGGTCATACAAAAAATAAAGACAACTCCTATGGCTCCTGCCGGTTGTCATACTCATCGACATGCAAGTCGTGATTCCTATTACAAGAACATGATCTCATACATCACAATATATCATTCATCATTCATCACAACTTTGGCCATATCACATCACAAGACACTTGCTGCAAAAACAAGTTAGACGTCCTCTAATTGTTGTTGCAAGTTTTACGTGGCTTCTATAGGTGATCTAGCAAGAACGTTTTCTTACCTACGTTAAAGCCTGGCGTGATTTTGTCAACTTCTATTTACCCTTCATAAGGACCCTTTTCATCGAATCCGCTCCAACTAAAGTAGGAGAGCGGACACCGCCAGACCACCTTATGCAACTAGTGCATGTCGATCGGTGGAACCGGTCTCACGTAAGCGCGTGTAAGGTTGGTCGGGCCGCTTCATCCCACAATACCGCTGAAGCAAGATAAGACTTGTAGCGGCAAGCAAGTTGACAAGATCTCGCCCACAACAAAATTGTGTTCTACTCGTGCAATAGAGAACTACGCATAGACCTAGCTTTGATACCACTGTTGGGGAACGTCGCAGAAAATTAAAATTTTTCCTACGGTTTCACCAAGATCCATCTATGAGTTCATCTAAGCAACGAGTGAAAGGAGAGATGCATCTACATACCACTTTGTAGATCGGCGAAGCGTTCAAAAGAACGGGGTTGAGGTAGTCGTTCTCGTCGTGATCCTATCACCGGAGATCCTAGCGCCGAACGGACAAAGCACCTCGCGTTCAACACACGTGACGGTCGGCGTGGCGTCTCCTCCGTCTTGATCCAGCAAGGGGAAGGAGAGGTTGATGATGATCCAAAGAAGACGACGGTGCGGTGGTGGATGCAAGAGACTCGGCGAGGCTTCGCCAAGCAAGCGTGGGAGGAGGAAGAGGTGTAGCGGGGAGGAGGCGCCAAGACTCAGGTGCGGCTGCCTCCCTCCCTCCCTTTATATAGGCCCCGAGGCGCCGGCCCTCGAGATCTGATCTCCCGAGGCGGCGGCGAGGAGGTGGAGTGCCCCAAGGCAAGTGGGCGCCCCCACCCTAGGGTTTCAACCCTAGGCGCAGGGGTGGGCCAAGTGTTGGAAATATGCCCTAGAGGCAATAATAAAAGGATTATTACCTTACGTTCCATCCCACAATCAATTCCCTTACATAACTAAAGCATTTCTAGACTCAACTTGACCAGTTTGGCTTGGTAGTCCTCAGAGCAAATCAAGCTCGATACCAAAGCTGTCGGGACCCGACTCAATGTCACATCGATTTAGCTCAGTAACACCTCATATCACTTTGCGGCCTCACATACGGTATTCCACACGGTGTCGCCTTACCTTTCTTCGGGACCGCTTATGCCTTTTGGCACACGTATATGATAGTGTCGCTAGCATCCATATGATAAGGAGCCCGGCCGACATGGCTAGTCGTAAACCCAAAGTGGTACAGACTTACAGGGAGGACAGCATCCATGACCAAAGATCGAACGTGTTTGTCATCGCCGAGTGAGTTCGGGCTGTAGCACTAGGCTAGCGGACTCCGATGAACCGGGTCAGAAGCGGGCTAACAGACTCCGGTACTCAGCGTGACATTTCCCCGAAGGATGAACCACGAGGAGCGAAGAAGGACACATGCGGCCAGCCTAAGTGTTCCGGAGCAGTAGCAAGCTACCATGGCTCGCTGGAGACACTAGGAGACATTCAGTAAGAGAGGCTACTAAAGATAAACAACTAGATAGTCGATCCCACACATACCAAGCATTTCAATAACATACACACAATATGCTCGATATGTACAAATACAACATGGCATCACAACATGACTCTCGACTCAAGTATTTATTCATTAGGCTCGAGGGCGAGATATTACAAAGCAGGGTCTCATGACCCAACATTGTGAGCATACAAATCAAAGCACAAGCGAAGCTAATATGTCCGAAATCTGAGACATCTACAAATGAAAAAAGGCTTGAAAGCCGACTATCTACCGAGATCTGCCGAGGGCACAAGATCGTAGGCGAGGTAACAAGCTAAGCGTCGAAGTCCACGTGGAACTACTAGCGAGATCAAGTCTCTCTGCAAAAACATAAAATAGGCAAGCGTGAGTACAAATGTACCCAACAAGACTTACATCGGAACTAACTACATATGCATCATTATCAACAAAGGGGATGGTGGAGTTTAAGCTGCAGCAAGCCGAGCTTTGACTCGTTAGCTATCTGAACTACATTGCAATGTCACTCTTTTGAGGTGGCGCACGAGTCCACATATTCACCATATCTATACACCACTATGGATCCGCTCCGTCTCCCTACGAAGCGCCATCCATAGCACTCACGCTATCTTGCGTATTTTAGAGTATCCACTTTCACTTGTCTATGAACCGTTATAGGCAACCGAAGTCCTTTTCATGAGCGGACACGGCTATTGAATAGATGATGTTAACCTGCAGGGTGTACTTCTTCACACACGCTCTCACCACTTACGCGTGTTACACGACATGTACTCAACAACCTTCAGCGGAAGCCCAGCGTGGGTGTCGGCCACGACCTACCTAAACACTCAAGTCCCTAGTCCGGGTTTATCGCCTATTTGGGTTCCATCTATGAGAGTTCGGCCAAGTTTCGCTCACAGCCCCAAGCGATGTGAGCAGGTTCCCAAGACACCAAGCGGCATCGGTACACACCGTGCCACGTACCTCTGCATCACAGCCCACCCCTACGGCCAAGGCTGTCCACGAGCCTCGATGAGGCTACAAACACGAGAAACTACTTGCAACTCCCGGACGAGAAGACTAGGGTGAATAAGAAGCCGAGAGGTCCATTGGTTTGGGCCCAATGCATGGTAGTGGCTGAATCATGGATCACAAACACGAACTCAGCTCCTAAGGGCGGCTGCAATGAGACAACCCACCATGTACTCCTACATGGCCTCTCACCGCTACCTTTACCAAATCGTGTTCACACACTTAGCTCACACAGTGAGGACATGTTCACACACCTCCGATTCATCCTCGATGAATCAGACCGACTCAACTCTAAGCAGTAGTAGGCATGACAAACAAGCATGTATGAGTAGGCACAACAGGCTCAAACAACTCCTACTCATGCTAGTGGGTTTCATCTATTCTTGTGGAATGACAGTCATGCAAAGGATAAAGGGGTTGACTACTGCATGCAAGTAACAGTTGAATCGTTGTTGTCCTAATGCGATAAAGAGAGCGAGGAGTGAGAGAGTGGGATTATATCGGAATGAACAAGGGGTTTTGCTTGCACCGGCACTTCTGAAGATAACATTGGGTCTTCATCAGTGTCAACGATCACATCATCGGTACAGCGTCTACCGAGAGGGGACAGATACCGACAACAGAGAAGAAATACAAGCAATGCAATGCACAATATGATGCATGCTCATGACATGGCAATATGCATGTGTTTTGGCTAATTCAAGCTAGAACAGATTGAAATGAATCCATTTGAACCAAAGATTCAAATGCAAACCCATTATATGAAGTCATAAAGGTGCATTAACTTGTTTCATCTAAACAGCAGGGTTAAGTTGCTCTAACATGCATGAGACCGGTGCAGATGGATAGATTGGATTTTCTGATCATTTTCATATATAACTTATTTCATTCGACTTACGGTTGATTTTCTATGATTTATTGAAGTTTAGGCATTTTCTCGAATATATTAAATCATTTAAGATTTGTTTAAATTCCGTAAAGGAATTATTAAATCAAGATGACCTCATAGTGACGTCATCAGGTCAACGGGCTGGTCCAGTCAAACCGACCACCTGGGTCCCGCGATGTCGCTGGCTAATTAACTAATTTAATTTAGTTTAAACCGATCCGTAATTAGCGAAGGGGCCCCACCGTCATTGACTCAACGGAGTCAACCGGGCCCACCCGTGGTCAAAGTCGACACGGCCGCACGGCGCGCTAGCCGGCCGCGCGACGCGGGCGGCGAAGTGATTTTAGCGTTCAGCAACCAAACGAGCCGCGAGGGCACGGAGTGGAGCCGAGGACGAGCCGCGCTCTTGGCGGAGTCCGTTAGGGTCCTGGTGGCGGAGTTACGCCGCGCGGCGATTTTTATGCCACCGGAGTTCGGGTGAGAGCGAACTCGGGCTGGGGTGTGCGATGAGGTGCGGGAGTGCAGTTAGCCTCGGTATGGCGTCTTGAATGCGCTGGACACGGTGAGGTGGCGGTGGTTAGCCGGAGGCACGTCGGCGACGTGGTCCATGCAAGCGTCGGTCGATCTTCGTCGGCGGTGGCTACACGGCTCGGGGCGAGGGAGGAAGGGTAGGAGGGTAGCTAGGCTCACTGGGCACTGTAGAGAGCCTCCGCGAGAGTCGGGACGAGCCGAGGTGGCGGCAGCGTTGAAGGGATCTCCGCTGACGGCGAACTCGGGCGAGGTCGGTGCGGTGGACTTCGGCCTCGCGAGCACAGGGCTCGGGTAGCTCGACGCAAGGGACGGCGGCGGAGCTCCTGGACACGACGAGAAGACGACGGGCGACGGGAGCACGGCTGACGACGTGGCACGCCGGCGGTGGCGTCGCCATGGCTGGGAGCGCGAGGGGAAGGAGCTGGAGAGGAGAGGAGGCGTCTCGGGGGTTCACGGGAGAGAGGGGAGTGATTCACGGCGTTAGCGGGCGAGAGAAGCAAGCGGCGGCGAAAAGCGTGGCACCCATGCGGTGCTATCGCTGTCGAAGCACCTGCACTCGCCGTCAATGCCGGCAGCCATTGGCCTTATGTTGGGCAGCAGTGGGCAGTGAAGCGCCGTAAGTCTTTCTGTTATTTTCATTTTCATTATTTTCCTTTTCTATTTTCTCGCAACTTTGTTGAATTATTAAAAATACCTAAAAGGTTCTAAAATTCACCAAACTACTCCTGGTCCATTGTTGGAATAATTCCTACATGAAAATTTTAGATTGGGAATATTTGGACATTTGAAATATTTTATATAATTTTAAATGCCCAAATTCAAATACTTACGATTTAATTCAAAGACCTTAGGATAACCTAGGAAATTGTGCATCACTTTTGGCGGAGGTTACGAACCAAGACAAAGATGATGGACATTTTAGAAGGGCATTTGTGTTCATTGAAAATATTTTTAGTAAACCCTAGTTGATTCAGAGGAGAAGTGGGAGTTCTCATTCCCATTTCAGATTTAAATGAAATTTAAACATGATGCAACACTCTAATGCATGCACTAGGCATTGTCGTAACTAGGATGTGACAATCTGTCATATGCTAGTCTAGTCATTGCAAGCATCCACACAGCCCTTTCGACTAGGGACCTTTTAGGACGGTCATCATACAATGCATAGTCCCACAAACAAGTCACATACTTGCTGATACACATGATTGATAATGTCCAAGGACTATCTTTATTCATAAACACATAGGAAATACCATCATACATGATTGCCTCTAGGGCATATCTCCAACATGGCTATCATGCAAATGGTGGTTGAGGCTTGCCTGTGGTGGAAGAAATCATCGGGAAGACATGCGAGAAGCTCGCAGAAAAAATCGCTGGAAAACGTTCTCTCTCGAAGGGGGCTGATTAAGCATAAGGGCAAAATGGTCATTTTCACAGTGTCAAAACATAATGAAAGTGACACCAACAGAAAGGGCTCAATGAGACGAGGAAGTAGGCTTTAGATTCACCTCTATCGGAGTTACAAGTGAAAAGATACGGCCGTTCATTCGTTAGGCAGGAAACAAATGAAAACTTATTTATTTCTGTTCTTAACCAATGAACGTTCACAATATAGAGATTTCGACCGGCGGCTGGAAAAGAGAAAGCGCATTTCAGAGAAACCGCCTTCAGAGCAGTGAAAATGTATAATATTCTAAATAAGCACGAAATACGCCTTCGACACGGTAAACGATTTTGACTGCACGCCACAACTTATCCACGCTGCGTCGCGCAGGTCAACGCCCAGAGCGGCTGACGGGTGGGTCCTGTGGGCGGGGTCATCGTCGTCTTCGTCTCGCCCGTGCTCGCACGCGGTCCAGAGGGAGGGGCGCGGCGCCGGCGGCGATTGCCGGCGGCACGGGCCACCATTTGCGGTGCCCGGACCACCAACGTGCTCATAGGAGCAAGGTGACTCTGTCCCGTGGTAGCATGGTCGCCGGGGATCACGGGGCTGGTCGGTGCATTGGCCGCGGCGGATGGAGGCGCCGGGCACCGGAGGGCTCGTGGCCATGGACCACCAGAGGAGGAGGGGGAGGGCTAGGGTGGCTCCGGGGTGTGGATGGGGGCCTCTGGAGGTGGAAGAAGGAGGGACGGAGCCCGGGCTGCCGGTCGAGCGGAGCAGACGGCTGGCCGCGGGCGGCCATAGGAGGCGCAGGAGGGGCTCCGGGAGCGATTGGAGGGGCTGGGCGGGGTTCTTGGAAGGTGAGGAAGGGGTTGGTGAGCTCGGGGGTCTCGGGGAAGGGCTTAAATAGGCGCGAGGCAAGGAGGCCGAGCTGGCGTCACCGTGGATACGTGTCTGTCACTACGGACGTGTGTGCATGCGCATGAGCTCAGAGGTAGGTGACGGGAGGGAACAGGAGGGAGAGCTCACGGGGAAGAGGCGGCCAAGGGAGCGTAGGGAGGAAGAACACGGCGATGAACAGAGCCAAACCGCCACTGTTCGCCCGTGGGCACACGGCGGCTTGCGTCGGTGAGGAAGCTGCCGGAGGGGGAGATGGGTCCAGAGGAACGGCGACGACAAGATGAAGCCAAGGGACATGATCACGCTCGCTAAGACGACGAGCAGAGGAGGGACCGGAGCAAAACGACGTTCTGGACACGCTCATGGCATGCCAAAACGGTGGTCACCACGTGCGCTGGTGCACAAAGTGCCACAAGCTAATACAATTGATGCCTGGCGTGGAGTCCTTCCTGGGTAGGTTGCAACTGATGTGGTAACTTGGTTAAAGACGCAGTGGTTAAATGGTAGTCATCGTCTGAAGTTTACTGCAGTAAACTTGGCCGTGCACTGGTGATCAACAGGGAAGTGATTGTGGTCAATGGAGTTGTCTGGGGTGATTAGCTACGGAAGGACTATGATCCTGGAGGTTTTGGAGCACAATGGGCCACAAAATAATATAGTTGCTGTCTAACCCCAAAATTGGTCCATAATCAAGATCATGATGGTTCACTCACATAGAGTAACCGCTAGAGCTCAACTTTGGCAAAGCCTAAGGATTTGGACATATGAAGATGATGTAAAAATATCATACCAATTGGGTTCACTGAATGGTACTTCCTTCTGACTATCTCTCTCGCTCGAAACTTGCCTAAAATTTGGTGATCAAATGGCTCAATGAAATGATCCCAAATTGGGTGCACAGATGTTATATAAGTAGTAGCATGATCTGGTAATTTATGAGGATTTTTTAAGCAATACAAAATGCACTTGCTTCGCAACCTGAAAATATTCCCAGAATCAAAGATTTGGTCCTGTGCTCACATAGAGGATTGGATGGGGCTTCAAATTGGTTGAGGGGGTTAATATGATCACATGAAAAAGTTTGCAAAATCTCAACTCATTTTGTTAACCCTAGCTAGTACTTCCTTCACAATGCCTTCTGCTTGGCAAAAAGTTTGAAAAATCAACGAGGACGATTGGCTAGGCAAATAAAGTTGAATCATGCATGAGGCAATGATTTTGATATATAAGCATGCCCAAAAATCTTGGGAGCAACTAGGAAAATATAAATGACACTTCCTTTACAAAGTGCCACTGGACAAAAATGAAGAATAATTATTGGGGAATTATTCTTGGGCTAGAAGGAAAGTTTGGGCATATTTGAGCAACATATGACCCAAGGGAATTATGAGAATTATTTGGGAATTTTTGGATGGACAGAAATATAGGTTGCTTCACAACATAGGGCGGATAGGGTTATTCCTTTAATAGAAAAAGGAATATTCCCTAGAAAAAGATTTTAGGGTTTGGTCAAGGAGTGAAGTGACCTGATCTTGGAAAGGTTTTGAGAATGATGAGCCACTTGGGAGGGGGGATGAGAATGATTTCCGGTGGCAAGGCCACGAACCACTCAAAAGAAAAAACAGAGCAAAAACCAAATAAATCAAAAGAAAAAGAAAAGGGCCAAAAACCAGGCTATTACAAATGGGCAGCCATTACCCGCATACCCTGCGGGTAAAACCCCTATTAGGGCAAGGGTATGGGTTAAAAAAATACCCACGGGTACATAAATAGAAAATTTTCATACCCATCGGGTATAGTGGGTACATGTATGGTTTAGTATAAACCATACCCATATACCCATGTACCCGCATATATTTTGACAAATAGGGATTATATATAGTATCTATTCACATACTAAAAATATTATATGTACATAAATCCCACAGCCCTAAAAAGACCTCATCATGCATGCATGTTAGGCCGCCGCACCACAATAGCTAGCCCACGAACGAGTACGCGTTGTTGTCATGATGTGTTGTTGTTTATAAATTATTGTTATAATTTCTTGTTTATGCCTATGTAATGTTCAAATTGATGTGTTAAAGATCTGGGAAATTTTACCCGCGGGTACCATTTACCCTGATGGGTGACGGGTATGGGAAAAATATGTACCCGTCAACGGGAATGGGTACGAGTGATGGGTAAGGTTTGGGATGACGGGTAAGGGTATGGGGTGGCTCCACCCATACCCAAAACCCGCGGGTGCCATCCCTAGTCCTTGGGGTGGTCCTAAGATAGAAGCACAAGTGTTGTTAGTTGCTAGAAGGCAATGGTTGTCAGTGTGCAAAACAAGGGGACAACGAGCTAACCGCGACATGGCTGGTGTAGTGCTCTGCCTCCAGAACGATAGAGCAAGTGCTCTTATCCTAGGGGGCGCCGCTAAGGTCTCTGAGCTTGGGCACTTGGATCCACCGAGCTCTCCACTTCCTCAGGTGGTTGTACACCTGGGTGGCGGTCACCTCATGGCCACAAAACTCAAACACCTACTTCGCAATAGTGTTTAAGTGCATCTCCTTGAAGCCCTTGTCAATCTTAAACCCCACTAGAGATGAGCTCACTTGCCTTGTTCAAAGAAGAACATGGACATGAATGGTTGTCACTTCATGTTGTTCCCCTACTATCCTTCTCGGCGTTCAATGCAGCGGCGTGAAGTGACAGATGGCTCAACGAGCACAAGCGGCACAAAGCTAGAAGCACTAGGCGATACCTCGAACACCTCTGAATCGTGGGCATGTTACGATGGAGGAGGGCTGCGAGTCCTCGACATAGGAGGCCGCAAACCGGCTGTCCGACAAGACAAGGGTCTGACTAAGATCTTGTGTCTGCGTGGTCATGTCCTACAATCGTATCACACGCATAAAGTAAGCATAGCACACACAATACCACAACATAACAATAAGGCGATCTATGAAAGTAGGAGCATACATGCCAACTAGATATGAATCCATCACCAATACCTACCACAACATCGGGACTAGCTATGAATTCATTGTGTTCATCACAAATAGCTACTCTAGCATGCTACAAATCCTACACACTACTCCCTCCGTCCCATAATGTAAGACGTTTTTCATACTAGTGTAGTGTCAAAAGTGTCTTACATTATGGGACGGAGGGAGTAGCTATGAATCCATAGTGTTCATCACTATCATACTACTCAATCTACACAGATTCCAGCACAAATAGCTACCACTACATCAAAATCTAGCATCTGCTCACAAATCAATACATGAATCAACCCTAAGATCTAGTTAGAACGAACACAGAGAAAGAGGTCATTGAACTCACAGAGGCCATGGCCGCAGCTCGGGGGGACACGGGAAGGGTCAAAGAAGTGAGGACAGAGTCGGCGCCACCATGGACCACCGGTAGGTGAAGGAGCACCGCTTGTTCGGTCATGGGTGCCGATCTTGCGTCGGTGGGAAAGATAGGGAGGGGGAGAAGGGTGGCGGGGCTTTGGACGGTGAGATGATGGGGGCTAAATAGGGTGATCGAATCGGCGGGAGGTGAGCCAAAATCCTCCCGCCGATTTTTCGAAGACGCGGGCTAGCTCGCGCCATCTCCTAGGTCGTATGAGCTATTGGGGAACGTTGCAGAAAATTAAAAATTTTCCTACGGTTTCATCAAGATCCATCTATGAGTTCATCTAAGCAACGAGTGAAAGGAGAGATGCATCTACATACCACTTTGTAGATCGCAGGCGAAGCGCTCAAAAGAACGGGGTTGAGGTAGTCGCTCTCGCCGTGATCCTATCACCGGAGATCCTAGCGCCGAACGGACAGACCTCCGTCAAAGACACGTGACGGTCGGGCAGACGTCTCCTCCGCCTTGATCCAGCAAGGGGAAGGAGAGGTTGATGATGATCCAAAGAAGACGACGGCGTGGTGGTGGATGCAGCGAGATTCCTGCAGGCTTCGCCAAGCAAGCGTGGGAGGAGGAAGAGGTGTAGCTGGGAGGGAGGCGCCAAGACTGGGAGTGCGGCTGCCCCACCCTCCCTCCCTTTATATAGGCCCTGGGGCACCGCCCCGGAGATCTGATCTCCTGTGGGGCGGCGAGGGGGTGGAGTGCCCCAAGGCAAGTGGGCGCCCCACCCTAGGGTTTCAACCCTAGGCGCTAGGTGGGCTAACGAGGTGCACCAGCCCACTATGGGCTGGTTCCTCCCACTTCAGCCCATGGGGCCCTCCGGGATGGGTGGCCCCACCGGTGGACCCCCGACACTTCCGGTGGTCCTGTACAACTACCGGTGACCCCAAACTTTCCCGATGGTCGAAACAGCACTTCCTATATATAATTCTTTACCTCCGACCATTCCGAACTCCTCTTGACGCCCGGGATCTCATCCGGACTCAACAACATTCGGTTTGCTGCATACTCATATTCATACAACCCTAGCGTCACCGAACCTTAAGTGTGTAGACCCTACGGGTTCGGGAGACACGTAGACATGACCGAGACGGTTCTCGGGCAATAACCAACAGCAGCATCTGGATACCCATGTTGGCTCCCACATGCTCCTCGATGATCTCATCGGATGAACCACGATGTCGAGGATTCAAACAACCCCGTATTCAATTCCCTTTGTCAATCGGTACGTTACTTGCCCGAGACTCGATCGTCGGTATCCCAATACCTCGCTCAGTCTCAGCATCGCAATTCACTTTACTCGCATCAGTAATGCATGATCCCGTGACCAAACACTTGGTCACTTTGAGCTCATTATGATGATGCATTACCGAGTGGGCCCAGAGATACCTCTCCGTCATACGGAGTGACAAATCCCAGTCTCGATCCATGTCAACCCAACAGACACTTTCAGAGATACCTGTAGTGCACCTTTATAGTCACCCAAAGCACTCCTACGGTATTCGGGAGTTACACGATCTCATGGTCTAAGGAAAAGATACTTGACATTGGGAAAGCTCTAGCAAACGAACTACACGATCTTGTGCTATGCTTAGGATTGGGTCTTGTCCATCACATCATTCTCCTAATGATGTGATCCCGTTATCAACGATATCCAATGTCCATAGCCAGGAAACCATGACTATCTGTTGATCAACGAGCTAGTCAACTAGAGGCTTACTAGGGACATATTATGGTCTATGTATTCACACGGTATTACGATTTCCTGATAATACGCTTATAGCATGAATAAAGACAATTATCATGAACAAGGAAATATAATAATAATCCTTTTATTATTGCCTCTAGGGCATATTTCCAACAGTCTCCCACTTGCACTAGAGTCAATAATCTAGTTACATTGTGATGAATCGCACACCCATAGAGTTCTGGTGTTGATCATGTTTTGCTCGCGAGAGAGGTTTAGTCAACGGATCTGCGACATTCAGATCCGTATGTACTTTGCAAATATCTATGTGTCCATCTTGAACATTTTCACGGATGGAGTTGAAACGATGCTTGATGTGCCTGGTCTTCTTGTGAAACCGGGCTCCTTGGCAAGGACAATAGCTCCAAGTGTTGTCACGGAAGAGTTTGATCGCCCCGACGCATTGGGTATGACTCCTAGGTCGGTGATGAACTCCTTCACCCAAATTGCTTCATGCGATGCCTCCGAGGCTGCCATGTACTCCGCTTCACATGTAGATCCCGCCACGACGCTTTCTGCTTGCAACCGCACCTACCATCGCTCCACCATTCAACATATACACATATCCGGTTTGTGACTTAGAGTCATCCAAATCAGTGTCGAAGCTAGCCGACGTAACCCTTACGACGAGCTCTTCGTCACCTCCATAAACGAGAAACATGTCCTTTGTCCTTTTCAGTACTTCAGATATTCTTGACCGCTGTCGGTGTTCCTTGCCGAGATTACTTTGGTACCTTCCTACCAAACTTACGGCAAGGTTTACATCAGTCTGTACACAAGATGGCATACATAATAGATCCTATGGCTGAAGCATAGGGATGACACTCATCTCTTCTTTATCTTTTGTCGTGGTCGGGCATTGAGCCGAGCTCAATCTCACACCTTGCAATATAGGCAAGAACCCCTTCTTGGACTGATCCATTTTGAACTTCTTCAAAATCTTATCAAGGTATGTGCTTTGTGAAAGACCTATGAGGCGTCTCGATCTATCTCTATAGATCTTGATGCCTAATATATAAGCAGCTTCTCCAAGGTCCTTCATTGAAAAACACTTTTTCAAGTAGGCCTTAATGCTGTCCAAAAGTTCTATATCATTTCCCATCAAGAGTATGTCATCTACATATAATATGAGAAATGCTACAGAGCTCCCACTCACTTTCTTGTAGACGCAGGCTTCTCCATAAGTCTGCATAAACCCAAACGCTTTGATCATCTCATCAAAGCGAATGTTCCAACTCCGAGATGCTTGCACCAGCCCATAAATGGATTGCTGGAGCTTGCATACTTTGTTAGCATTCTTAGGGTCGACAAAAACTTCCGACTTCATCATATACAACTCTTCCTTAAGATGTCCGTTAAGGAATGCCGTTTTGACGTCCATCTGCCATATCTCATAATCATAGTATGCGGCAATTGCTAACATGATTCGGACGGACTTCAGCTTCGCTACCAGAGAGAATGTCTCATCGTAGTCAATCCCTTGAACTTGTCGATAACCCTTAGCGACAAGTCGAGCTTTATAGATGGTAATATTACCATCCGCGTCCGTCTTCTTCTTAAAGATCCATTTGTTTTCTATCGCTCGCCGATCATCGGGCAAGTCTGTCAAAGTCCATACTTTGTTTTCATACATGGATTCTATCTCGGATTTCATGGCTTCAAGCCATTTGTTGGAATCTGGGCCCGCCATCGCTTCTTCATAGTTCAAGGTTCACCGTTGTCTAACAACATGATTTCCAGACAGGGTTGCTGTACCACTGCAGTGCGGAACGTGTCCTTGTGGACCTACAAAGTTCAAGAGCAACTTGATCCAAGTACCTTGATCATCATCATTATGTTCCTCTCCGCTTGGTGTAGGCATCACAAGAACATTTTCCCGAGCTGCACTACTTTCCCTGCTCAAGAGGTAGTACTTCGTCAAGCTCTACTTTCCTCCCACTTAATTCTTTCGAGAGAAACTCCTTTTCGTAAAGGATCTGTTCTTGGCAACAAAGATCTTGCCCTCGGATCTTAAGTAGAAAGTATACCCAATGGCTTCCTTAGGGTATCCTATGAAGACGATTTTCCGACTTGGGTTCGAGCTTTTCAGTTGAAGTTTCTTGACATAAGCATCGTGATCCCCAAACTTTTAGAAACGATACTTAGGTTTATTCCCAAACCATAATTCATACGGTGTCGCCTCAACGGATTTAGACGGTGCCCTATTTAAAGTGAATGTAGCTGTCTCTAGAGCGTATCCCCAAAATGATAGCGGTAAATCGGTAAGAGACATCATAGACCGCACCATATCCAATAGAGTGCGACACGACGTTCGCGACACACCGTATTACCGAGGTGTTCCAGCGGCGTGAGTTGTGAAACGATTCCACATTTCCTTAAGTGTGTACCAAATTCGTGACTTAAATATTCTTCTCCACGATCTGATCGTAGAAACTTTATCTTTCAGTCATGTTGATTCTATACCTCATTCTGAAATTCCTTGAACTTTTCAAAGGTCTCAGACTTGTGTTTCATTAAGTAGACATACCCGTATCTACTCAAGTCATCGGTGAGAGTGAGAACATAACGATATCCTCCGCGAGCCTCAACGCCATTGGACCGCTTTACATCGGTATGTATGATTTCCAATAAGTTGGTTGCTCGCCCATTGTTCCGAGAACGGAGTCTTGGTCATTTTGCCCATGAGGCATGGTTCGCATGTGTCAAATGATTCATAATCTAGAGACTCTAAAAGTCCATCAGCATGGAGCTTCTTCATGCGCTTGACACCAATGTGACCAAGGCGGCAGTGCCACAAGTATGTGGGACTATCGTTATCAACTTTGCATCTTTTGGTATTCACACTATGAATATGTGTAATATTACGCTCGAGATTCATTAAGAATAAACCATTGACCATCGGGGCATGACCATAAAACATATCTCTCATATAAATAGAACAACCATTATTCTCGGATTTAAATGAGTAGCCATCTCGTATCAAACGAGATCCAGATACAATGTTCATGCTCAAACTTGGCACTAAATAACAATTATTAAGGTTTAAAACTAATCCCGTAGGTAAATGTAGAGGTAGCATGCCGACGACGATCACATCGACCTTGGAACCATTCCCGACGCAAGATCGTCACCTCGCCCTTCGCCGGTCTCCGCTTATTCCGCAGCTCCCGCGTGAGTTACAAATATGAGCAACGCACCGTATCAAATACCCGGGAGTTACTACTAGTAATCGGTAAGGTACACATCAATTACATGTATATCAAATATACCTTTGGTGTTGCCGCCTTCTTGTCCGCTAAGTATTTGGGGCGTTCCGCTTCAAAGGACCCTTCCTTTGCAATAAAAGCACTCGATCTCGTGCTTGGGTCCATTCTTTGACTTCTTCCGCAACGGCTTATCGGGCGCAGCAACATCCTTGCCGTCTTTCTTGAAGTTCTTCTTGCCCTTGCCCTTCTTGAACTTAGTGGTTTTATTGACCATCAACACTTGATGTTCCTTCTGATTTCTACCTCTGCTGACTTCAAAGATTGAAAATATTTCAGAATGGTTTTCACCATCCCTTGCATATTGTAGTTCATCACAAAGCTCTTGTAGCTTGGTGGGAGCGATCAAGGATTCTGTCAATGACCGCCTCGTCTGGGAGGTTAATGTCCAGCTAGGACAAGCGGTTGTGCAACCTGGACATTTTGAGTATGTGCTCACCGACAGTAACTATTTTCGCCCATCGCACAACTATAGAACTTGTCGGAGACTTCATATCTCTCAACCGGGCATGAGCTTGGAAAACTAGTTTCAGCCTCGAACATCTCATATGCTCCGTGTTGCTCAAAACGCTTTTGGAGCCCCGGTTCTAAGTAAAGCATGCCGCACGAACGAGGGAGTAATCATCGTGAGACCGCCAAGCCGCTCATAACGCCTTGGTTCTCTCCGACGGTGCATCACCTAGCGGTCCTTCTAGGACATATTGTTTCTGCCAGCTATGAGGATGATCTCGTGTTCGGACCAAATCCGTATAGTTGCTGCCATCATCTTTCAGCTTGGTTTTCTAGGAACGCGCTGAAGTTCATGTTGACATGAGCGGCGCCATTTGATCTACAAGACATATTTGCAAAGGTTTTAGACTAAGTTCATGATAATTAAGTCCATCTAATCAAATTATTATAATGAACTCCCACCAGATTAGACATCCTTCTAGTCATCTAAGTGTTACACGATCCGAGTCGACTAGGCCGCGGTCCGATCATCACGTGAGACGGACTAGTAATCGTCGGTGAACATCCATGTTGATCGATCTTCCATACGACTCGTGTTCGACCTTCGGTCTCGTGTTCCGAGGCCATGTCCGTACATGCTAGGCTCGTCAAGTTAACCCTAAGTGTTTTGCATGTGTAAAACTGTCTTACACCCGTTGTATGTGAACGAAGATTCTATCACACCCGATCATCACGTGGTGCCAAACAACGAACTTTAGCAACGGTGCACGCTTAGGGAGAACACTTCTTGAAATTGTTGTAAGGGATCATCTTATTTACTACCGTCGTTCTAAGTAAACAAGATGCATAAAAATAATAAACATCACATGCAATTATATAGTAGTGACATGATATGGCCAATATCATATAGCTCCATTGATCTCCATCTTCGGGCTCCATGATCATCTTGTCACCGCATGACACCATGATCTCCATCATCGTGTCTTCATGAAGTTGTCATGCCAACGACTACTTTACTTCTATGGCTAACGCGTTTAGCAATAAAGTAAAGTAATTTATATGGCGTTCTTCAATGACACGCGAGGTCATACAAAAAATAAAGACAACTCCTATGGTTCTCGCCGTTGTCATACTCATCGACATGCAAGTCGTGATTCCTATTACAAGAACATGATCTCATACATCACAATATATCATTCATCATTCATCACAACTTTGGCCATATCACATCACAAGACACTTGCTGCAAAAACAAGTTAGACGTCCTCTAATTGTTGTTGCAAGTTTTACGTGGCTTCTATAGGTGATCTAGCAAGAACGTTTTCTTACCTACGTTAAAGCCACAACGTGATTTTGTCAACTTCTATTTACCCTTCATAAGGACCCTTTTCATCGAATCCGCTCCAACTAAAGTAGGAGAGACAGACACCCGCCAGCCACCTTATGCAACTAGTGCATGTCAGCCGGTGGAACCGGTCTCACGAAGCGCACGTAAGGTTGGTCCGGCCGCTTCATCCCACAATACCGCTGAAGCAAGATAAGACTTGTAGCGGCAAGCAAGTTGACAAGATCTACGCCCACAACAAAATTGTGTTCTACTCGTGCAATAGAGAACTACGCATAGACCTAGCTTTGATACCACTGTTGGGGAACGTCGCAGAAAATTAAAATTTTTCCTACGGTTTCACCAAGATCCATCTATGAGTTCATCTAAGCAACGAGTGAAAGGAGAGATGCATCTACATACCACTTTGTAGATCGCATGAAGCGCTCAAAAGAACGGGGTTGAGGTAGTCGTTCTCGCCGTGATCCTATCACCGGAGATCCTAGCGCCGAACGGACAAAGCACCTCCGCGCTCAACACACGTGACGGTCAGGTGGCGGTCTCCTCCGCCTTGATCCAGCAAGGGGAAGGAGAGGTTGATGATGATCCAGCAAGACGACGGTGCGGTGGTGGATGCAAGCAGACTCGCAGGCTTCGCCAAGCAATCGTGGGAGGAGGAAGAGGTGTAGCGGGGAGGAGGCGCCAAGACTCAGGGTGCGTGCGGCCCCTCCTCCCTCCCTATATAGGCCTCAGGCGCCCGCCCTCGAGATCTGATCTCCAGTGGGGCGGCGGCGGTGTGGGGTGGAGTGCCCCAAGGCAGTGGGCGCCCCACCCTAGGGTTTCAACCCTAGGCGCAGGGGGTGGGCCAAGTGTTGGAAATATGCCCTAGAGGCAATAATAAAAGGATTATTATATTTCAATGTTCATGATAATTGTCTTTTGTTCATGCTATAAATGTATTATCCGAAATCGTAATACACGTGTGAACACTTAGACCCAATGAGTCCCTAGTGAGCCTCTAGTTGACTAGCTCACAGATCAATAGATAGTCATGGTTTCCCGACTATGGACATTGGATGTCGTTGATAACGGATCACATCATTAGGAGAATGATGTGATGGACAAGACCCAATCATAAGCATAGCATAAAAGATCGGATAGTTCGCTTGCTAGAAGCTTTGCCAATGTCAAGTATCTATTCCTTCGACCATGAGATCGTGTAACTCCCTGTTACCGTAGGAGTGCCTTGGGTGTATCAAACGTCCACAACGAATCGGGTGACTATAAAGGTGCATTACAGGTATCTCCGAAAGTATCTGTTGGGTTGACACGGATCGAGATCGGATTTGTCCTCCGTATGACGGAGAGGTATCTCTCCGCCCACTCGGTAATGCATCATCATAATGAGCTCAATGTGACCAAGGTGTTGGCCACGGATCATGCATTACGGTGACGAGTAAAGTGACTTGCCGTGGAACGAGACCGAACAAGGTATTGGGATACCGACGATCGAAGTCTCGGGCAAGTAACGCATCGATTGACAAAGGAATTGCATACTGAGTGGTTTTTGATCGAATCCTCGACATCGTGGTTCAACCGATGAAATCATCGAGAGCATGTGGAGCCAACATGGATATCCAGATCCCGCTGTTGGTTATTGCCCGAGAGTCGCCTCGGTCATGTCTCAAGGTCTCCGAACCCGTAGGGTCTACACACTTAAGGTTCGGTGGACGCTAGGGTTAGTAGGAAGTCAAGTATGTGACCACCGAATGTTGTTCGAGTCCGGATGAGATCCCGGACGTCACGAGGAGTTCAGGAAGGGTCCGGAGGTAAAGAATAATATATAGGAAGTGGTGTTTCGCCATCGGGAAAGTTTGGGGTTTCGGTAAAAGCACGACCACCTGGAAGGATCCGAGGGGTTCACCGGTGGGGCCACCCATCCCGGAGGGCCCCATGGGCCAAAGGGAAGGAACCAGCCCACGTGGGGCTGGTGCGCCTCTAGGCCCACCTCGCGCCTAGGGTTGAAACCCTAGGGGTGGGGCGCCCACCGGCTTGGGGGCACTCCACCCTTGGCCGCCGCCCCGAGATTGGATCTCTGGGGCCGCCACCCCTTGGGGCCTATATAAAGGGGAGGGAGGGGGCTGCTGGACACAACTCCCAAGGCGCAGCCCTCCCTCCCAACACATCTCCTCCTCCGTGAAGAGCTCGTGAAGCCTCGCGAGTATCGCTTCACCACCATCACCACGCCGTCGTCCGCCGGTGGTCTGTCTTCCTCAACCTCTCCTTCCCCTTGCTGGATCAAGAAGGAGGAGACGCCGCTCGTCTCCGCACGTGTGTTGAACGCGGAGGTGCTGTCCGCTCAGCACTTGGCATCGGTGATCTGAATCACGCTCGAGTACGACTCCATCATCACCTTGCAAGCTTCGCACGCGATCTACAAGTGGTATGTAGATGCAAACTCTCTCCGATACTCGTTGCTTAGATGAACTCATAGATGGATCTTGGTGAAGCCGTGAGGAAAAATTTTAATTTTCTCGCAACGCTCCCCAACAAAGGGCATCATGAGCTAGGTCTATGCGTAGTTCTCTAATGCACGAGTAGAACACAATTTGTTGTGGGCGCTGATCTTGTCATCTTACTTGCCTCTACTAGTCTTTTCTTGCTCAACGGTATTGTGGGATGAAGCGCCCGACCAACCTTACACGTGACGCTTACGTGAGACCGGTTCCACCGATCGACATGCACTAGTTGCATAAGGTGGCTGGCGGGTGTCCGCTCTCCCACTTTATTTGGAGCGAATCGATGAACAGGGCCCTTATGAAGGGTAAATAGAAGTTGACAAAATCACGCTGTGGTGATTCGAGGTAAGAAAACGTTTTGCTAGAACCCAATCGCAGCTATCGTAAAAGATGCAACAACAACTAGAGGACGCCTAACTTGTTTTTGCAGCGATTGATCATGTGATGTGATATGGCGAAGTTGTGATGAATGATGAATTGTGATGTATGAAATCATGTTCTTGTAATAGGATTCACGACTTGCATGTCGATGAGTATGACAACCGCAGGAGCCATAGGAGTTGTCTTTATTTTTGTATGACCTGCGTGTCATTGAAGAACGCCATGTAAACTACTTTACTTCACTACTAAACGCGTTAGTCATAGAAGTAGAAGTAGTCTATGGCGTGACAACTTCATGAAGACACGATGATGGAGATCATGATGATGGAGATCATGGTGTCAAGCCGGTGACAAGATGATCATGGAGCCCCAAGATGGAGATCAATGGAGCTTGATGATATTGGCCATATCATGTCACAACTATATAATTGCATGTGATGTTTATTATGTTTATGCATCTTGTTTACTTAGGACGACGGTAGTAAATAAGATGATCCTTACAAAATTTCAAGAAGTGTTCTCCCCTAACTGCACCGTTGCTACAGTTCGTCGCTTCTAAGCACCACGTGATGATCGGGTGTGATGGATCCTTACGCTCACATACAACGGTGTAAGACAGTTTTACACGGTAAAACACTTAGGGTTAACTTGACGAGCCTAGCATGTGCGGACATGGCCTCGAACACGGAGACCGAAAGGTCGAACACGAGTCGTATGGAAGATACGATCAACATGAAGATGTTCACCGACGATGACTAGTCCGTCTCACGTGATGATCGGACACGGCTAGTCGACTCGATCGTGTAACACTTAGATGACTAGAGGATGTCTAATCTAAGTGGGAGTTCATAATTTTGATTAAGAACTTTATTATCATGAACTTAGTCTAAAACCTTTGCAAATATGTCTTGTAGATCAATGGCCAACGCTAATGTCAACATGAACTTCAACGCGCTCCTAGAGAAAACCAAGTCGAAAGCGATGGCAAAGAACTATACGGATCGGGTCCTAACCCGAGGATCATCCTCATAGCTGCCAGAAACAATATGTCCTAGAAGGACCGCTAGGTGCCGCTCCGTCCTGCAGAACCAAGACGTTATGAACGCTGGCAAACTCGTCTTGATGATTACTCCCTCGCTCAAAGGCGGCATGCTCTACAGCTTAGAACCGGGCTCCAAAAGCGTTTTGAGCATCACGGAGCATATGAGATGTTCAAGAGCTGAAACTAGTTTTCCAAGCTCATGCCCGGTCGAGAGATATGATGTCTCCGACAAGTTCTACAGCTTGTAAGATGGAGGAGAACAGTTACACAATGAGCACATCCTCAAGATGTCCGGTTGCACGCCAGATGACCCAGTTGAACATTAACCTCCCAGATGAGGCGGTCATTGACAGAATCCTCCAGCGCTCCCACCAAGCTACAAGAGCTTTGTGATGAACTACAACATGCGGGGATGGTAAAGACCATTCTCAAGTGTTCTCACTCAAGTCGCAGAGGCTGAAATCAAGAAAGAACATCAAGTGTTGATGGTCAATAAGACCACTAAGTTCAAGAAGGGCAAGGGTAAGAAGAACTTCAAGAAGGACGGCAAGGATGTTGCCGCGCCCGTAAGCCCGCTTGTCGGGAAGAAGTCAAAGAATGGACCCAAGCACGAGATCGAGTGCTTTTATTGCAAGGGAAAGGGCACCGAAGCGGAACTGCCCCAAATACTTAGCGGATAAGAAGGCGGCAACACCAAAGGTATATTTGATATACATGTAATTGATGTGTACCTTACCAAGACTCGTAGTAACTCCCGGTATTTGATACCGTGCCGTTGCTCATATGTAACTCACAGCAGGAGTTGCGGAATAAACGGAGCTGGCGAAGGACGAGGTGACGATGCGCGTCGGGAATGGTTCCAGTCGATGTGATCGCGTCGACACGCTGCCTCTACATTTACCCACGGATTAGTTTTAAACCTCAATAATTGTTATTTAGTGCCAAGTTTGAGCATGAACATTGTATCCGGATCTCGTTTGATACGAGATGGCTACTCATTTAAGTCTCGAGAATAATGGTTGTTCGATTTATATGAGAGATATGTTTTATGGTCATGCTCCGATGGTCAATGGTTTATTCTTGATGAATCTCGAGCGTAATATTACACATGTTCATAGTGTGGATGCGAAAAGATGTAAAGTTGATAACGATAGTCCCACATACTTGTGGCATCGCCGCCTTGGTCACATTGGTGTCAAGCGCATGAAGAAGCTCCATGCTTGATGGACTTTTGAGTCTCTTGATTATGAATCGCTTGACACATGCGAACCATGCCTCTTAGGCAAATGACCAAGACTCCGTTCTCCTAACAATGGAGCGAGCAACCAACTTGTTGGAAATCATACATACCGATGTGTGCGGTCCAATGAGCGTTGAGGCTCGTGGAGGATATCGTTATGTTCTCACTCACCGATGACTTAAGTAGATATGGGTATGTCTACTTAATGAAACACAAGTCTGAGACCTTTGAAAAGTTCAAGGAATTTCAGAGTGAGGTGGAGAATCAACGTGATGAAAGATAAAGTTCCTACGATCGATCGTGGAGGAGAATATTTAAGTCACGAATTTGGCACACACTTAAGAAAATGTGGAATCGTTTCACAACTCACGCCGCCGAACACCTCAAATAAACGGTGTGTCCGAACGTCGAATCGCACTCTATTGGATATGGTGCGGTCTATGATGTCTCTTACCGATTTACCGCTATCATTTTGGGGATACGCCTAGAGACACTACATTCACTTTAAATAGGGCACCGCCTAAACCGTTGAGACGACACCGTATGAATTACGGTTTGGGAAGAAACCTAAGTTGTCGTTTCTAAAAGTTTGGGGATGCGATGCTTATGTCAAGAAACTTCAACCCGAAAAGCTCGAACCCAAGTCGAAAAATGCGATTCATAGGATACCCTAAGGAAACTGTCGGGTATACCTTCTACTTAAGATCTGAAGGCAAAATCTTTGTTGCTAAGAACGGATGCTTTCTAGAGAAAGAGTTTCTCTCAAAAGAAGTAAGTGGGAGGAAAGTAGAACTCGATGAAATACTACCTCTCGAACGGAAAGTGGTGCAGCGCGAGAAACCGCTTCTGTGATGCCCACACCAACCAAGAGGAAAACGTTGATGATGATCAAGGTACTTCGGATCAAGTTACTATTGAACTTCGAAGATCCACGAGGACACGTTCCGCACTGAGTGGTACGGCAACCCTGTCATGGAAATCATGTTGCTAGACAACAATGAACCTTGAACTATGAAGAAGAATGGCGGGCCCGGATTCCAACAAATGGCTTGAGGCCATGAAACCGAGATAGAATCCATGTATGAAAACAAAGTATGGACTTTGACAGACTTGCCCGATGATCGCGGCGATAGAAAATAAATGGATTTTAAGAAGAAGACGGACGCGATGGTAATGTTACCATTTATAAAGCTCGACTTGTCGCTAAGGGTTATCGACAAGTTCAAGGGATTGACTACGACGAGACATTTTCTCCCGTGAGCGGCTTAAGTCCGTCTCAATCATGTTAGCAATTGCCGCATACTATGATTATGAGATATGGCGATGGACGCCAAACGGCATTCCTTAATGGACATCTTAAGGAAGAGCTGTATATGATGCAGCCGGAAGGTTTTGTCGATCCTCGTAACGCTAACAAAGTATGCAAGCTCCAATGATCCATTTATGGACTGGTGCAAGCATCTCGAGTTAGAACATTCGCTGATGAGATGATCAAAGCGTTTAGTTTATGAGACTTATGGAGAAGCTGCGTTTACAAGAAAGTGAGTGGGAGCTCCGTAGCATTTCTCCCGTTATATGTAGATGACATACTCTTGATGGGAAATGATACGACACTCTCGACAGACATTAAGGCCTACTTGAACAAGTGTTTTTCAATGAAGGACCTTGGAGAAGCTGCTTATATATTAGGGATCAAGATCTATAGAGATAGATCGAGACGCCTCATAGGTCTTTCACAAAGCACATACCTTGATAAGATTTTGAAGAGATTCAAAATGGATCAGTCCAAGAAGGGTTCTTGCCTATGTTACAAGGTGTGAAATCGAGCTCACTCCACCACCACCACTGCAAAAGATAAAGAAGAGATGAGTGTCATCCCTATGCTTCAGCCATAGGATCTATTATGTATGCCATGTCAGGTACTGCACTCGATGTAAACCTTGCCGTAAGTTTGGTTGCAAGATACCAAAGTAACCCCCTGAGAAGGAACACCGGACAGCGGTCAAGAATATCCTCAAGTACCGAAAAGGACAAAGGACATGTTTTCGCTTATGGAGGAGACGAAGAGCTGTCAGAAGGGTTACGCCGACGCTTAGCTTCGACTCAGATCCGATGACTCTAAGTCACAAACCGGATACGTGTATATGTTGAATGGTGGAGCAAGAGCTGGTGCAGCCGCAAGCGAAGCGTCGTATGGCGGGATCTACGTGTGAAGCGGAGTACATGGCAGCCTCGGAGGCGGCGATGAAGCGATTTGGGTGAAGGAGTTCATCACCGACCTAGGAGTCATACCCAATGCGTCGGGCCGATCAAACTCTTCTCGTGATAACACTGGAGCTATTGCCTTGCCAAGGAGCCCAGGTTTCACAAGAAGACCGTGCACATCAAGCGCCGCTTCAACTCCATCCGTGAAAATGTTCAAGATGGAGACATAGAGATTTGCAAAGTGCACACGGATCTCAATGTCGCAGATCCGCTGACTAAACCTCTCTCGCGTGCAAAACATGATCAACACGTAACTCTATGGGTGTTCGATTCATCACAATGTAACTAGATTGGTGACTCTAGTGCAAGTGGGAGGCATTGGAAATACCTAGAGCAATAATAAAAGGATTATTATATTTCAATGTTCATGATAATTGTCTTTTGTTCATGCTATAAATGTATTATCAGGAATCGTAATACGTGTGAACACTTAGACCCAATGAGTCCCTAGTGAGCCTCTAGTTGACTAGCTCGTTGTGATCAATAGATAGTCATGGTTTCGACTATGGACATTGGATGTCGTTGATAAGGATCACATCATTAGGAGAATGATGTGATGGACAAGAACAATCATAAGCATAGCATAAAGATCGGATGTTAGTTTGCTAGAAGCTTTGCCAATGTCAAGAATCTATTCCTTCACCATGAGATCGTGTAACTCCGGTTACCGTAGGAGTGCCTTGGGTGTATCAAAGCGTCACAGCGTAAGCGGGTGACTATAAAGGTGCATTACAGGTATCTCGAAAGTGTCTGTTAGGTTGACACGGATCGAGGATCGGATTTGTCACTCCGTATGGCGGAGAGGTATCTCTGGGCCCACTCGGTAATGCATCATCATAATGAGCTCAATGTGACCAAGGTGTTGTACGGGATCATGCATTACGGTGCGAGTAAAGTGACTTGCGAACGAGACTGAACAAGGTATTGGGATCTGACGATCGAGTCTCGGGCAAGTAACGATCAGATTGACAAAGGAATTGCATGAGGGTTTTGATCGAATCCTCGACATCGTGGTTCAACCGATGAAATCATCGAGGAGCATGGGAGACCAACATGGATATCCAGATCCCGCTGTTGGTTATTGCCGAGAGTCGTCTCGGTCATGTCTGCGTGTCTCCCGACCCGTGAGGGTCTACACACTTAAGGTTCGGTGACGCTTAGGGTTAGTAGGAAGTCAAGTATGTGACCACCGAATGTTGTTCCTGAGTCCCGGATGAGATCCCGGACGTCACGAGGAGTTCCTAAGGGTCCGGAGGTAAAGAATAATATATAGGAAGTGGTGTTTCGCCATCGGGAAAGTTTCAGGGTTTTAGGAAGAAATCAGGACCACCGGAAGGATCGGGGGTTCACCGGTGGGGCCACCCATCCGAGGGGCCCATGGGCCAAAGGGGAAGGAACCAGCCCACAGGGGCTGGTGCGCCTAGGCCCACCTCGCGCCTAGGGTTGAAACCCTAGGGGTGGCGCCCCCGGCTTGGGGGCACTCCACCCCTGGCCGCCCCACCGGAGATTGGATCTCCAGGGCCACCACCCCTTGGGGGCCTATATAAAGGGAGGAGGGGGCTGCTGGACACAACTCCCAAGGCGCAGCCCCTCCCTCCCAACACATCTCCTCCTCCGTAGAGCTCGCGGCCCTGCCGAGTATCTTGCTTCACCACCATCACCACGCCTGGCCGTGGCCGGTGGAGCCGTCTTCCTCAACCTCTCCTTCCCTTGCCGGATCAAGAAGGAGGAGACGCCGCGCCCCGCACGTGTGTTGAACGCGAGGTGCTGTCCGATTCAAAGACTTGGCATCGGTGATCTGAATCACGCTCGAGTACGACTCCATCATCACCTTGCAAGCTTCCGCACGCGATCTACAAGTGGTATGTAGATGCAAACTCTCTCCCGATACTCGCTGCTTAGATGAACTCATAGATGGATCTTGGTGAAGCCGTAGGAAAAATTTTAATTTTCTCGCAACGCTCTCAACACCAAGGGGGGCGACCAGCCCACTATGGGATGGTTCCTCTCCCACTTCAGCCCATGGGGCCCTCCGGGATGGGTGGCCCCACGGTGGACCTCGGACACTTCCGGTGGTCCCAGATAATACGGTGACTCTTAAACTTTCCGATGGTCAAAAAAGACTTCCTATATAATTCTTTACCTCCGGACCATTCCGAACTCCTCGTGACGTCCCGGATCTCATCCGGACTCCAAACAACATTCGGTTTGCTGCATACTCATATTCATACAACCCTGAAGCGCCACCGAACCTTATGTGTAGACCCTACGGTTCGGAGACACGAGACATGACCGAGACGGTTCTCGGGAATAACCAACAGCCGGATCTTGATACCCATGTTGGCTCCTACATGCTCCTCGATGATCTCATCGGATGAACCACGATGTCGAGGATTCAAACAACCCGTATTCAATTCCCTTTGTCAATCGGTGCGCTATTTGCCCGAGACTCGATCGTCGGTATCCCAATACCTCGCTCAGCCTCGCATTATCGCAAGTCACTTTACTCGCATCAGTAATGATGATCCCGTGACCAAACACTTGGTCACTTTGAGCTCATTATGATGATGCATTACCGAGTGGGCCCAGAGATACCTCTTTGTCATACACGGAGGATAAATCCTAGCCTCGATCCGTGTCAACCCAATAGACACTTTCGAGAGATACATGTAGTGCACCTTTATAGTCACCCAAAGCACTCCTACCAGATCCGGAGTTACACGATCTCATGGTCTAAGGAAAAGATACTTGACATTGGGAAAGCTCTAGCAAACGAACTACACGATCTTGTGCTATGCTTAGGATTGTCTTGTCCATCACATCATTCTCCTAATGATGTGATCCCGTTATCAACTACATCCAATGTCCATAGCCAGAAAACCATGACTATCTGGCTGATCAACGAGCTAGTCAACTAGAGGCTTACTAGGGACATATTATGGTCTATGTATTCACACGTATTACGATTTTCGGATAATACATTTATAGCATGAATAAATACAATTATCATGAACAAGGAAATATAATAATAATCCTTTTATTATTGCCTCTAGGCATATTTCAACATGAGCTCGAGTGTCGTTGCCTCCTCGCCGCCTCGCACGAGCCTGGCTATGGAGAAACTGTGGATCCAGGCGTAGGTCGTGGGCCTGGCTCAGAGTGTCAGAAAGTCCGCGCTGCAGGCCTGTCAGCAGGTATATCTGAGCCAACCAAACAACAGATTCCTTCCCGACGGCCTGGTTGGAGCCTTATGCGAGAAACCAAATGCGCCATAGTGAGCTTGGAACCTATCACAAAGAGTGTATGGAGCCTCTGGGGCAGTTCCGGGTCAGGTGTAAACCTTATGTCATGTCCGGAGCCTCCCTTTTAACATTTTTGAATACATGCAAAATATTTTTCAGATACACCTTAAACATCTTTTCAAAATACATGAGGAACATTTTTTTCAAATACACATTGAACATCTTTTTGATACATGATGAATACTTTTAAAATATGCATATGTTTCCGCAATTTTTAATACATGTTGAACATTTTTAATACATCTTGAACATTTTTTGAATACATGTTTTTAATGGTATGGACATTTTTAAAACATGCACACACATTTGTTTACACCGCATGATAATTCTAAATGCGCGATGAATGTTTTTAGAATTTGAAGTATATTATTTCTTAAATATATGTATTTATATTATTTCAAACTTAAACAAAAACAAAAAGAACGACAAACTAAAAACCGAGAAAAAACAAGCATAAGAAGAAAAACGAACGTAATACCTACATGGGCCAGCCACTAACGCTGCCCCTTGTCGTGGTTGCCCCCCGAACCTCCTCCTCCTAAATCACTAGTTGAGGAGTAATTATTGCAAAGATCATCATTTCTCAGTTTATGCATAAATGGCGACATGCAGCGCGCCACTTGTCGCAACCTCAGGAGTTTTTCCTTTTTCGTGAGATCTGTTTATTCAAAATGTTTTTTTTTAAACTGTAAGGCCCAAATCTCAACCACTTTCACCGCTGGATTTCTCGCCGAGATCTTTAAAACTAGATCCCATGTCGACAGGTTTTGACGAACTTTATTTCAGAAAAACAGACTAAAAAGCTTAACCGGGAGCATGGTTTTTCCTTTCCGAAGAGGCACGCCTGTCTCTCACTTAAATCACAACCGTGCTCTCCCGTGAAAGCAAAACCATGACTCTTGCGAAGGAAAAAAAAAAAACATGTTTTTGTTGCCGAGGAGGCTCAGCCGTGACTCCCACGAAAGCACAACCATACCTCTTGCGGAAGCAGAATGTGACTCTCGCAAAAAAACACATTTTTTTGTTTCGAGAGGCACGGTCGTGACTCTAGCGAAGCACAACCGTGTTTCTCGTGGAAGCAAACCGTGACTCGTGAAAGGGAGAAAACAGAAAACGTGTTTTTTCGCTTCCAAGGTTCACGGCCGTGACTTTCGCTAAAGCACAACCGCATTCTCGTGGAATGAAAAAACAAAAACGCGTCTTTTTTTCGCTTCCGAGAGGCACGACCATGACTCTCGCAAGGCAAAACTGTGTCTCGCAAAAAAATAAATAGAAAACACCTTTTTTCACGCAATTTTTTTGATTTTTTATTGAAAAGCTAAGGAAGACCGTGGAAAACCAAACGCAAAAAACCGCTAAAAAAGCCGAAAACGCTGCGGAAAATAGTTGTCTCGCTAACTAGTTGCTCTCCTCCTCCCGCTGAGCACCTCGGCGGCCTCCACCACCACCTCAAAGCCCAGCAGGTCGATACAACTTCAGAGCCCAACACGACTCTACTGGTACAAATACACGGGCGGAGCTCCTGAATTTCAATTCGCCAAGCTGCAAAATGTCGAGGTTCAAGACAGGATCGATTCGATCGGTCGGATTGGGCCGGCCTGTTTAAGCGGTTCAGCTGTTTTCGGTTTTGGGAACCTTATAGAGGTTCCCAGTCGGTTTATTACGGTTTTGGGAATCTTCTAGAAGGTTCCTGAACCGGAATTTTTTCTACTCAGTTTATCTTTTATTTTTTTTCTGTTTCTTTTTTCCTTTTTTTGTTATTTCCCTTGTTATTTCTTTTCTCTCTCTTTTTTCTTTTCTTTTCATTTTCATTTCTCTTCCTTGGATTTTTTTCTTTTTAGAAAATTGTTCGATTTTACAAACTTTGTTCATTTTTACTAAAATGTTCCTGTTTTCAAACTTTGTTCATAAATTTCAAAATTTGTTCGCTTCATTTCAAAAAATGTTCACCTTTCTAAACTTTGTTCACACACCAAAAATTATTTGTTTCCAAAAAATTCCCATTGTAAAAAACTTGTTCGGATATCTTAAAAATGTTCACATGTTTAAATTTTGTTCATAAATTAAAATTGTATGGGAATTTCAAAAGAAATGTTCCTATTTCTAAATTTTGTTCACAAATATAAATCTTTTGTAGAACTACAAAAATTGTTCCCATTTTTGAATTTTTTTTCAAAAATTCAAAAACTACTTTCACTTTCAAAATTTGTTCACATACTTAAAAAATGTTCTTGTTTCCAATTTTGTTCACAAATTCAAAAAATGTTCACGTGTTTAATTTTTGTTCACAAATTCTGAAATATTTCGGAATTTAAAAATATGCCCCTATTTCCCAAATTTGTTCACATATTCTAAAAATGCTACATTTTTTATATTTTGTCCACTAATTTACAAAATGTTCATCTTTTCAAAATTTGTTCATAAATAATGTTCATATTTTAGAACATATTCTCATATTCATTTTTTTGTACTCCCTCCGTCCCATGATGCAAGACGCTTTTAACACTAGTGTAGTGTCAAAAAACGTCTTACATTATGATTGGAGGGGCTAGGCGGGTTCTTGGAAGGCGAGGAAGGGGTTGGTGAGCTCGGGGTCTCGGGAAGGGCTTAAATAGGCGCGAGGCAAGGAGGACGAGCTCAAGCGCCGCCGGATACATGTCTGCTGCCATGACATGTGTGCATGCGCATGAGCTCAGAGGTAGGTGACAGGAGGGAACATGAGGGAGAGCTCACAGGGAAGAGGCGGCCAAGGGAGCGTAGGGACGAAGAAGACGGCGATGAACAGAGCCAAACCGCCACTGTTCGCCCGTGGGCACGCGGCGGCTTGCGTCGGTGAGGAAGCTGCCGGAGGGGGAGAGGGGTCCAGAGGAACGGCGACGACAAGATGAAGCCAAGGGACATGCTCACGCCGCTAAGACGACGCCAGAGGAGGAGGATTCGAGAAAACGACGCTCGACACGCCATGGCATGCCAAAACGGTGGTCACCACGCGCGCCGGTGCACAAAGTGCCACAAGCTAAGACAAATGATGTCCGTGGAGTCCTTCCGGTAGGTCTGAATCGATGTGGTAACTTGGTTAAAGACGCAGTGGTTAAATGGTAGTCATCGTCTGAAGTTTACTGCAGTAAACTTGGCCGTGCACTGGTGATCAACAGGGAAGTGATTGTGGTCAATGGAGTTGTCTGGGTGATTAGCTACGGAAGGACTATGATCCTGGAGGTGTTGGAGCACAATGGGCCACAAAATAATATAGTTGCTGTGTAACCCCAAAATTGGTCCATAATCAAGATCATGATGGTTCACTCGCATAGAGTAACCACTAGAGCTCAAATTTGGCAAAGCCTAAGGATTTGGACATATGAAGATGATGTAAAAATCTCATACCAATTGGGTTCACCAAAATGGTACTTCCTTCACAGCTATTCTCTCTGTTCAAAAACTTGCCTAAAATTTGGTGATCAAATGGCTCAATGAAATGATCCCAAATTGGGTGCACAGATGTTATATAAGTAGTAGCATGATCTGGTAATTTTATGAGGATTTTTTAAGCAATATAAAATGCACTTGCTTCAAGAATGAAAATATTCCCGTAATCAAAGATTTGGTCCTGATCACATAGAGGATTGGATGGGGCTTCAAATTGGTGGAGGGGGTTAATATGAGCACATGAAGAAGTTTGCAAAATCTCAAATCATTTGGTTAACCCTAGCTAGTACTTCCTTCACAATGCCTTCTGTTTGGCAAAAAGTTTGAAAAATCACTGAGGAAGATTGGCTAGGCAAATAAAGTTGAATCTGTGCATGAGGCAATGATTTTGATATATAAGCATGCCCAAAAAGCTTGGGAGCAACTAGGCAAATATAAATGACACTTCCTTCACAAAGTGCCACTCTGGACAAAAATGAAGAATAATTATTGGGGAATTATTCTTGGGCTAGGACAGGAAAGTTTGGGCATATTTGAGCAATATATGACCCAAGGAAATTATGAGAATTATTTGGGAATTTTTGGATGGACAGAAATATAGGTTGCTTCACAACATAGGGCAGATAGGGTTATTCCTTTAATAGAAAAAGGAATATTCCCTAGAAATTTTTTTAGGGTTTGGTCAAGGAGTGAAGTGACCTGATCTTGGAAAGGTTTTGAGAATGATGAGCCACTTGGGAGGGGGGATGAGGATGATTTACCATGTGGCAAGGCCACAAAATAACTCCAAAAAGAAAAAGCAGAGCAAAAACCAAATAAATCAAAAGAAAAGAAAAGGGCCAAAACCAGGTTATTACAAATGGGCAGCCATTACTCGTGATACCTGCGGGTAAAAACCCTATTAGGGCAAGGGTATGGGTCAAAAAAATACCCACGGGTACATAAATAGAAAATTTTCATACCCATCGGGTATAGTGGGTACATGTATGGTTTAGTATAAACCATACCCATATACCCATGTACCCGCATATATTTTGACAAATAGGGATTATATATAGTATCTATTCACATACTAAAAATATTATATGTACATAAATCCCACAGCCCTAAAAAGACCTCATCATGCATTCATGTTAGGCCGCCGCACCACAATAGCTAGCCCACGAAAGAGTACGCGTTGCTGTCATGATGTGTTGTTGTTTATAAATTATTGTTATAAGTTCTTGTTTATGCTTATGTAATGTTCAAATTGATGTGTTAAAGATCTGGGAAATTTTACCCGCGGGTACCCATTTACCCTGATGGGTGACAGGTATGGGAAAAATATGTACCCGTCAACGGGAATGGGTACGAGTGATGGGTAAGGTTTGGGATGACGGGTAAGGGTATGGGGTGGCTCCACCCATACCCAAAACCCGCGGGTGCCATCCCTAGTCCTTGGGGTGGTCCTAAGATAGAAGCACAAGTGTTGTTAGTTGCTAGAAGGCAATGGTTGTCGAGCAGTGCAAAACAAGGGGACAACGAGCTAACCGCGACATGGCTGGTGTAGTGCTCTGCCTCCAGAACGATAGAGCAAGTGCTCTTATCCTAGGGGGCGCCGCTAAGGTCTCTGAGCTTGGGCACTTGGATCCACCGAGCCTCCACTTCCTCGTGGTTGTACACTGGGTGGCGGTCACCTCATGGCCACAAAACTCAAACACCTACTTAGCAATAGTGTTTAAGTGCATCTCCTTGAAGCCCTTGTCAATCTTAAACCCCACTAGAGATGAGCTCGCCCGTCTTGTTCAAAGAAGAACATGGACATGAATGGTTGTCACTTCATGTTGTTCCCCTACTATCCTTCTCGGCGCTCAATGCAGCGGCAAAGCAGAAGTGACAGATGGCTCAACGAGCACAACGGCACAAAGCTAGAAGCACTAGCCGATACCTCGAACACCTCCGAATCAGCGGGCATGTTCGATGGAGGAGGGCTGAGTCCTCGACATAGGAGGCCGCAAACCGGCTGTCCGACAAGACAAGGGTCCGACTAAGATCTTGTGTCTCGTGGTCATGTCCTACAATCGTATCACACGCATAAAGTAAGCATAGCACACACAATACCACAACATAACAACCGGGCGATCTATGAAAGTAGGAGCATACATGCCAACTAGATATGAATCCATCACCAATACCTACCACAACATCGGGACTAGCTATGAATTCATTGTGTTCATCACAAATAGCTACTCTAGCATGCTACAAATCCTACATTAACTACTCCCTCCAGTCCCATAATGTAAGACGCTTTTTCATACTAGTGTAGTGTCAAAAAGTGTCTTACATCATGGGACGGAGGAGAAGCTATGAATCCATAGTGTTCATCACTATCATACTACTCAATCTACACAGTATTCCAAGACAAATAGTGAAGGAAATATGCCCTAGAGGCACTATGATGTCTCTTACCGATTTACCGCTATCATTTTGGGGATACGCCTAGAGACAGCTACAGTCACTTTAAATAGGGCACCGTCTAAATCCGTTGAGACGACACCGTATGAATTACGGTTTGGGAAGAAACCTAAGTTGTCGTTTCTAAAAGTTTGGGGATGCGATGCTTATGTCAAGAAACTTCAACCTGAAAAGCTCGAACCCAAGTCGGAAAAATGCGTATTCATAGGATACCCTAAGGAAACTGTCGGGTATACCTTCTACTTAAGATCTGAAGGCAAAATCTTTGTTGCCAAGAACGGATGCTTTCTAGAGAAAGAGTTTCTCTCAAAAGAAGTAAGTGGGAGGAAAGTAGAACTCGATGAAATACTACCTCTCGAACGGGAAAGTGGTGCGGCAGCAGAAACCGTTCTGTGATGCCCACACCAATCAAGAGGAAAACGTTGATGATGATCAAGGTACTTGGATCAAGTCACTCTTGAACTTCGAAGATCCACGAGGACACGCTCCGCACTGTGAGTGGTACGGCAACCTGTCATGGAAATCATGTTGCTAGACAACAATGAACCTTGAACTATGAAGAAGCAATGGCGGGCCCGGATTCCAACAAATGGCTTGAGGCCATGAAACCGAGATAGAATCCATGTATGAAAACAAAGTATGGACTTTGACAGACTTGCCCGATGATCGGCGAGCGATAGAAAATAAATGGATTTTTAAGAAGAAGACGGACGCGGATGGTAATGTTACCATTTATAAAGCTCGACTTGTCGCTAAGGGTTATCGACAAGTTCAAGGGATTGACTACGACGAGACATTTTCTCCGTAGCGAAGCTTAAGTCCGTCGAATCATGTTAGCAATTGCCGCATACTATGATTATGAGATATGGCGATGGACGCCAAAACGGCATTCCTTAATGGACATCTTAAGGAAGAGCTGTATATGATGCAGCCGGAAGGTTTTGTCGATCCTCGTAACGCTAACAAAGTATGCAAGCTCCAATGATCCATTTATGGACTGGTGCAAGCATCTCGGAGTTGGAACATTCGCTTTGATGAGATGATCAAAGCGTTTGGGTTTATGCAGACTTATGGAGAAGCTGCGTTTACAAGAAAGTGAGTGGGAGCTCAGTAGCATTTCTCTGTTATATGTAGATGACATACTCTTGATGGGAAATGATACGACACTCTGGACAGCATTAAGGCCTACTTGAACAAGTGTTTTCAATGAAGGACCTTGGAGAAGCTGCTTATATATTAGGGATCAAGATCTATAGAGATAGATCGAGACGCCTCATAGGTCTTTCACAAAGCACATACCTTGATAAGATTTTGAAGAGATTCAAAATGGATCAGTCCAAGAAGGGTTCTTGCCTATGTTACAAGGTGTGGCTGAGCTCACTCGACCACCGACCACCACGCAAAAGATAAAGAAGAGATGAGTGTCATCCCTATGCTTCAGCCATAGGATCTATTATGTATGCCATCTTGTACCTGGACCGATGTAAACCTTGCCGTAAGTTTGGTTGCAAGATACCAAAGTAACCCCAAAGAAGGAACTTTGGACAGCGGTCAAGAATATCTGAAGTACACGAAAAGGACAAAGGACATGTTTCTCGTTTATGGAGGAGACGAAGAGCTCGTCAGAAGGGTTACGCCGACGCTAAGCTTCGACTCAGATCCGATGACTCTAAGTCACAAACCGGATCGTGTATATGTTGAATGGTGGAGCGAGAGCTGGTGCACCGCAAGCAGAGCGTCGTGGCGGGATCTACGTGTGAAGCGGAGTACATGGCAGCCTCGAGGCGGCGCATGAAGCGATTTGGGTGAAGGAGTTCATCACCGACCTAGGAGTCATACCCAATGCGTCGGGGCCGATCAAACTCTTCTCGTGACAACACTGGAGCTATTGCCCTTGCCAAGGAGCCCAGGTTTCACAAGAAGACCGTGCACATCAAGCGTCGTTTCAACTCCATCCGTGAAAATGTTCAAGATGGAGACATAGAGATTTGCAAAGTGCACACGGATCTGAATGTCGCAGATCCGTTGACTAAACCTCTCTCGCGTGCAAAACATGATCAACACCGTAACTCTATGGGTGTTCGATTCATCACAATGTAACTAGATTGGTGACTCTAGTGCAAGTGGGAGGCTGTTGGAAATATGCCCTAGAGGCAATAATAAAAGGATTATTATATTTCAATGTTCATGATAATTGTCTTTTGTTCATGCTATAAATGTATTATCCGGAAATCGTAATACACGTGTGAACACTTAGACCCAATGAGTCCCTAGTGAGCCTCTAGTTGACTAGCTCGTTGTGATCAATAGATAGTCATGGTTTCCTGACTATGGACATTGGATGTCGTTGATAACGGGATCACATCATTAGGAGAATGATGTGATGGACAAGACCCAATCATAAGCATAGCATAAAAGATCGGATAGTTCGTTTGCTAGAAGCTTTGCCAATGTCAAGAATCTATTCCTTCGACCATGAGATCGTAACTCCGGTTACCGTAGGAGTGCCTTGGGTGTATCAAACGTCACAACGAATCGGGTGACTATAAAGGTGCATTACGGGTATCTCCGAAAGTATCTGTTGGGTTGACACGGATCGAGCGGGATTTGTCACTCCGTTATGACGGAGAGGTATCTCTGGGCCCACTCGGTAATGCATCATCATAATGAGCTCAATGTGACCAAGGTGTTGCCACGGGATCATGCATTACAGATGCGAGTAAAGTGACTTGCGAGGAACGAGACCGAACAAGGTATTGGGATACAAGCGATCGAGTCTCGGGCAAGTAACGCATACCGATTGACAAAGGAATTGCATACTGGGTTTTGATCGAATCCTCGACATCGTGGTTCAACCGATGAAATCATCGAGGAGCATGTGGGAGCCAACATGGATATCCAGATCCGCTGTTGGTTATTGCCCGAGAGTCGTCTCGGTCATGTCTCGTGTCTCCCGAACCCGTAGGGTCTACACACTTAAGGTTCGGTGACGCTTAGGGTTAGTAGGAAGTCAAGTATGTGACCACCGAATGTTGTTCGAGTCCGGATGAGATCCGGACGTCACGAGGAGTTCCGGAAGGGTCCGGAGGTAAAGAATAATATATAGGAAGTGGTGTTTCGGCCATCGGGAAAGTTTCGGGGGTTTCCGGTAAAGTACCGGGACCACCGGAAGGATCCCGGGGGGTTCACCGGGTGGGGCCACCCATCCCGGAGGGCCCCATGGGCCAAAGGGGGAAGGGAACCAGCCCACAGGGGGCTGGTGCGCCCCCCTAGGCCCACCCCCTGCGCCTAGGGTTGAAACCCTAGGGGTGGGGCGCCCACCGGCTTGGGGGCACTCCACCCCTTGGCCGCCGCCCCCGGAGATTGGATCTCAGGGGCCACCACCCCTTGGGGCCTATATAAAGGGGGAGGGAGGGGGCTGCTGGACACAACTCCCAAGGCGCAGCCCTCCCTCCCAACACATCTCCTCCTCCGTAAGAGCTCGTGAAGCCCTCGCCGAGTATTGCTTCACCACCATCACCACGCCGTCGTGGTTGCCGGTGGTGTTGTCTTCCTCAACCTCTCCTTCCCCTTGCTGGATCAAGAAGGAGGAGACGTCGCCGTCGTCCGCACGTGTGTTGAACGCGGAGGTGCTGTCTGCTCAAGACTTGGCATCGGTGATCTGAATCACGCTCGAGTACGACTCCATCATCACCTTGCAAGCTTCCGCACGCGATCTACAAGTGGTATGTAGATGCAAACTCTCTCCCGATACTCGTTGCTTAGATGAACTCATAGATGGATCTTGGTGAAGCCGTAGGAAAAATTTTAATTTTCTGCAACGTTCCCCAACACCAAGGGGGGCGCACCAGCCCACTATGGGATGGTTCCCCTCCCCACTTCAGCCCATGGGGCCCTCCGGGATGGGTGGCCCCACCCGGTGGACCCCCGGGACACTTCCGGTGGTCCCGGTACAATACCGGGTGACCCCGAAACTTTCCCGATGGCCGAAACAGCACTTCCTATATATAATTCTTTACCTCCGGACCATTCCGAAACTCCTCGTGACGTCCGGGATCTCATCCGGGACTCCAAACAACATTCGGTTTGCTGCATACTCATATTCATACAACCCTAGCGTCACCGAACCTTAAGTGTGTAGACCCTACGGGTTCGGGAGACACGTAGACATGACCGAGACGGTTCTCGGGAATAACCAACAGCGGGATCTTGATACCCATGTTGGCTCCCACATGCTCCTCGATGATCTCATCGGATGAACCACGATGTCGAGGATTCAAACAACCCCGTATTCAATTCCCTTTGTCAATCGGTACGTTACTTGCCCGAGACTCGATCGTCGGTATCCCAATACCTCGCTCGGCCTCGTTATCGCAAGTCACTTTACTCATCAGTAATGATGATCCCGTGACCAAACACTTGGTCACTTTGAGCTCATTATGATGATGCATTACCGAGTGGGCCCAGAGATACCTCTTTGTCATACGGAGTGATAAATCCCAGTCTCGATCCGTGTCAACCCAATAGACACTTTCAGAGATACATGTAGTGCACCTTTATAGTCACCCAAAGCACTCCTACGGTATCCGGGAGTTACACGATCTCATGGTCTAAGGAAAAGATACTTGACATTGGGAAAGCTCTAGCAAACGAACTACACGATCTTGTGCTATGCTTAGGATTGGGTCTTGTCCATCACATCATTCTCCTAATGATGTGATCCCGTTATCAACTACATCCAATGTCCATAGCCAGGAAACCATGACTATCTGTTGATCAACGAGCTAGTCAACTAGAGGCTTACTAGGGACATATTATGGTCTATGTATTCACACGTGTATTACGATTTTCGGATAATACATTTATAGCATGAATAAATACAATTATCATGAACAAGGAAATATAATAATAATCCTTTTATTATTGCCTCTAGGCATATTTCGAACATGAGCTCAGTGTCGCGTTCCCCTCCCCTGCCTCGCACGAGCCTGGCTATGGAGAAACTGTGGATCCAGGCGTAGGTCGTGGGCCTGGCTCAGAGTGCTGTAAAGTCCGTGCCGTGCAGGCCGAACAGTGTATACAGGCCAACCAAACAACCAGATTCCTTCCCGCACGGGCCTGGTTGGGCCTTATGCGGGCAACCAAATGCGCTCATAGTGAGCTTGGAACCTATCACAAAGAGTGTATGGAGCCTCTGGGGCAGTTCCGGGTCAGGTGTAAACCTTATGTCATGTCCGGAGCCTCCCTTTTAACATTTTTGAATACATGCAAAATATTTTTCAGATACACCTTAAACATCTTTTCAAAATACATGAGGAACATTTTTTTCAAATACACATTGAACATCTTTTTTGATACATGATGAATACTTTTTAAAATATGCATATGTTTCCGCAATTTTTTAATACATGTTGAACATTTTTTAATACATCTTGAACATTTTTTTGAATACATGTTTTTAATGGTATGGACATTTTTTAAAACATGCACACACATTTGTTTACACCGCATGATAATTCTAAATGCGCGATGAATGTTTTTTAGAATTTGAAGTATATTATTTCTTAAATATATGTATTTATATTATTTCGAAACTTAAACAAAAACAAAAAAGAACGACAAACGAAAAACCGAGAAAAAAACAAGCATAAGAAGAAAAAACGAACGTAATACCTACTGGGCCAGCCACTAACGCGTCCCTTGTCGTGCTGCCCCCGCCGAACCTCCTCCTCCTAAATCACTAGTTGAGGAGTAATTATTGCAAAGATCACTCACCCCTCCCCAGTTTGCGACAAATGGCGCACATGCAGCGCGCCACTTGTCGCAACCTGGGAGTTTTTCCTTTTTTCGTAGATCTGTTTATTCAAAATGTTTTCTCTTTTAAACCGTGCGTCCAAATCTCGAACCACTTTCACCGTTGGATTTCTCGCGTCGAGATCTTTAAAACTAGATCCCATGTTGACAGGTTTTGACGAACTTTATTTCAGAAAAAACCAGACGAAAAAGCGAACCGGGAGCATGGTTTTTTCCCTTTCCGAAAGAGGCACGCCCGTGTCTCTCACGAAATCACAACCGTGCCTCCCGTGAAAGCAAAACCATGACTCTTGCGAAGGAAAAAAAAAGAAAACATGTTTTTTTGTTGCCGAGGAGGCTCAGCCGTGACTCCCACGAAAGCACAACCATACCTCTTGCGGAAGCAGAATGTGACTCTCGCAAAAAAAAACACATTTTTTTTCGTTTCCGAGAGGCACGGTCGTGACTCTAGCGAAAGCACAACCGTGCCTCTCGTGGAAGCAAACCGTGACTCTCGTGAAAGGGAGAAAAACAGAAAACGTGTTTTTTTCGTTTCCAAGGTTCACGGCTGTGACTTTCGCTAAAGCACAACCGTACCTCTCGTGGAATGAAAAAACAAAAAACGCGTCTTTTTTTTCGTTTCCGAGAGGCACGACCATGACTCTCGCGAAGGCAAAACTGTGTCTCTCGCAAAAAAAAAATAAATAGAAAACACCTTTTTTCACGCAATTTTTTTTGATTTTTTTATTGAAAAGCTAAGGAAGACCGGTGGAAAACCAAAACGTCAAAAAAAACCGTTAAAAAAGCCGAAAACGCGTGCGGAAAAATAGTTGTCTCGCTAACTAGTTGCTCTCCTCCTCCTCGCTGAGCACCTCGCGTCGGCCTCCACCACCACCTCAAAGCCCAGCAGGTCGTACAACTTCAGAGCCCAACACGACTCTACTGGTACAAATACACGGGCGGGAGCTCCTGGAATTTCAATTCGCGCAGCGCTGCATGCAAAATGTCGAGGTTCAAGACAGGATCGACCCGATCGGTCGGATTGGGCCGGCCTGTTTAAGCGGTTCAGCGTTCCCGGTTTTGGGAACCTTATAGAGGTTCCCAGCCGGTTTATTACGGTTTTGGGAATCTTCTAGAAGGTTCCTGAACCGGAATTTTTTCTACTCAGTTTATCTTTTATTTTTTTTCTGTTTCTTTTTTCCTTTTTTTGTTATTTCCCTTGTTATTTCTTTTCTCTCTCTTTTTTCTTTTCTTTTCATTTTCATTTCTCTTCCTTGGATTTTTTTTCTTTTTAGAAAATTGTTCGCATTTTACAAACTTTGTTCATTTTTTACTAAAAATGTTCCTGTTTTCAAACTTTGTTCATAAATTTCAAAATTTGTTCGCTTCATTTCAAAAAATGTTCACCTTTCTAAACTTTGTTCACACACCAAAAATTATTTGTTTCAAAAAATTCCCATTGTAAAAAACTTGTTCGGATATCTTAAAAATGTTCACATGTTTAAATTTTGTTCATAAATTAAAATTGTATGGGAATTTCAAAAGAAATGTTCCTATTTCTAAATTTTGTTCACAAATATAAATCTTTTGTAGAACTACAAAATTGTTCCCATTTTTGAATTTTTTCAAAAATTCAAAACTACTTTCACTTTCAAAATTTGTTCACATACTTAAAAATGTTCTTGTTTCCAATTTTGTTCACAAATTCAAAAAATGTTCACGTGTTTAATTTTTGTTCACAAATTCTGAAATATTTCGAATTTAAAAATATGCCCCTATTTCCCAAATTTGTTCACATATTCTAAAAATGCTACATTTTTTATATTTTGTCCACTAATTTACAAAATGTTCATCTTTTCAAAATTTGTTCATAAATAATGTTCATATTTTAGAACATATTCTCATATTCATTTTTTTGTACTCCCTCCGTCCCATGATGCAAGACGTTTTTTAACACTAGTGTAGTGTCAAAAAACGTCTTACATTATGATTGGAGGGGCTAGGCGGGGTTCTTGGAAGGTGAGGAAGGGGTTGGTGAGCTCGGGGGTCTCGGGGAAGGGCTTAAATAGGCGCGAGGCAAGGAGGACGAGCTGGCGTCGCCGTGGATACATGTCTGTCGCTGCGGACATGTGTGCATGCGCATGAGCTCAGAGGTAGGTGACAGGAGGGAACATGAGGGAGAGCTCACAGGGAAGAGGCGGCCAAGGGAGCGTAGGGACGAAGAAGACGGCGATGAACAGAGCCAAACCGCTTGATTTCGCCAGGCACCTTGGCGGCTTGCGTCGGTGAGGAAGCTGCCGGAGGGGGAGAGGGGTCCAGAGGAACGGCGACGACAAGATGAAGCCAAGGGACATGCTCACGCTCGCTAAGACGACGAGCAGAGGAGGGACCCGAGAAAAACGACGTTCTGGACACGCTCATGGCATGCCAAAACGGTGGTCACCACGTGCGCTGGTGCACAAAGTGCCACAAGCTAAGACAAATGATGTCTGGGGTGGAGTCCTTCCTGGGTAGGCTGCAACTGATGTGGTAACTTGGTTAAAGACGCATGGTTAAATGGTAGTCATCGTCAAGTTTATCGCGATAAACTTGGCCGTGCAATCGTGATCAACAGGAAGTGATTGTGGTCAATGGAGTTGTGCGGGTGATTAGCTACGGAAGGACTATGATCCCGGAGGTGTTGGAGCACAATGGGCCACAAAATAATATAGTTGTGTAACCCCAAAATTGGTCCATAATCAAGATCATGATGGTTCACTCGCATAGAGTAACCACTAGAGCTCAAATTTGGCAAAGCCTAAGGATTTGGACATATGAAGATGATGTAAAAATCTCATACCAATTGGGTTCACCAAAATGGTACTTCCTTCACAGCTATTCTCTCTGTTCAAAAACTTGCCTAAAATTTGGTGATCAAATGGCTCAATGAAATGATCCCAAATTGGGTGCACAGATGTTATATAAGTAGTAGCATGATCTGGTAATTTTATGAGGATTTTTTAAGCAATATAAAATGCACTTGCTTCGCAACCTGAAAATATTCCCAGAATCAAAGATTTGGTCCTGTGATCACATAGAGGATTGGATGGGGCTTCAAATTGGTGGAGGGGGTTAATATGAGCACATGAAGAAGTTTGCAAAATCTCAAATCATTTGGTTAACCCTAGCTAGTACTTCCTTCACAATGCCTTCTGTTTGGCAAAAAGTTTGAAAAATCACTGAGGAAGATTGGCTAGGCAAATAAAGTTGAATCTGTGCATGAGGCAATGATTTTGATATATAAGCATGCCCAAAAAGCTTGGGAGCAACTAGGCAAATATAAATGACACTTCCTTCACAAAGTGCCACTCTGGACAAAAATGAAGAATAATTATTGGGGAATTATTCTTGGGCTAGGACAGGAAAGTTTGGGCATATTTGAGCAATATATGACCCAAGGAAATTATGAGAATTATTTGGGAATTTTTGGATGGACAGAAATATAGGTTGCTTCACAACATAGGGCAGATAGGGTTATTCCTTTAATAGAAAAAGGAATATTCCCTAGAAATTTTTTTAGGGTTTGGTCAAGGAGTGAAGTGACCTGATCTTGGAAAGGTTTTGAGAATGATGAGCCACTTGGGAGGGGGGATGAGGATGATTTACCAGGTGGCAAGGCCACAAAATAACTCCAAAAAGAAAAACAGAGCAAAAACCAAATAAATCAAAAGAAAAAGAAAAGGGCCAAAAACCAGGCTATTACAAATGGGCAGCCATTACCCGCATACCCTGCGGGTAAAAACCCTATTAGGGCAAGGGTATGGGTCAAAAAAATACCCACGGGTACATAAATAGAAAATTTTCATACCCATCGGGTATAGTGGGTACATGTATGGTTTAGTATAAACCATACCCATATACCCATGTACCCGCATATATTTTGACAAATAGGGATTATATATAGTATCTATTCACATACTAAAAATATTATATGTACATAAATCCCACAGCCCTAAAAAGACCTCATCATGCATTCATGTTAGGCCGCCGCACCACAATAGCTAGCCCACGAAAAGAGTACGTTCTTTGTCATGATGTGTTGTTGTTTATAAATTATTGTTATAAGTTCTTGTTTATGCTTATGTAATGTTCAAATTGATGTGTTAAAGATCTGGGAAATTTTACCATGGTACCCATTTACCCCGATGGGTGACAGTATGGGAAAATATGTACCCGTCAACGGAATGGGTACAGTGATGGGTAAGGTTTGGGATGACGGGTAAGGGTATGGGGTGGCTCCACCCATACCCAAAACCATGGGTGCCATCCTAGTCCTTGGGGTGGTCCTAAGATAGAAGCACAAGTGTTGTTAGTTGCTAGAAGGCAATGGTTGTCAGTGTGCAAAACAAGGGGACAACGAGCTAACCGCGACATGGCTGGTGTAGTGCTCTGCCTCCAGAACGATAGAGCAAGTGCTCTTATCCTAGGGGGCGCCGCTAAGGTCTCTGAGCTTGGGCACTTGGATCCACCGAGCTCTCCACTTCCTCAGGTGGTTGTACACCTGGGTGGCGGTCACCTCATGGCCACAAAACTCAAACACCTACTTCGCAATAGTGTTTAAGTGCATCTCCTTGAAGCCCTTGTCAATCTTAAACCCCACTAGAGATGAGCTCGCCCGTCTTGTTCAGCAAGAACATGGACATGAATGGTTGTCACTTCATGTTGTTCCCCCTACTATCCTTCTCGGCGTTCAATGCAGCGGCAGCAGAAGTGACAGATGGCTCAACGAGCACAACTGGCACAAAGCTAGAAGCACTAGCTGATACCTCGAACACCTCTGAATCAGCAGGCATGTTCTGATGGAGGAGGGGCTGCGAGTCCTCGACATAGGAGGCCGCAAACTGGCTGTCCGACAAGACAAGGGTCTGACTAAGATCTTGTGTCTGCGTGGTCATGTCCTACAATCGTATCACACGTACAAAGTAAGCATAGCACACACAATACCACAACATAACAACCGGGCGATCTATGAAAGTAGGAGCATACATGCCAACTAGATATGAATCCATCACCAATACCTACCACAACATCAGGACTAGCTATGAATTCATTGTGTTCATCACAAATAGCTACTCTAGCATGCTACAAATCCTACACAACTACTCCCTCCGTCCCATAATGTAAGACGTTTTTCATACTAGTGTAGTGTCAAAAAGTGTCTTACATCATGGGACGGAGGGAGTAGCTATGAATCCATAGTGTTCATCACTATCATACTACTCAATCTACACAGATTCCAGCACAAATAGCTGAAGGAAATATGCCCTAGAGGCAATAATAAAGTTATTATTTATTTCCTTATTTCATGATAAATGTTTATCATTCATGCTAGAATTGTATTAACCGGAAACATGATACATGTGTGAATGCGTAGACAAAACAACATGTCACTAGTATGCCTCTACTAGACTAGCTTGTTAATCAAAGATGGTTATGTTTCCTGACCATGAACAAGGAGTTGTTATTTGATTAACAAGGTCACATCATTAGTAGAATGATCTGATTGACATGACCCATTCCCTTAGCTTAGCACACGATCGCTTAGTATGTTGCTACCGCTTTTATCCATGACATATACATGTTCTCGTAACTATGAGATTATGCAACTCCGCTTACGGAGGAACACTTTGGTGCTACCAAACGTCACAACGAATCGGGTGATTATAAAGGAGTACTACTGTGTGTCTCCAAAGGCGATGTTGGGTTGGCGATTTGAGATTAGGTTTTGTCACTCCGATTGTCGGAGAGGTATCTCTGGGCCCTCTCGGTAATGCACATCATCAAGACTTGCAAGCACTACAACTAATGAGTTAGTTGTGAGATGATGTATTACGAACGAGTAAAGAGACTTGCCGTAACGAGATTGAACTAGGTATTGATACCGACGATCGAATCTCGAGCAAGTAACATACCGATGACAAAGGGAACAACGTATGTTGTTATGCGGTCCGACCGATAAAGATCTTCGTAGAATATGTAGGAACCAATATGGGCATCCAGTCCCGCTATTGGTTATTGACCGTGAATAGTTCTAGGTCATGTCTACATTGTTCTCGAACCGTAGGGTCCGCACGCTTAAAGTTTCGATGGCGGTTATTATGAGTTTATGTATTTTGATGTACCGAAGAAGTTCGAGTCCCGGATGTGATCACGGACATGACGAGGAGTCTCGAAATGGTCGAGACATAAAGATTGATATATTGGAAGCCCATGTTTGGAGTTCGAATGGTTCCAAGAAAACAGAATTTACTGAGTATCGGAGGTTACGGAACCCCGGGTAAATGGGCCTCGGTGGGCCTCGAGGGAGAAGAGGAGGGCCGGCCAGGAGGTGGCAGCGCGCCTCCCCCAGTCCGAATAGGACAAGGAGGCGGCGCCTCTCCTCTTCCCTCCCCCAATCCTATTCCAACTAGGAAGGGGAGTCCTACTCCCAGAGGAGTAGGACTCTCTCGGCCGCCCTAGCTAGGCCGGCCGGCCTCCCCCTCCCTCCTTTATATACGGGGGGGGGCACCCTAGAACACACAAGTTTGATCTTTAGATCGTTCCTTAGCCGTGTGCGGTGCCCCTCCACCATATTCCACCTCGGTCATACCGTCATGAAGCTTAGGCGGCCCCGCGCCGTGAAACATCAAGATCGCCACCACGCCGTCAGGTCGAAACTCTCCTCGACACTCGGCTGGATCGGAGTCGAGGACGCCATCGAGCAGACGTGTGTCAAGAACTCTGGGCGCCGAGTAACGGCGCCGGATCGGTCGGATCGCGAGGAGAACGACGACTACTTCCTCTACGTTGTGATCGCTTCCGCTTCGGGTCTACAAGGGTATGTGGACAACACTCTCCCCTCTCGTTGCTATACATCACCATGATCTTGCGTGTGCGTAGGAATTTTTTTGAAATTACTACGTTCCCCAACAATAGCTACCACTACATCAAAATCTAGCATCTGCTCACAAATCAATACATGAATCAACCCTAAGATCTAGTTAGAATGAACGCAGAGAAAGAGGTCATTGAACTCACAGAGGCCATGGCCGCAGCTCGGGGGGACACGGGAAGGGTCAACGAAGTGAGGACAGGAGTCGCTGCCACCATGGATCACCGGCCGGTTAAGGAGCACCGCTTGCCTGGTCGTGGGTGCCGATGCGCGCCGGTGGGAAAGATATGAAGGGAGGAGAAGGGTGGCGGGGCTTTGGGCGGTGAGAGGATGGGGGCTAAATAGGGTGATCGAATCGGCGGGAGGTGAGCCAAAATCCTCCCGCCGATTTTTCGAAGACGCGGGCGAGCTCGCGCCATCTCCTAGGTCGCATGAGCTCAGTGTCGCCGTTCCCCTCCCCTGCCTCACACGAGCCTGGCTATGGAGAAACTGTGGATCCGGGTGTAGGTCATGGGCACGGCTCAAGCGTCTTTGTAAAGTTCGTGCGTGCAGCAGCGAGCAGTTGTATCTGAGCCAACCAAACAACCAGATTCCTTCCCGCGCGGGCCTGGTTGGGCCTTATGCGGGCAACCAAATGCGCTCATAGTGAGCTTGGAACCTATCACAAAGAGTGTATGGAGCCTCTGGGGCAGTTCCGGGTCAGGTGTAAACCTTATGTCCTGCCCGGAGCCTCCCTTTTAACATTTTTGAATACATGCAAAATATTTTTCAGATACACCTTAAACATCTTTTCAAAATACATGCGGAACATTTTTTTTCAAATACACATTGAACATCTTTTTTGATACCTGATGAATAGTTTTTAAAATATACGTATGTTTCCACAATTTTTTAATACATGTTGAACATTTTTTAATACATCTTGAACATTTTTTTGAATACATGTTTTTAATGGTATGGACATTTTTTAAAACATGCACACACATTTGTTTACACCGCATGATAATTCTAAATGCGCGATGAATGGTTTTTAGAATTTGAAGTATATTTTCTTAAATATATGTATTTATATTATTTCAAAACTTAAACAAAAACAAAAAAGAACGACAAACGGAAAACCGAGAAAAAAACAAGCATAAGAAGAAAAAGCGAAAGTAACACCTACTGGGCCGGCCACTAACGCGTCCCTTGGCGCGCTGCCCCCGCCGAACCTCCTCCTCCAAAATCACTAGTTGAGGAGTAATCATTGCAAAGATCACTCCAACCTCCCCAGTTTGCGACAAGTGGCGCACATGCAGCGCGCCACTTGTCGCAACCTGGGATTTTTTTCCTTTTTTTTGTAGATCCGTTTATTCAAAATGTTTTATCTCTTAAACCGTGCGTCCAAATCTCGAACCATTTTCACCGTTAGATTTCTCGCGTCGAGATCTTCAAAACTAGATCCCATGTTGACAGGTTTTGACGAACTTTATTTCAAAAAAAAAACAGACGAAAAAAGCGAACCGGGAGCACGGTTTTTTTTCCTTTCCGAAAGAGGCACGCCCGTGCCTCTCACGAAATCACAACCGTGCCTCCCGTGAAAGCAAAACCATGACTCTTGCGAAGGAAAAAAAAGAATACACGTTTTTTTGTTTCCGAGGAGGCTCAGCCGTGACTCCCACGAAAGCACAACCATACCTCTCGCGGAAGCAGAATGTGACTCTCGCGAAAGAAAAAAAAGAAAACACGTTTTTTTTTCGTTTCCGAGAGGCACGGTCGTGACTCTAGCGAAAGCACAACCGTGCCTCTCGCGGAAGCAAACCGTGACTCCCGTGAAAGGAAAAAAAAACAGAAAACGTGTTTTTTTCGTTTCCGAGGTTCACGGCTGTGACTTTCGCTAAAGCACAACCGTACCTCTCGCGGAATGAAAAAACAAAAAACTCATCTTCTTTTTGTTTCCGAGAGGCACGACCATGACTCTCGCGAAGGCAAAACTGTGCCTCTCGTGAAAGGAAAAAAAATTGAAAACACGTTTTTTCACGCAAATTTTTTTGACTTTTTTATCGAAAAGCTAAGGAAGACCGGTGGAAAACCAAAACATCAAAAAAAAACCGTTAAAAAGCCGAAAAAGCGTGCGGAAAAATAAATAAATAAATAAAATCCTGAGAGAGCGCCAAAAGCGCGACACGTGGCGAATGGCTGAGAGCGCGCCAAACGGCGCTTATCATTGCGAGGCTCGCGAAGGAGCGCTCGCTAACTAGTTGCTCTCCTCCTCCTCGCTGAGCACCTCGCGTCGGCCTCCACCACCACCTCAAAGCCCAGCAAGTCGTACAACTTCAGAGCCCAACACGACTCTACTGGTACAAATACACGAGCGGGAGCTCCTGGAATTTCCAATTCGCCGCGCGCTGCGGCAAAATGTCGCAGGTTCGCACAGGGGATCGACCCGATCGGTCGGATTGGGCTGGCCTGTTTAAGCGGTTCAGCGTTCCCGGTTTTGGGAACCTTATAGAGGTTCCCAGCCGGTTTATTACGGTTTTGGGAATCTTCTAGAAGGCTCCTGCACCGGAATTTTTCTACTCAGTTTATCTTTTATTTTTTTCTGTTTCTTTTTTCATTTTTTTGTTATTTCCCTGGTTATTTCTTTTCTCTCTCTTTTTTCTTTTCTTTTCATTTTCATTTCTCTTCCTCAGATTTCTTTTTCTTTTTAGAAAATTGTTCGCATTTCACAAATTTTGTTCATTTTTTACTAAAAACGTTCCTGTTTTCAAACTTTGTTCATAAATTTCAAAATTTGTTCGCTTCGTTTCAAAAAATGTTCACCTTTATAAACTTTCTTCACACACCAAAATCTATTTGTTTCCAAAAAAATCCCATTGTAAAAAACTTGTTCGGATATCTTAAAAAATGTTCATATGTTTAAATTTTGTTCATAAATTAAAATTGTATGGGAATTTCAAAAGAAATGTTCCTATTTCGAAATTTTGTTCACAAATATAAATCTTTTGTAGAACTACAAAAATTGTTCCATTTTTGATTTTTTTTTCAAAAATTCAAAAACTAATTTCACTTTCAAAATTTGTTCACATACTTAAGAAATGTTCATGTTTCCAATTTTGTTCACAAATTCAAAAAATGTTCATGTGTTTAATTTTTGTTCACAAATTCTGAAATATTTCGGAATTTAAAAATATGCCCCTATTTCCCAAATTTGTTCACATATTATAAAAATGCTACATTTTTTATATTTTGTCCACTAATTTGCAAATGTTCATCTTTTCAAAATTTGTTCATAAATAATGTTCATATTTTAGAACATATTCTCATATTCATTTTTTTTGTACTCCCTCCATCCCATAATGGAAGACGTTTTTTAACACTAGTGTAGTGTCAAAAAACGTCTTACATTATGGGACAGAGGGAGTACTTTTTTGTTTAGTTCCCATATAATGTTTGTGTTTCAAAATGATTTTCCTCTTGAGAAATTATGCCTGAAATTTTAAGACAAGTTTTAATCTGCCGCGGATTATAGTTCGGATATATTGGGCTGCCTTTTGTATGTACTGAACAAGCGTTACCACGGTGGCTATGGGCTAGCTTCCCTGGCGTGAGGACAACAGTTCGATCTGTTGCCCACAAATTGTGTTTTATAAAATTTGGCGAACTTGTTTTATTTTAGCGGCTGCCTATAGTTCTTTAAGAGTTGCGCTGCAATTCTTATAGAGTAGCTCGCTTGTCGCAGTAGCTTGCGTAGTGCGGGCATCTGTATTAGGTCGCGGGTTCGATTCCAGGTAGCTCGCCCTTTTTTTGCTATTTCTCATTCCGCCAAGGGGGGCAGCGAATGGGACGGCCCAGGTGACCCATCGCCTGTGCAAACCTACGACATTTTGTAGCAGGAAGCGGCACGTAGGAGGTCCCGGGGCTCCAGTGTGACATTCTTTGCGTCAAAAAGTGGACATTTTACACAGGGCGTAGCGCACCTGGGCCGGCCCATTTTGTGTTCGCTCGTTCGCGAGGTGGAAAGGGACAAAAAAAATAAGCGCCAGCGCTGGGCTTCGATCCCCTAACTTGGTGTGCGAGCTGGGCTAGCCGCTGCGGCACGTTAGCTTTCATACTAAACTAGCAGCGCAGTTCTAAAAGAACTAACCAATAGCGGTAAAAACTTAAGCATTCGCCACAAATCCAAAAAACTAAATTACAAGTGAGAGATCGAATAGAGGACCTCCTACTAATAAACCATCCTAGGAATCTGTGTCTCCAACCCCGAACATTGCACAAAAATGTGAACATTTTTGGCTATTATCAAGCATTTTTCTAAAAAAGGGACAAAACTAACACAATTTCTAAAAAATACAAACACTTTCTGAAAAATAGGAGCAAAAATTGAAATGTCGAGTATTTTTAAATTAAAAACAATTTATCCGAAGCATGAACAATTTTAAAATTTCCCAATAATTTTTGGAATTTGTGAACAAAATTTGGGAAGATCACATTTTCTGAATTTGTGAACAAAATTTGGGAAGATGACATTTTCTGAATCTGTGAAGAAGTTTGGGAAGCTCAAACATTTTTCAAAATTCATAAACATTTTTAGAATCTGTGAACAAAAAAGAAGTTTGGAAGCATGAACAATTTTCAAAACCGCAATTCTTATTTGAATTGGGGATCAAATTTTTGAGACATGAATATTTTTTTAATTTGTGAACAACATTTGAACCTAGAAATATTTTAAAAATTTCCCAACATTATTTAAATTCTGGAACAAATTTCCAAAACAAGAACTTTTTTAGAAATTTTTAATCTGGTTTACTTTTTGACAAAGGTAAATATACTTTCAAAAACAAACATTTGCAAAATTTGCTCACAAACTTTAAAGCCTCGCACAGTTTTTGGGAATCTAAAAAATTTGTAAAAAATGAACAAATAGAAACAAGAACACTCTTTCAAACAACCAAAAACATTTTGAAAATAATAAGAACAAAATTTAAAAACTATAACATTTTCCAAAATTATTAATATTTATTCAAGACTTGAATAGTTTATGGATTTTCTTATTTTTTTTGTTTTTGAAAAATTTAAGAAAACATGCAAATTTTCATTTTGTAAACAATTTTTGAAAACCGAAAGATTTTATGAAAAATGCGAAGTTTTGCAAAATGCCAAAAAATATGCAATTTCCCGAAGATTTTCTGAATTCGCGAAAAAAAATTTGAAACATCTGGAGTTTTTTAATTTGTGATTTTTCTTAAAATAGGAAAAATATTATGGAATCCATAAAATTTATTTGGATTTGTGAACAAATTTTCAAAAAACAATCCTGTAATAATAATTTTTTTATTATGTTTGAACATTTTTTCAAAGGAGTGAACAAATTTTGAAAGCATGAAAACATTTGTGGATTTTTGAAACAAAATTTGAAAATAGCAACATATCTAGAAAAGTGAAATGTTTTTTGAAATACTAATATTTTTAAATTCCTGAAAATTTGTTGAAAACAGAAAAAACTTGAAAAGTAAAAATGAAAGAAAAATCAAAAGAAAAGAAAACAAAAATAAACGGAAAAAAAGAAAAAAAAGAAGTAGGAAAAGGTAAAAACGAAAAATAAAAAGGAAAAATAAAAACCTCTGCAGGAACTTCTAGATGGTTCGTAAAACAAGTAAAACCGGTTGGAAATCCTCTAGAAGGTTCCCAAAACTAGAATATAATGCACTTCCCACCCCTATGTATCGCCCAAATCCTATTCGGCGCTCTAAGCGCCCGCTACAATACAGTTTGCAATCGGGCGCACACCCCTCGTACGCGCTGGGCCGGCCCATTCTGCCTTATTTTCGCTGCTAAAAGCTGCAAAAACTACGCACCCAACATGATTCGAAACACCGCCGCCCTTGTTAAACACCTCAGAAGTTACCATCCCGACCAGCTGTCCTATTGCGACCATTTACAAGCTTTACATTCTTTTATTTCTTTTAAATGTCCGTGCCCAAAACCGTTTTCCTTGTTCGCTGGTTCTTATATGGTTTTTTCTTTCTTTTTCGTGCCCCAAATTGATGAACGTTTTTCTGTTTGGTTTTCTATTTTATTTTTCTTCTTCCTAGGTTTGATGAACTTTTTTAAAATCCGTGAACTTATTATTTAAAGTTCATGATTTTTTATCAAATTAGATGAACTTTTTTCCAAATTCAGTGAGCTTTTTTGAACGGGGTGAATTTTTTTTTTGAATTCGATGAACTTTTTTCAGAATTCTATGAACTCTTTTTCAAATTCAGTGAACTTTTCCCGAGGTCAAAGTTGCTTGTGCGCTATTTGATGAACTTTTCAAATCCATTAACCTTTTTTTCAAAATCGTGAAATTTTTAATCAAAATCGCTGAACTTTTTTCAAATACGTGAACTTTTTTCAACATCCGATGAACTTCTTTCAATTTCATGAACCTTTTTTTACAAAAATCGATGAACTTTTAAAAAAATCGTGAACCATTTACAAAATCTGGTGAACTTTTTTATTATCAAAATCGATGAACTTTTTTCAAATCCGTGGTTTCTTTTTTAAAATCCGGTGAACTTTTTCCAAATTCATGAAATTTTTCTCAAAATTGATGATTTTTTTTTCGATTTTTGTGATCATTTCTTTGAAAATCCGTGAATTGTTTTTCCAAATCGATGAACTTTAAAAAAATGTGGATTCTTTTCGAATTTACGTGTTCTTAAAAAAAAGATTTGTCTTGTGACCGAGGCAAGCCATATAGTATGTTTTCGGAAATCACACATCAAATTCATCCTGGTGCAGTGGTGACTGAGCCAAGTCGGTTGTGGTGGCGTGTGTGTTCGAATCCCTGTTCTGTCATATTTTTCCCGCTGTCTGGTTTTTTGAGCATATGGACGTGAGCAGCGTTGGGCCCGCCCAATATTGCGCACCTTCGGGGCGCCCTCTACCATAAGCGGCGCTGAGGGTGCCGAAGAGGAGCTCTCTCTCGGCCAAATCTTATCCGGCGCGCTGCAAGGAAGACGGAGACAGAGGGTAAGCTCCAGATGGACCGGCCCACGCGCGAGCAAGGCCACAGCCTATTTTTTTTTTACGTTTTACGTTTTCTGTTTTCATTTATTGTTTTATTTTGTATTTTTGTTTATACTTTAAAATATTATATACTCCCTCCGCCCGGAAATACTCGTCGAAGAAATGCATAAAAATAAATGTACTTAGAACTAAAATACATCTAGATACATCCATTTCTCCGACGAGGTAGTAGGATGCATTTTCCCTATATATATAATGAAAAACTCTACAAAAAACCTTTGGAAAATATTGAATAGGTATTTAAAAAATATTGAACAAGTATTTGAAAAATGATATCAAGCATTCAAAATAAAAATGTTGAACCAGTATTTGAGAAATGTTAATGTAGCACTCAGAGAAATGTTGAATAAGTATTTAAGAAATGTTGATCAAGCATTTGAAATATTCTAAATAAATATTTAAAAATGGTGAATAAGTATTTGAAAAATTTTAATCAAGCATTTTGAAAACTGTTGAACAAGTATTTAAAAAATGTTAACCAAGTGTTCATAATGTTTAATATGTATTTGAAAAATCTTGAACAAGGATTTAAAAATATTTATGAAGCATTCGGATTTTTTTGAATAAATATCTGAAAATGTTGAACAAGGATTTAAAAATGTTGAATAAATTTATAAAAATGTTGAATCCATATTTTAAAAGTGTTGAACAAGTATTTGAAAAAATGTTGATCATGTATAAGAATGTAGAATGAAAAACAAAAAGAAACAAAAAAAAATGAAAATTGGTAAAAAGAAAAAATGGAGAAGAAAAAAGGAACCCAAACAAAAATGCAAAAGAAAAAATAAATAAGAAGAAACTAAATGAAAAAAAGAAACAAAAAAAGTTGAAAACTAAGAAAAAAGTTGAAGAAAAAACAGAATATACTTAAAAGCCGACTCTTTCCCTTCTAATAGGTTTTTTAGGCAACCTTCTAATAGGTCATGCCATACCCATTTTTTTGAGAAATGGTTATGCCTTACCTATTGTCATTAACTCGAGCAGCGCAATGGTCAGTGATGTTGGGCCAGCCCCATGCTGTAGCGCTCGACGCGACACTTATCTTCGGTCTCGCCTAACACGAGATATAGCTCTCGCGCAGGGAGCCCCAATGTGACACTAATTGCATCGAAGTCTCGACGTTTGCACAAGCGTGGCAAAACTGGGCCTGCCCATTTGGCTTTCGCGAGATGAAAAATCACGAAAAAGGAAATATGGTACCTCTGGGATTCGAACCAGTGACCTTTCGGTCTTGCCGCTTTATGCACGCTGTCCCCAACTAGACCTTGTGCTAAATGTGCAGCCCAACACTAAAAGGAACAACAATGACAGTGATAAAACTGAAAGTTTGCTGAAAAAACCCAAAATTGCGAACGAGAACATTTTCCAAAATTACGAACAAATAAAAAACAAAAGCATTTTTTGAAAAATAGGAACAAACATTGAGAACAAGAAAAATTTCTCAAAATTGCGAACAATTATTTCGAAACTCAAACATTTTATGAACTTGCAAACAAAATTTTAAAACCTGAACATTTTTTGAATTTTTGAACACATTTGTAAAGCTATAACATTATTTGAAATCGCAAACATGTTTTAAATTTGTGAACAAAAAATGCGAACAACTTTATTGAATTTCAGAACAATATTTCAAAACATGAACAATTTTAAAATTGGTGAACATCTTCCTGAAGTCCCTGAACATTTTTGAAGTATGCAAGCAAGTTGTCAAACACATGAACATTTTGAAAATTTGTGAACAAAAATTTGTAAATGGGAACGTTTTGAAATTCCCAAGAATTGTCAGAATTTCTGAACAAAAATTTATAATGCGAACGTTTTTAACATTTCTGGAAATTTTTTGAAAAGAAAAATAAACTAGAAAAATAAAGAAAAGAAAAAGAGAAACAAAAGGAAAAAAGAAACAAAAAAGAAAAAAGAAAAAGAAAAAAAAAGTTCAGGGAAAAACCGGCTGGAACCTTCCAGAAGGTCCGAAAACCAGGATCGGTCCCGTCTTGATCGATCTAGTCGATCGCGCGTGTGCGGCGGCACGACATTTTGGCGCAGAATACGCCTTGCCATAGGCCTAAAAAAACGACCCTGCGGGCTCCCTCATCAAAAAAAAAAAAAAAAACCCACACTTGGACTTGGCCGAGCGCCAGGACAAGAGGCGGCAAAACTTCCCCCGAAACATTTCGCCGTCTCTCCTCCCCTTCTCCTGCTCCTCCTCTCGCCCTCCGCGCGCTCCCCTCCTCGCCCCCGCGAGGCCGAGGGGATCGTCCGGCCGACCGGAGCCCTGGTCGACTCCGGTGAGCGCCTGCTCTCCGCGCCCCTCGGCTCCGCGCTTGGCTTTCGTCCCCGGCCCCGAGGCCGGCTCGCCGCCGGCGGATCCGTCGCCGGAGCTACTAGGGTTTCGCGGCATCGGGCCTCGCCGCCGCCGAGATCTAGGGTTTCGAGCTCAGGTACGCCCCCCTCCGCCGCCTCGGGTTGCCTGGCGTGGTTGGGCAGAGTAAAATTCGTGGCTTTGTTGGGTTTCTGTAATGTCAGGAGTGGAGTAGGATTCGTGGATCAGGTTTTGCGGTTCCGTTCCTGAATCCGTGCTTGATCCGCTGCCCCTAACCCCTCTGTTCGAACCGCGGGCACGAAGGGAACGGCGCTTCGAGTCGCCGCCCTCCAGCCCAGTGCCGCGCCAAGGCTGCAGGGTAAACCTTCTTCCCTGACGCGATCCTGGCTTGGTTCCTCTGGTACTACTTGATGGCCCTGACCGTGGAAACCCTAGGTTAACTAATGGATGGGGATTGACGCGAGGGTTTGAGGGGATTAAATGCTGGATTCAGGAGGCGGGTTGAGGGGATGATGGGTAGTAACATCATGCCCCTCCCCCCTTTTTCAAGATAATGATGCTCCTGTTCATGTAGATGAGAGGGCGATTTATGCTTTGGTAGCTATCCTCAATTCCCCCCTAGTTCCAGCGTCGACGAATTCGTCCTCAATTCTCCCCTAGTTCCAGCGTGACTGAATTCGTCGGTTGAGATCCACCGCAGGCTTATGCATATCTTGTTGTTGAATAAATGTGTGGTTGGTAGCAATTACAAATTCACAATTAGGGATCAGTTGTTTGGTTTATTGCCAATACAATTCTCAACTTGTTGAATGGTCACCTGAATTTTATTATTAAAATGGAATGAAACATATTTTGTTGAACCCTAACTGGAACAGATTTTTTTTTGAACCTGAACTGGAACAAATCAGTTTTTTTGAACCCCAACTGGAACAAATATTAACCCTAACATAAAACAGTCAGTTTTTCACTTTTGCTTGCAAGTTTGTGCTCTTCCATTATATATTCATTCAGTATCAAGTGCAACTAAAAGAATTATTGCTTAATCAAATTAAAACATGTTACGAAATGGACTGTTAATTCGGATAGCTTAGTTGGCAATAATTTGATTTAGCAAAAATCATTAACAGTCCATTTTCATTGCTAAAAGAATCATTAACAGTCCATTTCGTAGCATTTGAATTTAGTTTGGTGCTCACCAGTCTTCTGATTTGAAACGGATCTTGTATTTGCGCTTTATTTAATTAAGAAGGGTTATTATAAATTATAAAGTCTAGAGATGGATTCGGTAACCAGTATCGCGATTTATTACCTGCAGGAAGGGTGGAAGTTTCCTAAGGCTAGATCAATATTGAACCTGATAGTTACCACTGCTGACGAATATCAACAATCATGAAAGCTCCTGAGCAGCGCCGTAAACCAACTGATACAGAAGCAAAGGCCAAACTTGGTGGTGATAAGTTGCATTGCCTGAAGCCAGGAAAATATACCCACAAATCATCAGGTGATGCGTTGGTTCCCTATTCCTAATTTCTTATAGTACTACGTTTGTACTGAACTTCAGATCAGAGAAATCAACAATTGAAGTAGAAAAGTAGGTGCTCGTTGGCAGCTGCATTTGTACTGTAACAACCACATGTCCCTGTCAAGCTTTTAACCATATCACTTTTCAGGCAATATCGGGGCAAAATGCAGAAGAGAAGATGCTCAATCGTTTACCAGCAGTAAGATTGCCTTTATGGAAGTACCATTTAACAATTCGACAAACTTACCTGCTCAACCACCAAATTATTCTAAAAAGATGAAGCTTCAGTTTTTCCCAATAGATGAGGCGATTCAAAAGGTTCTACAGCAGGTGATTATCTCAGTTTATGCAAGAAACTTGTATAAGTACTGCATATAACGTTCTTTAAGTTCAAATTTCTTGTCTTATGGCTTTTTCCACCACTTAATTAACAGGAGAAACACAATCCGTACCTAGAGTTGACCTTGGCTCCTCGAAAGAAGATGTCCTCAATTGTGCAACATCTGAACACAAAATGGGGCCGTTCTAGCTGCGCAAAAGGCGAGCTCATGCTCTTCCCATATGGTGCTAGACCGGATAGCTTAGTTGGCAGTGAAAAATGGACTGTTAATGATTCTTGCACTGCTGCTGATGTTTATGTTGCTGTTGGCAGCCCTTCAACATTTCGCTTAAGGTTTGATTTCTTACTGAGAAATGGTTACCTTCATCGTAATAATATATCTATGGAGGATGATTGTGTGTGTGTGTGCATGTGTGTGTGTGTGTGTGTCTTTTGTTTAATTCTCTCTACATTAATGTAAGGTACTTTCAGATCATGATTTTGTATTCATTAGCATGTCATAAAAGAAATTAGCAATGATGGTTCAGATTTGAAGACTCGACATGTCAAACAGCGTGATATGAAAATCAAGCAGGTACAAAAAATTTCAGCTAATCATCGTTTTGTTTACTTTAGGTATGGATGGTTTGAGCACAATTTGAAGCAACAAAGCAGCGAAGAATCTTTGGCACCCATGCACTCTGCAGAAAAGACCATCGGTGACAAACCTTCAGATCATTTTGTGTTTCCAAACAAACCTTCAGATCCTTTTGAGTTTCCAAACAAACCTTTAGATCCTTTTGAGTTTCCAAACAAACCTTCAGATCCTTTTGAGTTTCCAAACAAATCTTCAGATCCTTTTGAGTTTCCAAGCAAACCTTCAGATCCTTTTGAGTTTCCAAGTAAATTTACCAGTCCATCCGATGTGTGTAACACAGAACAGACTGTGGTGGTGAGTATGCAATTTCATTTGATTCTTACAACAATGATGTCATTTGTACTTGAGACTTAATCCTCTTTGTATGTTTCCAAAATTAGGATAACCAAACCAAAGTGACGCCTCTCTCGTGGATAGACTGCATATCCAATATCAGTTTCGGAGCACTCTTATCACAGGCTGTACCCTCTCAAGACAGTAAACAACCGCCTTTGCAAAATAGCTCGATTCTCCAGCAGATTCCTGCTACGTGCGATTCATTTGATGCTGCTATTGCCTCCTTGATTGCTCACCAGCAAACAAGTAACCAACCGAAGGTCTCAAATCCATCTGTTTGGGATGCAGAAGAAACTTGTCATGCATTTCCCCGGAATCAAACTTCAGCCAGGATGTTCTCTTCAGCTCATGGCAACAGTAGTGCTATTACCTCGTCTATCCTGGGTGCAATTCCTGAGTCTGATACAGATGGCAACCAGGTAGCTGCTATTCTCCTGCTCTTATAATGTTCTGTCTTCCAAACACAGTATGTGTTGCTTAATACCCTTTTCTTGCTGCAGCGTTGTTCTACTGAAGGCAGGAAAGAGGAATCAACCCCTCAGATACCAGGCTTGGGCAATAATGATAATGTGAAGCCAGACGTGCCAATGGTATCATTTAGGGCCTCTTAACAAACATTGATATCTTTGAGATGCTTTGTTTTGCTTTCTTGTCCAATTACTGATTGGATTCTTATATATGCTTACCTGCTCGCTTTCAGCCTGAATCCACCGGTGAGCCAGAGCTCGGGGCATTTGACTCTAGGCTTTTGAGTGGAACCGACAGTTTAGGTCTAAGCGGCTTGCTAGCAAACAGCTTGGATGCATTTCCGAAGTTCACTGTTTCGTAAGGCTCAGAAATTTACATCGAAGACCTGAAGTTATAGATCCTGTAAAGATCACCGTCTGGTTTCTTGCTTCAAGAACCAATTACTTTTGGGCTTACTGAAGCTGGTCGTGTAGATAATCAGTTAACGGCCCATCTTAGTCACATAAACTTAATTCTTACTGATCGCTCGCTACTTGCGAGAATTCTGTATTTTCAAAACTGTCCATAATCTGCTCGGTTGCTTACCATTTTGTATGCATCCTGTATTTCGTCAAATGTTTTACGAACATATATTCTCTTTGAAACTTTGGACTTGAATATTTGTGTGTAAAACCTGAGTGGGCTTACTGAAATTGACCAATTCTTCATCGTTACCTTGCTCTGAAGTTGATTGTGCTTGCGCTTTTGTCATGAAAGAAACACTTGGTTGAGAAGTTAAGTAGTATGTTGCTACATGACGATATCAATTTTGTGTTATCATTCTGTCCATTATTTCCTGGAACTCACCAGTTTTCCTTTACTACAAGATACGGGAGGTTGAGAAAGAGGGGGCATGTAGTGATGGCCTAGAAGCACATGCACAGGTTGCAGATGATAGTGTTTCGAAGGGGTCCGAAGATTACATGGCCAATCTTAGCTTCACTCAACTCTTGACGGTAATCTTGCTAAGATAGTTAGTTTACATATATCTAGATAGAATTCTACTCCCTCCATTCACAAATATAAGATGTTTTGGACATTTCAATATGGACCACATATGAACTGAAATGAGTAAACAAAGACACTAAAACATGTCTATATACACCCGATTCACAAAAAAGAAAGTTGGAGCATCTTATATTTGTGAACGGAGGAAGTAGATATGGTCGTTTGAGAAGGACTTCTAACTTGTGTATTTCATCTACAGGGTCCTGTCCCATATGATCTTTTAACAGGGTTATAGTGATGCACTTTTGTTTCATCTCATTCTGTATTGTTCATCCTATAAAGAAGCAAGCAACTTGGGAGCATTTCGAGTTAGAAGGAAGCAAGCAACTCGAGTATTTTGGGAGGCCGACGGAGTAGTACTACTAATGCCAGCGTTGGTAGCGTGTGCGGCTGTACACTTGTGGCCGCCTTCTGTTCTGCGACGTGTGTTCCTCTCTACGCTAGCGAGCTTCTGAGACGACGTTGTCGCAGTCCGGATTTAATACCCGTCCCGTCACTACGGTACCAGCATTTTTCCCAGCTGCATACGCACAGTACTTATTTATGGATATCGTTGGCAGTTGGGCATCGTTTTTTCCTGATGAACAAGTCTGAACGGACGCCATTTTCGCCGCTTGTGAAGCACGATCTTTTCCTGGGAGAAACTGACGGGGAATTTTTCAAGTCAAACAAGTTTGAAAGGATTTCGCAACCGATCTGATCCCGGTTGCTTTGTTTGACCATGAGATCCCTTCCCCTCACCAACTTGCCTGGAGATCCGCAACCGCAACATGCGGCGCTTGCGTCGATGGTCAAATCTGGCGTTCCATCTGAGCAAAACTGACACTCCTGCGTACTTACATCTCTCCGTTGTTGTTATTGCTGCTGTTGCTGCTGCGCCCATCAAAACTCGCTCATTCCATGGCTCTTCAACAGTTCGAACCCAAGTCCCTCTAGAGACTGATCTTCCACACGGTTGTGTGTGTTAGAAGGGAAACATGTAACTGCCGTGTCAACTGCTAAAGTGCCACTCTTAAACCCGGACGTCGACATCAGCTAGACCTGTCACTACATTATTCTACTTGCACGCTACTCGTTTCGTAAAAAATCAAAAGGAAAAAAAAAACTAACTAGAGTATATGGCTGATGCAACAACAAGGACACAATATGTATCAGAGTATAGATTGATTTTCTCCAAGTAACGAACAGCTAGCCAAGCTGCCGAACGGTAGGCCTAACCGAAGGCTTAACCTGCCACTTGGCAACCAGACAAAGATTCAATCAGCTTGGTCTACTGGAATCCCGTTCCAAACCAGTTAAGACGATAGACAATAATCCCTCGCAAAAAAAAAAAAAAAAAGACGATAGACAATAAGATACACACACGCATAATATACAGAGACGAACTGCCACCAGATAAACCAAACGTGATTACAAGATGAGGCTGAGTCATCAACTCATGATCAACAAAAAGTGCTTTCTGGTAGAGTTGGGGCCGCTTCGGCGATCATGATCGATCTCTTGATCCCAAAGTAATGGACACTCCATATGTAATGATGAGCGTCAAGATCGATAAAACCGGCAATGGAGCGTAAGCACGCGCCTAAATGTACTTTATGTCGTGAAAGAGAAAAATAATATTGCGCTACCGTGTCAAAATTCAGGTAACCTCCTAAATAAACATTTTTTCTTTTAGACATGTCCAGTTTCACGATCCCCGTAAACATGTGATTAAGGCCTTGTTCAGAACGCTCAAATTAAGTGTAGCTAAGACGCTTAGGTTCCTTATGGTGGAACTAGCCCATTAGGTTTCAAGTCCTAGACTTAGCACCAATGCTTGCATTTTCCTGAATTTATTTCAGATTTTCTGAAGATGTTCGTTCAGTGGGAGGAGACGTTCCCGTCAACTACGAAGGCGCATGTGGTGACTTCTTCAATCTTGAGATGTTGTGTCGGCTCTGTCTAAAAAAAAGGAAACACATGAATTTGGTAGCGGCGAAAAAAAAAAACCCTGAAAACAATGTGACTTGAGGACATTATCTACCACAATGGTCACATGACACCAGGAGCCAAAAGGCATTTTCCCGTTACATGAAAGCTACATTTGAGCCATCTTGCAATTTGATCATGTCATGCCATTGGCACCATGAGTGGAGGAGAGCGGCTGGTTTGTTTGCTAGCCAGTTGGTGCCCTCTCCACTTCAAAGGGGTCTTCAAAATGTCAACTTCTATAGCCATGGACCACGATCCCAAATAATTCTCAATTTCTCATGATTGAGACAACCTAAGATATGTTTATCATCTCATTCCATTTAGTTGCAAATGGCTAAAATAAGCTGGGAATTCATGCCCTCTCTAACCATATGAATTATGACTTTTTCGCTCCATGCATAATGCTTGTAATCATTATGTTTTCAGTGCAACGATCTGAGCATAGCTCAAATGGTTAGATTCGTTCTGCTGGAACCAATCCAATAGGTTTCAAATACTAGACTTGACATTGATGCACATATTTTTCTGGATTTATTTCAGACTTTTCGGCGATGTTTGCTTAGTGGGAGGAGACGCTCATGTCGACTATGATGCGCATGTGGTGATTTCATTCATAGGGTAATTGTATGTGCGTGTATGTGAGCATGAGCGATTGTACCATGTTAAAAAATGTTTTAGTGCAAAAGACATTTTTTTTTGGAAAACAAATTTGTTTGTTGGGAAAACATAAAGAATTTCAAGTTCAAGTTTGCGAAGGGTTACATAGGCAATTTAAATAGAGATGGTGAGTTCATTACTCTAGACTCTGGTTGTATATATCAGAATCGTATCAAACATATTTGGTGCATTATGAAAAACAAGCAAATAAAGAGTACATTCTCTTCATTTCCATTATTCGCCAGTTGTATCCATGGTCTTGGGGATTTGAAATAGTTAAGACACACTTGGCTTAGTGACAGCAAGAATTGATTGACATGGCTGTATTTTGAAGGGTTTAGGGGGGAACCATAGGATTCATGAAAAGCCAAGCTATAATCATTCACTCATACGCCACCACGAGATATTCTATAGTTGACATTGTGTTTGGCAATGCTTTTTTAGAAGTCACATAGGTGGTTGATGAAACATAAATACGAGATATTCTATAATTGATGTTGTGTTTAGCTATTCTTTTTTAGAAGTCACCTAGGTGGTTAATGAAACATAAATATATATATGTTGAATCCTATAGCCATATTAGATCATAAGCCCCATGTAAACATATTTGTCACGAAACAAAAAATTATGCCGACGTGGATGTACAATGAGAACATCATGTTTCAAGTCGTTTCCATGTAACAATTTTCATGCGATGGAAATATAGTTTTCGTACGATTAAATTATTTCCGCGTGTATACTTCGGTTTAATTTTCCAGGGTACTCCAGTCAGCTATGTGCTGTTAGATGATTAATTCTAGCCAGCTACTCTCACTTCATCAGAAAATAAATAGTCCAGTCAGAAATGTGTTGGTGCCATGCTAGCACTACCAATTATTTACACTCCTAAAAAAAGAGCACTTATTTACTATCAGTACTTACTTAATTAAGAAGATTCTCATCCTGAGCTGAAGAAAAAAAAAGAAGAAGATTTCCATCCTAAGTTCCTAACCACGATAAAAAAGAAAAAAACACCCACCGGCCACCTCTCTGCCCATCTACATATACGCGACCCACGACGGCGTCTCCCACCTCCCACAACCGCTCCGCTACCTCCTCTTCTTTATTCTCGCCACTGTCCGCCTCTCCCGCCCGGCCCGGCCCTCGCCATGGACGGCGCCGACAGCATGCGGTTCCAGCGGCAGGCCTCCTGCTCCTGCGCGCCCTCCATGTCCCGCGGCTACGTCCGCGGCGGCTTCGACCTCGACGACGACGACTTCGACGACGGGCACTTCGACAAGGCCGGCGCCGTCCAGCACGGGAGGGCGCCGCCCACCGCCGCGTCGTCGCGCGGGTGCGGCACGAAGCTGAGGGGCCTGTGGCGGAAGATCGTCCGGGAGAAGAAGAGGATACTGCTCTGCTCCACCGGCTGCGTGCCGGTCGGCGGGGCCTCGGCGGCGGCGGCGGCGCGGGAGCCATACGACGCGTACAGCTACGCGCAGAACTTCGACGACGGCGCGGCCTGGGTGGAGCCCGACAACCTCTCGCGCTCCTTCTCCGCGCGCTTCGCCGTCCCCTCCAGGGTCCTGCAGCGGGTCGCCGTGTAGACACGACACGGCCCGGCGCCGGCGGCCGCGGCCGCGGCTGGCCGTCGTTTCTTTTGTTTTCGTTCTCTGTTTCTTGTTTTCTCGTCTCAGTTCCAATTTTGGAGTCGTCAACAACTGTGAAAAGGAATGTTCTTTGCCCACCTGTAAATGGTAGCCCCTCAATCCCAATATCATGATCAGCATCCGCACCAATCTTCATTGATTTTGCCCCAAACCTTCATGAATCTTGCAGCAAGATGCGAGCAACTCACTCACATGTCTTGCAATCTTGAATCAGACACACATACTGTGGTAATGATTTGCTTAGTTCCAACATCTATCAAACATGTGCAAAACTCTTTGTTGCGAGAATCCAAGTGCACATCTTACCAGAAAAATGCTTGTCCCTTTTATGCTCTCTCTTTACAGATTTATTATTACTCTGAACAATCTCATCCAATTCAAAGTGTGCGCGCAGCAATTAGGTGTAAAGTGCAGATAACCTAGCGTGGTCAAACATGTTTCTTGGTGATTAGGCGATGCGTCCGCACATGTGAGGTTGATTGGAGTGCTCCATGTTCCTCTTTTTTCAATGCACCAGACGCTTGCAAATTTGACCACCAAAAGGATTTTCACGAAGACGTGACAGCGAAATATCTGACCATCTACGGAAAATTCACACACAACAACGACAATCTGGTGAAACAAATTTCATTCCATTGACAGTTTTGTGTCACAAATCAATGGAGAAAACTCGGTACAATTTTGTGTGTGTGGGAATTAGGACGGAGGATGGGGTTGGCATCACACGCCGTTGTTGCCGACCTCATCTCTCTTCCGAAAGGGAGAGGTCGCAGTTAATCTGGATCTTTAAACGAAGAGGCAATCTTGTTGCCCATCTCCATCAAAGAAAAGGGTGGTCGTTTCGTAGGTTCACCACTTTGGCACCGTGATATTTTTTTGTCTATTTGCAAGTGGATTATCATGTACCCCCTCCGTCCGGAAATACTTGTCCGAGGAATAAATGTATCTAGATGTATTTTAGTTTTAGATACATTCATTTATACCCATTTCCACGACAAGTATTTCCGGACGGAGGGAGTACTTGTCGGAGAAATAGATGTTCTAGACATAATTTAGTTCTAGATACATCCATTTCTAACCATTTCCGCGACAAGTAATTCCGGACGGAGGAGTACTACTTTCTCTGTAAACAAATATAAGATGTTTTAAAGACCAGTGTCAAGTCTCTAAAACAAACCTAAAATTCTCAAATCTAACGAACGGTTCTACGGCTGCATTTGGTACTAAGGCGGATCATGAATTCATAATAAATCCAATTCCGTTTGTTCTAAAGTTTTTTTTCCTGTTTTAGCTGTTGTTTGCTCCGTTTTTGTCTACTTTTGTGATTAACTTTCTACAACATTTTTTTACAAAAAAAAACACATCACGAAATCATTCGACAACAACCGCAAACTGAGCCTAATTGAAGCAAATAAATACGTACTCTATATGATAATTGCACATGGAGATGATCCAGGTTTTAACTCCTAATAACGTTCATGAGGGATGCCTACTGTCAGGTACACTGGATCTCTCTTCTCTGTGATCCATGCTCTGCTCTGGATCTCTCCAACAAAGATAATGAATGCAACGAGACCGTGTACAACGAACGAAGAGCAACGCATGCGTGCACTTGGGTCATGATCCATTGCACGCCAGGATATATACCACATTCTCTAGCATCGATCGATCTGATATACTAATATGTTTCAGATATCAGGCCAGCTACAGTCTTCGAGTAAAATTCGTTTGTGGAGTGTCATGTACTCCCTCCGTTCCTAAATATAAGTCTTTTTAGAGATTCCACTGTGGACTACATACGGAGCAAAATGAGTGAACCTACACTCAAAAATATGTCTATATACATCCGTATGTAGTTTGTAGTGGAATCTTTAAAAAGACTTACATTTAGAAACGGAGGGAGTACATCCCACCTTTGCTTGAAGTGGAAGATCGTGCTGGGATAATGTAAGCTCTGCAGGTTGCATACGTTGAACTGTTTTTAGCGTGAAATTTACTATGAGGTGGTCGGGGTACATACATGCATCTTACTACTACTCCCTCCGTTCCTAAATATTTATCTTTCTAGACATTCAAATGGACTAAAACATAAGGATGTATGTAGACATATTTTAGAATGTAGATTTACTCATTTTACTTCGTATGTAGTCACTTGTTGAAATTTCTAGAAAGACAAGTATTTAGGAACGGAGGGAGGGAGTAGTATATAAAATAAAAGTTGCGAAGAGGGCCGCCCTATACTGTTCGGCTCGGCGAGTTTAGACTTGGTTGTGATTGGAATGGACACGTTTGAGAGTTTGACCCCTTCACTTAGTTTCAACACCAAACATCTTTGGTCTTTGTCACGTCAAAAAATTGTGACCACTGACATGGCGGTGGTTGTAGTTTTTTTGTCCTCCGACAACCCAGTGACCACAAAAGAGATTTTTCTACATGAATATTGAGAGAAAATTAAAATAAATATGCAAGAAAGATAACTGTTGTGTAATAATTTGCCTCCTTATGTTTTGATGATTGTTGTCAAAAACAGTAAGGGATTGATGTGTTTGCTAGTGCACACAGAGTAATAGGTCTTTGAAGTCACGAGGAGTTTGGTACAAACTCCAAAGATAATCTCCTGCGTGGCAGCGAGGATCATCACCGAATATTATGCTGTCGAGAGTGACCCCAAAAATATGTTGACGCAAAGCAATTGGTTCGGTGTCTATCCGAAGGAATTGACTGCAACCGAGAAGTTGAAGATGAAATGAAGACATACCATTTATTTCATTGTTCTTCTTTCTCTTTATTGAGTCATATGACCACCGTACTATTACGAGGGATATAGTGTTCGAAACTTTGATTTTCTGATGCTAAAACCAATCCTATGTGAGTTGAGAGAAAAATCTCTTTGTGTTTCATGCAAATATTTGGCCAGCAAGATACTGTGTTCTTCTTCGTTGCGAGAGATTTGTCTCTGACCGAAGAGTTAGCACTACTCATCTTACATTCTTAAGAAGTTGGTCCCAATTATCTCAACATGCAAAGTGCCCACCTCAAGGTCCCCACTAAGGCCACACATTTAAGTCTCTCCCACTAAGCCATGCAAAGTCCGCCACAAAAGCACACTTATAAATTACAATTATTTTTTGCATTAGTATGTGCATGTAACGCTGCCATATCATACATGCATGTTAGTCATCCTTCATATTTTTGCTCAAAATGATATTTTTAATAGTAATTCATAAGTTTTATTCTATTTTTAGAGACTTTCTTTTATTAATTGTCAAGCTTATATTTTCTTTTCATTAGATTTAGTTATTTTTTCGCAACTATTTACGCATTTTTTTAACAAAGTTACCGCAACGACGCGTGAGGTATCATCTAGTACCTCAAGTAATGTTGCCGTTGCTCCCAAAATCCAACTGTTGAGAACGTGTCAGTTGGCCATTGGCCGGAACGCGTGTCCAAAATGGTCATTTCTCATCGGGGAAGGCCGCAGCTATAAATAGCCACCCCGCACCGGCTTTATCCGGTGGCTACTCCATTTGATTCCGAGAAGTTTGTGTGAGCAACCCTCTCTCCTAACTGATTTGTGTTTAAAATCCACCGAGAGAAAAACGCAGAGCCGAAAAATTAGATAGTGGTTTAGCATCACTCGATCTAAGTCCAGTACACTCCACCTATTACTCTTGAGAGCTGCGAACTCTCTAAACGGTTAGGTGTTAATTTCTTCAAAGAGCAAGAGTGATTGTGATTCTCGAAGAAGTCTGTAAAGGTTCGGAGATCACCTCGAGTTCACACAAAAATTAGATTTTTGAGGTTTCATAATTTTTAGTTAGTTTCTTGAAGTTCAAGATTATTTTTCGTATACTTCTAATTCCCCCCTTAGCTTATTATTTTTTTTTTGATTTTTTCCATTCTTCGTGAAATTCTAGTGGTGTTTGTCGTGGTTCTAAGTCTGACAGTAGAGTGGGGGGTAGGTATGGAGAGGCAAGGTCCTAGCTATGGAGCAGTTGTAAACACAAGAGATGTACGAGTTCAGGCCCTTCTCGGAGGAAGTAACAGCCCTACGTCTTGGAGCCCGGAGGCGGTCGAGTGGATTATGTGTGTATGGATTACAGGGGTGCGAACCCCTTACACTGAGGAGGGGGGTGGCTTATATAGTGCCTGCCAGACCCCTCCGGCCCTCAGTAATGCGGGGTTTAAAGTACATTAAGTCTAGGCGTTACTGGTAACGCCTCACATAAAGTGTCCACCATAAAGTCTACTTAATCACAGACCGTTGTGGTGCAGAGTGCTTCTTGACCTTCTGGTGGTCGAGTGAGTCTTCATGGTCGAGTCCTTCAAGTCCGTCGAGTGAAGTCCCTCTTGGTCGACTGGAAGGTAGTTTCTTCTAAGGGTGTCCTTGGGTAGGGTACTTAGATCAGGTCTATGACCCTATCCTAGATACATGACTTCATCATTAGCCCCCGAATGGATTGAGGTTTGAGTGAGGAAGGAGTTGATATTATTTCCTACCTGCTTTTGTGTTCTGGATATGTATCGTCTTGGACCAATAATCTCTTCGTTGATAATCAGCAACTTTTCTTCAGTCGCCTTGATCCATTCTTTTCTTTCGTCGAGTGAACTTTTGAACTTAACAATCCCCGAGCGATGGATCGCAGGAAATCTCTCGTCTGACAGATCGATATGCCGTTCGCGGATTTTGTGGGATACGAAATTTGGGGAAGCCTTGGCCAAGCGAGACATGGCCTTTCGGATGGGATAGGGCATAGACGCCTCGATCCTCGCGCCACCTTTTTTTCGCCACGTATCGTCGACACGCTGCTGATCGTTTCGGGATGTGATTGGATTGCCTGGGCCCACTTGTCATTCACTCGGAAGTGTTCTTATAAAGGCGTCCGGCGAGGGTTTTTGAACAGTATCTCTTCATTCTTCTTCCTGCCTCTCCGCCTCCGCCCACTGCGCCCGCTCTCGCGTCCGCCTCATCGCTCCTCGTACACTTCGCCGGCAACAATGGTGAAGGAGAAGACGGCGGCGCTGGAACGCGCGAAGAAGGCGACGGCGACGGCGAAAGCGAAAGGGAGAGCAACCAGTCGGGGCGGGTCTTCGTCCAGATCTCGCCTGCCGCAAGGCTGGGTCCAAGGGGATTGGATCCGGTCGACCATTACTGAGAAGGATCTCACCGACATGGCCAACGACGGTCTGATCCCCCACGGAGCAGCAAGGCTCCCGGGGAACGAGTGGCAACCCCAGCCGGAAGAGGGTGAGTGTGTTCTTCTGGCTACCCACGTCGACCGTGGGTTCTCTTTGCCTCCGAGTGTTTTCTTCCGTGGCTTCTTGAACTTCTTTGGGGCGCAACTCCACCACTTCAATCCGAACTCTATCGCCTACCTTGCTGCCTTTGTGTCCATGTGCGAGAACTTCCTGGGTTGCCGACCGCACTGGGGTCTGTTCAAGCATATCTTCACTTGCCGTTCTCAGACCGTGAAGAAGGCGAGTCCAGATGACGATAAAACCAAGGTGATTCAGATGTGTGGAGGTCTGGGGATCCAGATGAGGAACAAGAGCACCTTCCCAACCATGACCCTTCCCTGAAGTCGGTCGAGGTGGCAATGACTTGGTTTTCTTGCAGAACGAGTCGACCTTGGGCGATCGAGTGGTCTCCCTCCGTTTACCATGGACCGAGCCAACAAACCCTCCTCTCTGAAGGTGCTCCCGGAGGAGAAAGCCGATGTGAAGATGTTGATGGAGCGCATAGTCCAGTTAGTTCAGGAAGGGGTGACGGGTATGGACCTTCTGGAGGTCTTTCTTAGGCGACGTATCCAGCCTCTTCAGTACCGAGGCCATTGCATGTGGTTGTACTGCGGAACCGAGGATGAGACTCGGATCAATCCAGAAGCAGTCGACGACGCCACACTGGAGAGGTGGATGGCCGCGGTCACTAGGAACAAAGACAACCCGCGTGGAGCCAGGAGGATTCCACCACTCGACCATTCTAGCATTCCAGACAAGGTATGCCCACTTTATCTCCAATTGTATTCTTGCTATACTTATTCTGTTTTCGCCGCAAATTGGTCGATTGATCTTTGTCTTGATGTCTGACAGGCCCTCACCGAACTATACTCGATGCCCAATGGAGCGCAGTCTCCGACTGAAGAGGGGGAAGCGAGTGGGGGCGAAAGCCAAGAGGAGTGGGATTCGGATGCTGCTGACGATGATGATGATGACAACTCCGATGGGGAGGAAGAAGAGGAGAAGGAGGAGGACGTTGCACCGCCGCGCTCGGAAAGAAGATCGAAGCTTGTCCATGACCCTGCGACTGAACGCGGCAAGGGGGTGGCGACTGTCGTGCAGTCGACCAAACGCCCTCGGACCACTTCTCTGGCGCCGACTGAAAAGGCTCCGAAGCAATCCAGGGTGGCACCGTCGAAACCGGCCAAGGTCCTGCCGAAGATGAAGGTGTCGATCCCCACTATATCAGGGTAAAAATGTTGCTTGAGTCTTCTTGTTTTATATGAGTTTATTTTTGGTCGACTCATGAGTTAACTGACTGATTTTTGGAATTGCAGTGCTGCTACTTCCGATACCTCAGCCAGGGCTGACGATCATGAGATGGAGGATGCTGCAACCTCAAAACCTGGTACCACTCTCTTGATTCCGTTTTTTAGTCGATTGGCTCTTGGTCTCTAATTCTGATTCTTTTCTGCAGCTCCATCCAATGTCATTATCACCCTTCCTGACGATGACGACGATGAGGAACCGCTGAAGCACAGGAGGAGCAGGAAAGCGTCTGCCGGCAGGGTGGCTCAGGATGTGACGGCACCCGAGACTCTGGTCGCGGAGGAGGAGAACACCACTCGGCACACCGTATCTTTCGCGGTGCCGCTGACAAGTGCTCACCCCGCGTCGTCGAGTGCTGCACAGCCTTCCCTCTTCTCGACACACTACGTCCCAGAGGACCAAGCTAGTGCTGCAAAGGAAGCGATACGCCAGGCGGGAGTCATGATGGAGCAGGTGAAGGCCATCCGGGAGGCTAGCCAGGCAGCCTATGACGCCAGTTCTGCTCTTCAAAGCAACGTTCAAGTCAGTTGGTCATCGCCTGTTCTGTTAGGATATGACCTCTGAAAATTCTTCTTTCTGGAATCCGTAGTAGTCACCCACTGGGTGTGTTGATTGAAATTCCGGTTTAGTGGGGGCACGTTGAGTGCACCCACTAGGTGTAGTCCCCAAGGCTATGGTCGACTGCTGGCAGTCGACCATAGGCTTTATAAGTTAAGTTCTTCCGTCATTCGACTAGGTCGAATGGATTTCTCAAACCGGTGGGGGCACGCTGAGTGCACCCACTGGGTGTAGTCTCCGAGACTGTGGTCAACTGCTGGCAGTCGGCTACAGTCTGTAGAACATGAGTCTCTCTTTTTTTTTGTTGGTCGACTGGTCGACTCTATCTTGATAGAACTAGTGGGGGCACGCTGAGTGCACCCACTGGGTGTAGTCCCCGAGACTACAGTCGAATGTTTGTATTCGGATGTAGTCTTAGAAACGCATGATTTTCCCTTAGTCACTCGGAAGTGAATTATCTTTGACATTTTGTCGATTGGTTCTTCGTAGAAATCCTGTGACCTGGCGGCTCGTTATACCGAGCTGGAGAACAAGCATATCCAGCTCGAGCTTGATCTGAAGCTGGTCCAGGAGAATCTGATGAAGGCGAAGGAGGAGACCAAAGGTACGTTTGGTGAGGCCTCGACGACTGCTTTTGCACCTCATTTGTTTCAAAATCTGATCTTGCTGTAACTTTGCAGGCAAAGTGAAGGAAGCCCAGAAGAAGAAAGACCTTGAGCTAGCTGAGATGCAAAGGACAACTTTAGAGAAGACCAAGCTCGCAGACGAGAAGTTAGCTTCAGTCACCAAGCTTGAAGAAGAAAACACCAATCTGAAAGCTGCTCTCGCTATTGCTAACAAGGAGGCCAGTCGACTGAAAAGCGACAAAGCTGCTCTGAATGACAAGGCCAGTCAGTTGGCTGGGAAGAAGAATGATCTGGAGGCCTATCTGAGCGGACTCTCCAAGAAGTTGTTCCTCATGCTCGAAGGTAATCCTTTGTGCCAAACGATCGTTTTTACAGTGATCTTTCCATTCGACCATTGCCTTGACTCAACGATTGTACTTGCAGAATTTTGCCAAAACTTTGAAGAGGAAACTAGTCGACTGGAACCAAACCTGGACCCCATCAACTCTCCGGTGAACGATGAGGTTGCCATGAACGTGTTCCGGCTCGAGTCTCGCATTGCTGCTGTCGTTGACTATCTTGCAAGGCTGAAGGTCGCCACTTCCCGCATTGACACTATGCTCTGGCCCAGGGAGACGCTCCAAAATGACCTCGAGTCTTTGATGGCTCGACTAAACACAGTCCCTGGTCGAGTGCAGGAGTGGAAGAAGTCTTCTGCTAGGTGTGGCGCAGATGTCGCTCTGTGTCTGGCCCGAGTCCATTGCAAGGATGCGCAAGAGGACAAGCTGGCGGCTCTTCGGGTGGCCAACACCAAGAAGTATGATTTCCGGTCCTTCACGGAGACTTTCGTTGCTGCTGCCACTCGGATCGCGGACGGAATCGATCTTGATGAGTTTGTTGCACCTTCTAGCCCTCCACAGGAGGGGTAAAAAACTTCCCGAGCTCGATACTTTAAATTTGCCTCGGTATGCCGAGTGATTTTGTAACCGATAAACCTTAAAACGCTTAGCCCCTGAGCACTTTCGGTTCCTTTAGGTATTCATCTGAACTTGGATTCGACGTTTGAATATGCTTGGATTTGGCTTGAAATGTCTTTTGCAGGTTTAAAGCGAGATGCTTACTGCAGTCGACTTATTCTTCAATTCACTTAGGCAGGCACTGGGCTGCAGCTAAGCCCCCGAGTGAGAGGTGCGCTCTCCACTCGGTAGGATTTTTATAACTTAGGCGAGCACTGGGCTGCAGCTAAGCCCCCGAGTGGGAGGTTTGCTCCTCACTCGGTAGGTTTTTTATAACTTAGGCGAGCACTGGGCTGCAGCTAAGCCCCCGAGTGGGAGGTCTGCTCTCCACTCGGTAGGATTTTTATAACTTAGGCGAGCACTGGGCTGCAGCTAAGCCCCCGAGTGGGAGGTTTGCTCTCCACTCGGTAGGATTTTTTATAACTTAGGCGAGCACTGGGCTGCAGCTAAGCCCCCGAGTGGGAGGTCTGCTCTCCACTCGGTAGGATTTTTACGTTGTTCTTGTGGCGTAGCTCAGAGGAGAGGGTCGCAGTCGACCTGCACATCATCCTCCTTGCGACCGCACATTGTACTTGTGGCGTAGCTCAGAGGAGAGGGTCGCAGTCGACCTGCACCTCGTCCTCCTTGCGACCGCACATTGTACTTGTGGCGTAGCTCAGAGGAGAGGGTCACAGTCGACCTGCACCTCGTCCTCCTTGCGACCGCACATTGTACTTGTGGCGTAGCTCAGAGGAGAGGGTCACAGTCGACCTGCACCTCGTCCTCCTTGCATCAAGACATTGTACTTGTGGCGTAGCTCAGAGGAGAGGGTCGCAGTCGACCTGCACCTCATCCTCCTTGCGAGCGCACGTTGAATTTGAACTTAGGCGAGTGCTTAGACTGCAGCTAAGCCCCCGAGTGAAAGTTTGGCTTGTCACTCGGTAGGATTTTATTGAAACTTAGGCAAGTACTTGGACTGCAGCTAAGCCCCCGAGTGGGAGTCTGGCTCACCACTCGGTAGGATTTTATTGAAACTTAGGCGAGTACTTGGACTGCAGCTAAGCCCCCGAGTGGGAGTCTGGCTCACCACTCGGTAGGATTTTATTGAAACTTAGGCGAGTACTTGGACTGCAGCTAAGCCCCGAGTGGGAGTCGGCTCACCACTCGGTAGGATTTTATTGAAACTTAGGCGAGTACTTGACTGCAGCTAAGCCCCAGTGGGAGTCGGCTCACCACTCGGTAGGATTTTATGAAAACTTAGGCTAAACAGATTCAGCTTAAGCCCCAGTGGGAGGCCGGCTCACCACTCGGTAAGGATTTTTACAAACTTAGGCTAAACGGATTCGGCTAAGTCACCCTTGAGGGGAGAATTTTTACTGAACAAATAAAAGTGACAAAAATCATTGGAGAAATTATGACACTATTATCTTGCAAAACATGGACTATAGAAGTACTTTTATTACAACTCATCTGAGTGAAAACTTAAGTGTAAAATGGATGGAGTAGTTCCGCGTTCCAAGCTCGGGGCTCGTCGATATTGTGCTTGACGTTGTAGAGATGGTACGCCTGTTGTGGAGGACCTTGGTGACGATGAAGGGTCCTTCCCAAGAAGGAGCAAGCTTGTGTTGTTTGCGATCCACTCGGAGAACCAAATCTCCTTCTGGAAGGCTCGACTCTTCACGTTTACGGCGTGGAAGCGACGCAAGTCTTGTTGGTAGATGGTCGATCGGATCGAGCCATCTCCTTTCTTCCTCTAAAGGTCATTGCGTCTGCCCCGGCGCTTGTTCAGCTTCACCGTTGTAAAGTTCAACTCGAGGAGCATTGTGGAGAAGATCACTCGGCAAGACTGCTTCAGCTCCATAGACCAAGAAGAATGGAGTTCTCCCGGTCGACCGATTAAGCGTGGTCCGCAGACCCCAAAGCACCGAGGAAAGTTCGTCGACCCATGCTCCAGCCGCATGCTTGAGATCACGCATCAGTCGGGGTTTCAACCCTTTGAGGATCAAGCCATTGGCTCGCTCCGCTTGTCCATTCGACTGTGGATGGGCGACCGAAGCGTAGTCGACTCGTGTGCCTTGAGAGGTGCAGAAATCCCTGAATTCTTCCGAGTCGAAGTTTGACCCATTATCTGTAATGATGCTGTGCGGGACTCCATATCTGAATATCAGTTCCCTGATGAAGCTAACAGCAGTACCGGCGTCAAGGTTCTTAATGGGTTTAGCCTCAATCCACTTGGTGAACTTACCGACTGCCACCAATACATGCGTGAAACCGCTTCGACCTGTTCTCAAGGGGCCCACCATATCCAACCCCCATACGGCGAAGGGCTAGACGAGTGGTATGGTCTTCAGAGCTGACGCAGGCTTGTGTGACATATTGGAGTAAAACTGACATCCTTCGCACTTGTCCACTATTTCCTTTGCCATCTCATTTGCCTTTGGCCAGTAAAATCCGGCTCAGTATGCTTTGGCCACGATGGTCCGAGAGGACGCATGATGGCCACAGGTCCCCGAGTGGATATCATCAAGGATGAATCGACCTTCTTCTGGCGTTATGCACTTCTGACCAACTCCAGTCGCGCTCTCTCTGTACAACTATCCTTTGATTACGGTAAAGGCCTTGGATCGACGGACGATATGTTGAGCCTCTTCCTCATCCTCCGGGAGCTCTTTTCTCAGGATATACGCGATATATGGAACTGTCCAGTCGGGAGTGACCACTAAGACCTCCATGACCAAGTCGACCACTGCTGGGACTTCTACTTCAGTCGGATCTATGGTACTGTTGGGTTGCGGAGCTTCTTCGGTGAAAGGATCTTCTTTTACTGACGGAGTATGGATATGCTCCAAGAACACACCACTCGGAATGGCTTCTCTCTTGGAACCTATCTTTGCTAGATCATCAGCTGCTTGATTTTTCAGTCGGGGTATATGATGGAGCTCTAACCCCTCAAACTTCTTTTCCAGCTTCCTCACTGCATTACAGTATCCAGTCATGGCTGGGCTTCTAACGTCCCACTCCTTCATCACTTGGTTGACCACTAAATCTGAGTCGCCATAAACCATAAGGCGACGGACGCCGAGTGAAATGGCCATGTGCAACCCATACAAAAGGGCCTCGTACTCTGCCTCATTGTTGGAGGAATCAAAGTGAATCTGGAGCACATATCTGAGCTTATCTCCTCTGGGGGACACCAGGACAACCCCAGCACCGGAACCATTCAACATCTTAGAGCCATCAAAGAACATGGTCCAATGCTCCGAGTGAACTTGATCGGTCTGTTGTTGTTCAATCCATTCGGCGAGGAAATCTGCTATTGCCTGGGACTTAATGGCTTTCTTTGCCTCAAACTTGATATCAAGGGGAAGAAGTTCAATCGCCCATTTCCACTCGACCAGTTGCATCTCTATTGTGCAAAATCTCTGAAAGTGGAGCGTCGCTGACGACTGTGATGGAATGATCAGAGAAATAATGAGCAACCTTCTTCGTGGTCATGTATATCCTATACACAAGCTTTTGATAATGAGGGTATCTTTGCTTGGATGGAGTCAAAACTTTAGATAGATAATACACTGGGCGCTGAACTTTGAAGGTTTTCCCTTCTTCTTCCCGCTCGACCGTAAGTACTGTACTGAAGACTTGTCCTATGGCTGCGATATAAAGCAACAGAGGCTCTTTGCTGATTGGAGCAGCAAGCACCGGCTGGGTGGAGAGCAGAGCTTTTAGCTCGGCAAACGCTGCATCAGCTTCTGGAGTCCACTCGAACTTGTCTGCCTTCTTCATCAGTCGGTAAAGAGGCAATGCCTTTTCACCGAGTCGTGAGATGAATCGACTTAATGCGGCCAAGCTTCCAGTAAGCTTCTGGACATCGTGCACTCGCACGGGGCGTTTCATTCGGAGTATAGTGCCAATCTTTTCTGGATTATCGTCGATTCCTCGTTTGGAAACAAGAAAACCGAGTAACTTGCCACCAGGAACTCCGAATGTGCACTTTGATGGATTGAGCTTGATATCATACCTCCTGAGGTTGGCAAATGTTTCGGCGAGGTCAGTGATCAGGTCGGAACCTTTTCGCGACTTGACCATGATATCATCCATATACGCTTCCACATTTCGACTGATTTGAGTGAGCAAACACTTCTGAATCATTCGCATAAACGTGGCTCCGGCATTCTTGAGACCGAATGGCATGGTGATATAGCGAAGCACCGAATGGAGTGATGAAAGCTGTTTTATCTCATCGGGTCCGTCTGGATGGATCGATGGTACCGAAATAGGCGTCTAGAAAAGACAATCTCGCATCCCGCAATCGAGGCAACAATTTGATCAATGCGAGGAGAGGAAAATGATCTTTCGGCAGGCCGATTGATGTGCTTGAAATCAATGCACATTCGGAGTGAGTTGTCCTTCTTAGGAACCATGACGACATTGGCGAGCCACTCGGAGTGGTATATCTCGGATAAATCCTGCCGCCAATAGTCGAGCCACCTCCTCACCAATAGCTTTTTTCTTACGGACGGCAGACATACCAAGATGTTCTTTAACTGGTTTTGCTGCTGAGTCGACTCTAAGACGATGCTCGGCCACCCCCAGGAACACCGGCATGTCGGTGGCTTCCATGCAAAAATGTCCCAGTTCTCACGGAGGAACTGGATGAGCGCTTCTTCCTATTTCGGGTCGAGTGTTATGGAGATGTGGGTCGGAGCTACATTGGGGTCGGTCGGGTGAATGTGGACGAGCTTCGTCTCACCGGACGACTGAAATGTTGACTCTGTGGCGGGCTTCTTGGCTCGCAGCAAATCACTCGGATCCGCATTTTGCTTATATTCTTCAAACTCGACCGCTGTCACCTGGGAATTGGTAATCTTTGAGCCTTTCTGGAAACACTCTTCTACCTTTTTCCGATCGCCAGTGACAGTGATCACTCCTTTGGGGCCGGGCATCTTCAGTTTGAGGTATACGTAACATGGTCGAGCCATGAACCGTGCGTAAGCTGGTCTCCCCAAAATAGCGTGGTACGCACTCTGAAAATCCACGACCTCAAACGTCAGCTTCTCCTTGCGAAATGCTTTGAATCACCAAACACCACGTCCAGAGCTATTTGGCCGAGTGATTCGGCTTTCTTCCCTGGTATAACTCCATGAAAACTCATATTACTGGTGCTCAGTCGGGACATCGGAATGCCCATTCCTTTCAGCGTGTCCGCATACAATAAGTTCAGTCCACTACCACCATCCATCAGCACCTTCACACCGAAAGTGCCTTCGACAACCGGTCGACCACCAAAGCTTGCCTCCCAGGGGTGGCTATATGAGTCGGGTGATCAGACTGGTCGAATGTAATGGGTGTTTGGGACCATCTCAGATAACTTGGTTTCGCCGGGGCGACCATGTTCACCTCACGGTTAATAACCTTCAGTCGGCTCTTGCTTTCCACATCCACAAAAATCATCAGAGTGGAGTTAACATGAGGATATCCTCCCTCACTGTCTTCCTTGTCTTCGGCTTTGTCCGACTCCTTTTCCTTGTCCTTGGACTGCTTTCCTTGGAACTGCTGGATCAGGAGTCGACACTGGCGAGTGGTATGCTTCGGGTAGATGATATTACCCTCTTCGTCTTTCTTCGTGTGGATGTGACACAACATATCCATCACGTCATTTCCTTCTTTATTCTTCACCTTCTTGGGGTTCCAGGATCCTTTGGGTTTCCCTTTGAACTTGCCCTGAGTCACGGCCAGAGCCTCTCCAGGAGCTGCTGGTTCGGCCTTCCGCTTCTGCTTCCGACTGGTGTTTCCCTTCTCTGACTGACTCGACTTGTACTTGCCGCTTCGGAGTCGGTCTTCCTCTTTGCCGTTGGCATACTTGGTAGCAATCTCCATCATTCGACTCAGGGTCATGTCTCCGGTTTGACCAAACTTCAAACTCAATTCTCTGTTCTTAACACCATCCTTGAAGGCGCAGACTGCCTGATGATCAGACACGTTCTCCACGGTATGATGCAAAGTGATCCACCTCTGAATATACTCTCTTAGAGTCTCATTCGTCTTCTGCACACAAACTTGCAGCTCTGTCAATCCAGCTGGTCGCTTGCAAGTTCCCTCAAATGTTCTGACGAACACTCGGGACAGATCTTCCCAAGTGTAAATGCTGCTTGGAGGTAACTGATTCAACCATGCTCTGGCAGAACCTTCCAACATGAGTGGCAAATGCTTCATGGCCACCTCGTCATTCCCGCCACCAATCTGTACCGCTACTAGGTAGTCCTCAAGCCAGGTTTCAGGCTTAGACTCACCAGTGAACTTGCTTACTCCAGTTGCCAACCTAAAGTTGGGGGGAATCACCGCGGCTCTGATAGCCCTGCTGAAACATTCTGGACTAGAAACATGCACTCGACTGCTAGTGGGCGCATCTCTGTCAGGGCCACCTCGATGAGCCCTGTTCCGATCGACCAAGCCTTGCACGATGATGGATCGCGCGTCAAAGCCTGGTTCCCTGGGGTCGACCGGAGCTCTTCGCCCCACACTGAGTTGACGCCTGTCATCCTGCTGCCGAGGAGCGTAAGACCCACCCCTCGGGGTGGGCACTCGACGCCTATCATCACGATCATGTCGGTCACCGTACTAGTCTCGCCGATTCTCGCGTCCTTCACGCCGCGGAGGCGATCTGGGACCGTGAGCCGACTGAACCGTATTCGCAGCGGCGGATCGACTGTGAATTCTGTTGCGTGACTGCGACACGGCTGAATTTCGATCTCCTGTTGCCGGAGCAAATCTCGATCGCATCAAGCCTCTGCCGACTTCCGACCGAGAGGGCTGGATGGACTCGCTATACGGGTTCTGTTGCTAAATTCTGAATTGGGGTTCGATATACGAGTCGGCGGGAAGAGTTGGCGCCGATTGAGTCGGTACTTTCGTTGCGCAGCTCGTCGAGTGCTCGTTGAAGATTCTCCATACGAGCGCGTTCAGCCAAATTTGCCAAACGTGCCTCCTCCAAGGCACGAGCCTCGGGGGTTTCTCCTGCGATGGGAGTATGCAGGGCATCCATGTTCCTGCGGTGAAGTTCTTCCCTTTGCAGGGAATCAAGTGGCTCGGGCTGGTACTCTTCACGGACTTGAGCGGGGTCGCCTCCACCGTCTACCCTGTCCTCGCGAGGGAAACCGGGAGGGCTGCGAGGCCCGTTGACCATCAAGACCTCTGCCGCTGGATCACTGCTATCACACTCGGATGCGTCTCTCACGAGCGGTCGACAGATCGAGCAGCCAGAGAGATTTGTCGGGCTCGATTGCGGCAACTTGGGTGGTGGCCGTCTGGCGAGCCACCGCGTGCCTCACCCACCGCTGGAGTCTCGACCGACCAGAGCGCTTGCGCTGGTGGGAACCGGGAGGGTGATCGATAGGGGAGTCGACCGATATGGAGTCGACGGTTGCCGCAGCAGAACACCGCGGACACATGCGCGAAAATGCGTCGCACCGCGGACGGGGAGTGCATCAACGTCGAGTGGAGCCTCCTAGAGCCAAGCGGAGTCGTCGGCGATGAAGGTGAGAGTGCCGAGACGGATCACGCAGCCCTCGACCAAAACTCCACCAGCAACCATGATGAAAGTAGTCGAAAGAATCGCAACTTCTCCAAAAATCGCTAAGACACCTGCCCCACGGTGGGCGCCAACTGTCGTGGTTCTAAGTCTAACAGTAGAGTGGGGGGTAGGTATGGAGAGGCAAGGTCCTAGCTATGGAGCAGTTGTAAACACAAGAGATGTACGAGTTCAGCCCTTCTGAGGAAGTAACAACCCACGTCTCGGGCCGGAGGCGGTCGAGTGGATTATGTGTGTATGGATTACAGTGCGAACCCCTTACACCGAGGAGGGGTGGCTTATATAGTGCCTGCCGGACCCTCGGCCCTCGATGTCTGGGGTTTAAAGTACATTAAGTCTAGGCGTTACTGGTAACGCCTCACATAAAGTGTCCTAAATACCGTAAAGTCTACTTAATCACGGACCGTTGCGGTGCAGAGTGCTTCTTGACCTTCTGGTGGTCGAGTGAGTCTTCATGGTCGAGTCCTTCAAGTCTGTCGAGTGAAGTCCCTCTTGGTCGACTGGAAGGTAGTTTCTTCTGAGGGTGTCCTTGGGTAGGGTACTTAGATCAGGTCTATGACCCTACCCTAGGTACATGACTTCATCAGTGTTTGCCTTCTTCTTCTTTTGGTATTAGAATTTCTTCTTGCTTGTCACTTTGTTTTAAGATAACTAGTGTTTCCAAAAAAATATAAATTATTTATGGTTATTTTGATTTTTATTTATTTGGTGGTTGAACTCAATGATACTGATTGTTGCACTCAATGATGCTATTTGTTGAACTCCAAAAAGTGAAAAAGTTGAACCCAAGTGTAAATTATGCATGCGATGCTAGCTCAGTATTGAACAAAAGAACACAAAAGGCATATTTGGCAATGGAAGAACCAATAAAAAACAATGCAACCATTCTAGGACAAACCACTCATAGATATTTTCCATATTCAGAACTTTTCTATTTAGTGTGTAAATAATTATTCCTCTTAGTTGTACCTAAATAGAAAAAATGCATTCTAGAAACCTCGGTCAATTTATAGCTCCCTGCCATGATATATAAGGAAATTAAAATAGACACAAACACCAACATATATTTGCAATCTATCTAGGTAGCACAAAGCAATCTATGATGAGTCGCACTTCTGTTCTTTTAAGCCAATCTAGAAGATTTTTGTTACACCAAAAAAAAGGACAATGTCTTACAAAAAGACACAACTCTGTCACACTCCTTGTAATATTCTTAAATTATCTTAATATTTAGTGGAATTGTGTTTTCCGCTATTGATGTGAAATATTCTTAAAATTATCTTAATATTTAGTTCAACATTACAGTTGCTAAATATAATAAAAAAACATACTACTTAAGATCATATGTTCAAAATATAAGTTGTACTATAAACAAGTAAAAATGTTTAGTCTAATGATAGCTATAACTCCCAACATACCGGATATGCCAATAATCACGCTGTCGCCGACCATTAGGCTTTCCACTCCTTTAGCGGTAGATATTATGTATAGATTCATTAAGGTTCTGTTATGGCGATGAGAAAATGTATGTGATAAACATGTAACAAACTTACCGACTTGACTACTGTATCTTTATAGCCTACATCGTGGTTGATCGCTAGCTGCCATACCAAACTGCTAGCGTATGATAAGCAACATCAAAGTGGTCGAAATGTGGTCCAAAACTGTACCTAACAGATACATCTTCGAGCGCGGAGGCGATGAGGCAGGAAAGGCGGTTGGATTCGGTGGCCTCGACTTGGAACCCCACCGCCGCGGCAAGATGCTCAAAGCCGTCCGGATTGGAGATCTCGGTGGACGCAAGGAGGCGGGGGAGGCGGCCAGACTCGGGGGCCTCGACTTGGAACCCCACCGACCCGACGAGATGTTGCAAGCCGTCCAGGTTGGAGACCTTAGGGGCATAACATCAACCGAGGCGAAAAGGCGACCAGACTCGGTAGCCTCGACTGGATGCTCCAAGCCATCAAGGTCAGAGAGCGTAGTGTCCGCTGACGCGAGGAGGCATAGAAGGTGCTCGGGCTCGATGGCCTCAACCTGAAACCCCAACGACCCGGCGAGGTTCTCCAAGGCGTCCGAATCGAAGAAGGCGGTTGGATTCGGTCGCCTTGGCGGATGTTCACTTTTTATAGCTAAAATTTTAAATATCCATTTTTTTGTTAAAAAAAAATCTAATAATCAACAACTTGAAACTGAGCATTCTTGGAAATGTTAAACTCATTTTGGCTCAACAACTTGAGAGAAATTTCAAATTTTCGTTTTCAGTTATAATCTCAGCTCACATTTGGCCCAAACCAAAAGTAGCCACAAAAATCGGAAACAGTTGCATACAATCAACAAGATCAAGCTGAGCATTTAGCGAAGATTTCAACTCATCCGGCTCAACAGATTTAAAGAAGATTCAAGTTGTCCTTTTCAGCTGCAATTTTGTCTGAAAAATGCAAAGTATCAAGATTTGTTTTTGGGACGTGTCTTGTTTGATTATGGATGGTCTGCCAAAAAAACTAGGCTAATTCATTCTTTTGCCACACATGGTGACTAACTAGTGGTTCTAGGTTGTCAGAAACAGTGCAACGTCCTGATCTGGAAGATTTGGATTCTGTGAAACAACTTGTCCAAATTTTTGCTGGTTTGTAAATATCTCAAAAGTTGAGGTATTGTGAGACCATAGCCACAATAGCTGCGGGTTTTCTGTATTTTCTCTAATTTGTTTGATTATGAGATTTCTTACCAAAATTAAACTTAACAAAGTACACAACCAAAAAACAAAACTTGAAAAGGTCGTTATGCTTTGCTTGATAGGGCTTACCACTAGGGAATCCATCCGTGATGCGAGAATTTTTTGGATATGACCTCCTCGATCGTTGGTTAGCTTGAATTACCTTTTCTATGAATGTTTGTTTTTATATTTCTTGTTTTAGGGGTTTGTTTTTATATTTGTGTGCATCTTGTTATGCATATGCCGAACATTTGCTTAGTACGGTTGCAGGAGCTCGATATAACGACCAAATAAGAATGTACCGAAGCGAAGAAAAACTAGGAAACCGAAGCGAAGCACCGTGTAATCAGTAGGAGTAGGTCACCCACGATCGATCACTCATGGAGCTACTGTTGCACTAGTGTGCATGCATGCGTGCGACCAGTCCAGTACGCATACATGCGGCCAAGGAGAACATGCGTGCAAGTGTACAACGCATCTTGGTGTCATTGGAAAGGGGATCGATCTGGGAAGGCCGATGATGATTAGTTTAGTGTGAGGGGTCAGGCTGTCACATGCTAACTGTTGAACGCTAGCTGATGGCGTGCAGCGGCATGGTGCCTGCCGCCCACAACAAATTCCCTTTCGGTCGAAGTATCCTCGCCCTTTCCCGTGTTTATTTTCCATTTATGCTTGTTCGATTAGCATCAAGAAACATAGTTTATGACCATCTAGATGTTAGTTTCTACTAACATTGCTGGGTCGCAACACGGTCCTTCGTTCGTGTGAAAGAAAAAGGTAAACAAACTTCTCTCCAATCTTAATTCAGAGACACGCAAGTCTTATGCGTGTTCTGGCAAAAAAAAAGGGAAGGTGCAGAGAAACCACACTATGCAAATCCTGTAGATGTTTGGTTCTGTGCCTTGGAATGCTAAATCATGCCATATTTTCTTGCCAAATCGGCCGAAGGTTAATTCACTAAAATAAAAGTCACAAATAGAGGTAAGCCTAAGTCAACTTGGGAAAGGCTTCCTCCCCTCGATCTTCATGGACGAGCCCATGGATTCACTTCCTCTCTGCTTGCCGCTCCGGCAGCCGGTGACTGGGAGAAGAATCTTGGTGTCTTGGCTTCTGCTAGTAGATAGGTAGTGTTTTCGCCCTTGAGGGGCGACGTTTGGACGGATGACGGCGCTCATTCTCCGAGCCAGTCTTCTGGGCTCCGATACTCCTGAAGTTCGTCTGTTGGGACGAATTAGACAAAGCTCCGACATAGATTCCTGCCGGCTTCCTAGGTCGGCGAGGTTAGGGTTTCTCGCCGTGGGTACGCAACAACGATATTGGGTATCTGATTCTTCAGATCGATTCAACGATTCAACGATGACGACTGCGGCTCCGGTATTTGGTCCTTAGGGGCACGTGCACGAAGACTTCCCGGCTGTCATCGACAAGGTCAGGCTGGCTCCGGTATGAGAGCGACGACAATGGCGTGTCGGCGGCTTGTTTAGGTGGCGGCAATGGTCGTTCGGTGGTCTATGAACCTTGATATAACTTTAGATGATCTTTTCGTCAACCTGCCAAACGAAAGGGCCAATTTTATGAGATCTTCTAAAGTCATGGCCACTTTATGAAAATTGTTGGGGATGTTTTTTGCCATAATTTTTTGTAAACGACGGTTATATACTTATATTAGAAATATGAGAGCCGTTGAAGATGCTCTTAGGCGTGGCAAACAAAGTCACAAACGGAACAGTCAAACAGTCCCCTAGCTCCACAGTTTAGATGCTCGAAGTTTTGTGAGGCATATTCGAACGCAACCCAGCCCGTCAACTGCGATCTGATCCGGCCAAGAAGAATCTTGTGGTGCGCGGCTAAATCTTTGACGAGCTTCATGCCGTCAAACCACTCGCTCAGCCGATCGAGGCGGGCGACGCAAGTTGCATTAAGATAACGCTGGTTGCAACTTGCGGCAGAGATGCAGTTAATGGATGCGCGCGACGCGACCATGCTGCCTCTCATGTGTGATCATGTGAAAAGGTTGTACCACTGATCAATGGATTAATCATCGGCATCGTCATCATCATCGTCGTCGTCTCCCGCTGCTGCTTTGGATACCTTAAACCTGCTGGCCTGCACGTTGGCTCGCAATCATTCGGCAGCCGCGCGCCTCCCCACCTGATGCGTCTTTGCTTCTTTTTCTTTTGATCCACTGCCTGATGCGTCTTCGGAGATCCATCGCCGCTCTTTCTCCTGAACTAATTTGAAAGACAAAGACGCCAGCTTTTGACCGGTAGTTAGTAGCGATGCGAGTCATGCTAACCTGTGCTCTGTACGGATTTTAAATTATTTTTATGAACTTAAATAATGCAGCAAAGCTAGCAATTTCAGTTTCTGAATCTAAGAAGCTCTGGTTCATCTGCATTAATGTTCAGAAATCACAGGTGATTCAGGTTACCAGCTTCTGAATGTAGTTAGTTAGATACAACTGCGTTCTTCAGAAACTAATAGTGATCTAAACGATTTTATATTAGTTTACAGTGGGAGTACTAAATTGAACTAGAAAAACGTCTTATAGGTAGGAACAGGAGGTGATATTTTCTTCTTTTCAGTTAAGGAGTAGTGGCCAAACCGTTGTGCACTCTGGGCCAGATGTGAACAGTTGGCGAGTCCAAGCCGACAGGCAGGACGACAGCAGGAGTACGTAGGATCAGCTCATCCTTCATACATACAGCTGCATTTTTCTTCTCCCTCAGTTGAGGGCCGGCTGGCTGCCGCACAGCCACAGCTCATGGAGGAGACGTGGCTCTGTTCGTACTCCAACTCTCCTTCTCGTTGTACTTGTCGCCGGTCTCGAGGCTTCAACGTCGTCTTCATGGCCGATGGCCATGTCGACCGTGATCCGTGGTACTACATCATCTCCATTATCAGTCTAGGGTATCTCCTTGGACTGCGGAGTTGCTAGCAGAAGTTATCCCTAGACTTTGAAAAGAAAGGCGATAAGGTTACACTTTCAGTTTCTCAAGATTACTACTGGCCACAGGTAAGCTTCCAGAATTTAGAGCTTTAGGCAGCAGATTCTTTCTAGTTCTACCTGCATTATTCAGAAAGCACGGCTGCTTTTCTTTAAAAAAAAATAAACATCACATTTATTAATTAGTAATAATTGTTACATCGTCAATAAGAAAAGGAACAATGTCACTTATAGGCTCCTCAAACCAATCCCTAGTGACCGAAAAAATCGCTGGCCTAGCAAGTTCTCGTCAGCGCGGCGAGGAGGTTCTGCGTGGCTGACCGGGGTCGCGCACGAGGGATTCAGATCATATGGATTGATCTCGCGTTGGCGCCTTCGTCTTCAGCCGGCGCGGTCAGGGCGGCGACCCTGGCGTGCGGCGGCAGACGTTTCCCCCATGGCCGGTGGGTTGAGTCGTTGGCTTGCCTGGCCGGGTGTTGGGTGGCGGCGGTTGTTGCGGATCTGGCGTCCCGGCCAGATCCGTCGTGGTTCGGCTATGGCCGGCCGACGACGCGTGATGGGGCCGGGGTGTGGCCGGAGGTCCTCAACCGGCTTTCCGATGACACCATACGTCTACATGGCGAGGGTGTGCTCGGATCCAGTCAGCGGCGAGATCGTGGTGGCGCTACTTTCGGTGAAAATCGCACCGACTTCGATCATGGCGGACGATGACGGCATCTCCGACGCCCCCTGTTGAGGCATCATCGTTGCAAACTGCCTTAACATGATCGGGATGTTCCGAGGGAAATGCTAGATCTGGGTCTACTGGATCGGATGATGACAACGCCTTTGATGGCGTGCTTCCTCCTGAGGGCATCGTTTGGAGCAGGAGCTGGCTGGAGGGGACGAGGAGGAGCAGTGTTCATCTACCGCAAGGCCGACGACGGATCCCGGCGGCATGGCGCTGCAGAGTTTCGGCGACGGGCGCGTGTGGATGGACTCGCGCAGGAGGACGACGTTGTCTGGCATCGTGGTGGCGTCGATGGCAGAGAGACCTGGCACGGTAGATGCAACAGTACAACTCTGAAGATGGATTGGTGGCAAGTGCCTGCGGCGGCCTCATACCCGGCAGGAGTCCTAGTTGAGGAGTGCGCCGGACTGGTGGGTGCCCCATACCCGGCAGGCGTCCTGGTTGAGACCTCAGGTCTTAGATGTTAGGTTTGGCTGCGAGGTCTATTTGGTATTAGGCCCAGACTATTAGCATCCCTGCATCAACTAGATAGGAGTAGCGACAAATGTTGCATAAACGGTGGTTTTAGTCTTACTGTTGTATGACTTCGTAAGGTCTTATGTGAATAATTAATAAAGTGGCTGCATGCATCGTCCAGATGCAGAGGCCCGGGGTCCTCCTCCATTTCTAAAAAAAGAGGAAAATCACAAGCTATGAAATAACAATCATTGAACACTGTTGTCGCCACTCCTGCCGAATGTCCTGCATTTTTCATTGTGTCAATCACCTCCATGTTGTTAGAGTTAACGACAAGACGATTGCAATCCGCCTTCTATGCAAAGAACATGCCGAACCTTAGAGCCAAAGCTTCTGCTATTAACACATCTGCACACCCATCAATCCTCCAGTTTCAACTGACAATGAATCTTCCTTTATCATCTCAGAGGATAGCCCCAGCTGTGCCTCTAAGCAAATCATGATCGAAAGAAGTATTAATATTCAGCTTAACAAAACCTACAGAGGTTCCGCTCCATCCCTTTGTTTTACTAGTAGCCTTAGGTGAATATGCATTAACATAATTTGCCGTTATAGCATGGCACTCATGGAAGTTTGGTATGCATCTTGAAACTTTCCTTCATGAACTAGTTTACGTCTGTCCCATCATAAATACCAAGCTGTAATAGCGATCAATTCGCGTACATTTTGAGAACCCACCGTCGCTAAATCTTGATCAGGCATAAGAAGTAAGAATTCCAATACCGCCTCCCCCGCATGATCAACAACACAAACTTTATTGATCACCTCTTGCAATCCTAACTTGCCACACACCTCTTTTGCCTTCTGAGACATAAATAAGACATGTTTTATATCTTCTGCCCCATTCGAGCATGATGGGCAAGTGGACGATACTTTCATGTGTCTATTTGCAAGCGTAACACGACATGCGAGGGTTTCATGTAAAGTATGCCACTTGAAATTTTTTATCTTTCCTTTTTCTTTTCCATTTTCGTTTTTTCTACTTTAAATAATTTGAGACTTCATTTTTTAAATAAAAAAATTTAGAATTTTGAAATAGATTTTTAGTAAATCATAAAATGTTTGAGATTCAAAAATGTTTGTGATTTTATAAAAAATCTTATTCAAAAGTGTTCGAAATTTTGAAACAAATGTTTGGGAAAAAATGTTCATGATTTCTTTAAAAAGTTGTGTGTAAAAAATATTAATGAAATTGAACAATATTTTGCCAATTCAAAAAATGTTCACGAATGAAAAATATCCTAAAAACTCAGGAACTGATCGTGACTTACAAAATAGTTTATGCATTCATTAAATATTCACTGATTCAAAAAATAATCATACATTTCAAAAATGTTTGTTAAATCATAAAATGTTCATGAATCTTAAAAAAATATTCAAATAAAATATCTAATAAATCATAAAATATTTGTGGATTCAAAAGATATTTGCGATTTTATAAAAAAGGTTTGCTCATTCGAAAAATGTTCGAAATATCGAAATGAAATGTCCAGGTAATTGACAAAAATTCATGATTTTTTGAAAATTTCATGTATTCAAAAATGTTAATGGAATCGAACAAAGTTGCACCAATTCAAAAAATGTACATGAATGGAAAAATATCGTAAAAATTCAAAAGCTGTTCGTGACTTACAAAATAGTTTATTCATTCATAAAATGTTCGCCAATTCAAAAAATGATCATGCATTTTAAAAAATGTTTGTTAAATCAAAAAAATGTTCTTGAATTTTAAAAATTGTTCCACCAATTTCCAAAACAATGTTCGCCCATTCTAGAAACGTTCGCTGGTTCAAGAAAATTGTTCAAAAAAATGTTCACAATTTTATTTAAAATATTTACATATTGTAAAATGTTAATCAATTAAAAAATGTTATTGATTTTCGAAAATGTGTAAAAGTGTTCATGAACTTGAAAAATGTTCATGATTTCAAATATGTTCACGAGTTTAAAAAAAAAGGTTCATGATTCCAGAAATTGAGAGTGATAGTATATCTCGGTGATGCGGCCAAATGTGATCACGACCACTAGAGATTATAATTTTTTTCTCCAGTTGCAACGCACGGACCCTTTTGCTAGTGTTACCAAATTCTGCCCGTGATTCACCTTCTATTTTGATGAGAAGTTTGTAAGTAAATTAAAATAAAATTGGTTCAGAATGTAAGTAAGTTAAGATGATTAATTATCATGCGGGGAGGTTGAACGGAGGATGGTGAGAAAAAAAGTGAAACATGAAACCTTAAGAGGAGTACAGATATGGCACTGTTCGGAACCGGCCGACCGATCCTGCGTACACAAACAGATCGCGGTGAGCCTCTTTCTGTCACACGAACGTTCAGATCCGCCGCCGCATTGGTAGCAGTAAAATCTTCTCGGCCATGAAGAAGACCCGGCCGATCAGCAGTTGGATTCTCGAGGGTGACAATGGAGAAGCCTGCTGGCCCTTCCGGCGACAGCACGCCCTGCCCTCGCTCGGCCTTACCTGGCCCTCCGTATGTCCGCTCTCGCTTCATTAGCCCATCAGAGCGATCGAATAGTTACTATGCACAGTACAGTATTATAAGTCATACTGTGATGTCCGAATCTCATGCGCACAACTAACTGATCACATCATCCTTGCACTTAATCTCATACCGTTCTTGCAGACATGATTCGATGAGGCTTATACCGAAATCATAGTCATTGCTAGCATGACACTAGCCATTGGCTCAGATCCGATTCCCCTATCAGATCTGCTGAATCATCTTACTGCACACGTGCTCTCGAACAGTGATAATACTCAACATGCTCAGAAATCGATTAGGCAGCTCATCTAATCGACCTGTATGCCTTCAACCATATCATCAGCCTTCAGAACGTATAAGATCACCTCGAGCTAATCAACATCAGTCTGAATTACTCATTCGCTACTGTAAATTAGTACCATGATTGCAATATGTACTTATGAACTCTCCACTTACAAGAACAGTACCATGATCATCCATATCTAAATAGCTCAGTTAACTCCGAACAGTCTGGATACTATACTCGAGAGGACCATGGTCTCTACTGTTCATTGCACGACTTGGTGGTTATATGCACGTCCATCAACCTGTCATTCTGCAAATCACTTCTTACCTGTCAGTTAGAATACATTCAATGGTCCCAGCTAATAGATATACGAGACCATCTTGTAACCATCAGTGCAAATACGCTAGCGAATTCTAGGCAATAGTGAAGTTCACGACATATGATCGAATTCGCTCTTCTATACATCTCAAGCAATATACATGCAATCCAACCATTTAGTTCACAAATTATCAACCCACTATGCCAAAGCAGTCTCGCTTGATCACCGTCTAGGCATTACATGCAGATGTCTGAGCCCGTCTGCTTGATGTCTGTACCAAACTTGATCTTCTAGATCCGCCATAGTTGCCGCAGTGCGATGGCTTGAATATCGTGCACCGATAGCCGAATCCTTACAGGTGCATTCTGTTGGATGTACTCATCTCAGGAGTGAGACACCTCGATAATTGGCACTCGTACGACCTACTAACTAGGGGCCACACTTTTCAGGCCAAAGCCATCGGTTCAGGACCTACTTTGTAAATAGTCGTAGATGTAGGCACTCTCACTCTAGGCGTTCATTCAATACTGAACAGCAGATCACACCAAATCGTCAGGCTCACTACTTATTCATCAACCTAACACCGAACTCTCTACATACCTCGTGAGATGTTCGAACATTAATACAACTGTTCAGCAATGAGCGACCCTACGCATCACTTCCCGGCATGAGACATTCCGGATACAGTAGTATCGTACTCATTGAGATACTTTATTGAACATTAACTCCAAGCATGAAATACATCAATCAGTAGACTCTACATTCTATCACGATGCGCACTTAGATCAGGACCACTCTCAAACATAGATCACATATACTCGCAAACTAGCAACGGTCGAGACATGACATGCTATCACGTCATTAACAGAGTGAGGGTGCAACTGTCCACTATGCGAGCTCTGCGCTCAGTACAATCACAATCATGTATCGAATTACTGCATTGACGTCAACATTGCAATTCATACTCCTATCAAACAGTGACTGTGCATCTAGACAGTTGTACTCAATAATCTTCCACAACGTGCATACTGTCATGCACTTGCTCAATCCAACCATGCAAGCTGGAGAACTTACTAGGATCTAGTACACTTACGCAATGTCGATATACGACCATCTTGCACTATGACCTACAAGTTGATTAGCGACACTCTAAGCGTCTAATCTGTCACATCAATTGTACATGACTGAAACGAGGACTTGTACTGACATGTTGTCTAACTGACATGACCATCATAATGCTGATATTCTCGGAGTATAATCTGCAAATTCATGATTATTAACATATGTATGTATTACCAAGCTGATTACAGCTAGGACATTGTTCCTATGTGCCATCTTATGTAGATCCATTCGTATGTATCACGTCGTATACATCTAGCATGAGTCTGCAAAGTAGCATGACATTGAGCTATGACTTCATAATGTCACTATCCTCTGAATAGAGGCGAACTAATCTTACATAGCCGTCCACAATATCACTTTCAGAGTCTTACATCCGTATTGTGACTGTCAGTGAAATGAAGACTCAAGTTAATGAATCTGAGTTAGCAAACAGATGACGATTAATCTAATCCATTCAATGTCATTATGGATTACCTAATGAATCTAGCGATAACGTCTGCACATAGGATCATCTATGTCTTGATCAAACTATTATTAGGCATAAGTACGTGACATCGATTCAATATCAATGTTAGTGTAATCGATTCATGGCTGATTGTATTGGTGCATGAAATGAGATAGCTAGTTTCACGATTCCAAGATTGTTATGTAAGTGTCATAGATTTACTGATCACCAAAATCACTGCATAACTGATTACACGTTTGATACCAGTAACATACGTTTCAATATGATTCGGTATTCGTGACCATACATGTTATGCTTGTCATGAAACAAGACATTTGTATTCACTCATAGCTGCTCATTGAATCATACTACCTTATAGCCTTGTCACACATTGATCATGCATAGTTAATTACACTTGATTGTCATTTCATAATCCATGACTTATTTGACAAATATGTCTATAGCATATGCTATATGAAGTGGTGTATTAGTATAACAATTCTCTACCATTACATATAAACTTTTGGACAAACTCGTACTTTGATAAGTCATGTCATTGGACTTCAATATGCATACAAGTAAATTTGGTACAACTTAATCTCTCAATTCATATCGGTGTTAACTATCATATCACTATGATAGTTCTATTAGCATGCTGCAAGTAGAACCTTCATAACAGCGAACAATTGGTTGCATGGTTAGCACAAGTACTGGTTTACAACTGATCTAACGAATTCTAGCGATTGCTATAATCACATAATCGATTTCTGATCGACATGTGGTCCGCAGTAGTACAACCAACATTGCAGACTGATCCAACGTATAGAGTTCTATGACATTTGCATTGATTATTTAACTATCGCTAGATATTTCTACGAAAGTTATTTAGTAAGTACATGATATATAAACATCATCTCGATAGATCAGCCAAATCTTAATAGATCTCTGAACTCTCGATCGTCTATGTAGAAACACCAGTCAGTTGTCATTTGAAATCAACATTGCTCATGTTTACTAACTGTAATTCTGAGCCACATTAGTCAACTCATAGACATGTTAACTCAATTTGCTGACCAATGCCTCTGAACTAGGTGCTTTATCTGTAGAATGTTATTGCAACTTGCATTATTCATGTAATTAAGACAATTGCTCATGACATTCCATGTACATGCATGCACAATGTGATCTAAAACATCCGTGTAGACAACTTATGGCACTCACTGTACGATTAGTATGTAATGTACATTGATGCATTGAACATGATTGTCAATTACAATTCATGCTGTCAATCTCATTCGTCATATTGAGTCATTGAGTCAACTCCAAACGTTTCACTATATCCTATGTTAATGTCAATGCGATGCTCAATCCTAATCCAGAAACTATGAGCATCATATCATTAGAATACTAACCATCAATATAGGCTGACACTGTCGATTCATTGTAGGAGTGATTCAGTACTACATTTACGAACTTAGTACTCTACTTTGCAAACATTGATTGATCCACGACTTTGACGATATAATACATCTGGAAAGTGTGCCATGGTCACATTGCTAGATTCTATCGACATAGCGATCTCTGAATCATGTACAGTTAGAATAATATATGTGAGTAATGGGCTATTGCTGATACTGAATCGTTGCATTGTACATGCACATGTATGATTCTGACTATCATGTAGTCTATTCTGATAACTAACATACCGAAGTTGACCGTAAGATTGAGATACTGTCAATAGATGATATTATTCATAAAATTCTGTTCATATTGTATTCTATGAACATTGTACTTAGAATCCTTAGATTTGAAGTACTACTGGTCGAATAGCATTTACTTAGATTAGCCTTCTTACTTGATGTTAGCAGTGATTTACATAATATGCAACATATCAATTTACAAGCTGATACACATCTTGTCATGTTGACTGATCGATGTTTCGATGAAATTTTAGCATATAGTAATTTACTGATTCGATTAAAATATGATCTATATTGATTAACTATATCATTATACATTCATAACACGGCTATATACTTTAAACATTCTAGACTTCATGACAGTATCTAGATTCTTGATGATTTTACTATTGTAAATGTAATTCGGATACATTTGACTTTACAAATATATTAATGAACTTTTGTTCTATATTCTGATATCTGATAACATGAGATAACTTTAAATCATGACTTAAATATTAGCTATTTATATCAATAGTTAGACCTATACATATCTTATTAGTCATCTATGGTGAACATTTGAGTAGTACCATAATGTTACCTCACAAGTATAAATTAAATGTGTAGTGATTAGTGATTCGTACATTAAGTAATGATAGACTTAAATCAAAAGAAAAGTAGTGTAAAAATAAAGTAAATGCAATACAGTCAATGATCTTAGGTCAGTGTAATAAATGTAAATAGTTTCCAATACAAATAAGATGTGCACAATGGCGTGAATGTGCCCTCGATGCCGCAATCAGCGTTCGCATCGCTAGCTCAGATCAGAGTAGCATGTAGCTCAGCTAGTGCATATAGGCAGCATTGAGATCATGCTCATGACTCGGTTAGCGGCCGTGCTTGTATCTGACGCACTATACTCGGACCGTGAGCCGACAGCAACGGTCGATCTAGGCGACTCTGCTGTGACTCCCGTGACGCGGTCTCGCTGTTCATGATCCGCTGAACCAAGCCGACGCGAGATGCGCACGCCGTTGCCTCCGGTCGGACCGTCCGTGCGCTGACTCGACTGCCGATGGCACGCACTGTGCATGGCCCGACGGACTGCGCCTGTGCTCATCATTGGCTCCGTGTCCCTTCGGCTGACTTGCCGACCAGGATTTAAATCCAGCCAATCAAAGTGGTTCAATTCTTAGGAGCCAATCATGGTGTTTTTAGTCGTATTTAGTAACAACAAATTAGTAATAAACACAAACAAGAACGGTTACCTCTTATTCAATAGATATTCCCTGATACCGGTGATCGTATCGTCCAACTTGCCCATTTGAGAAGAGTGTTGCCCCGCAAGTTTCAATAACAAATTACTGAGAAGGTTCGGCATATCTGGTTTTTGAGACACCGACACAAATGCATGACAATCAAATTGTCCTTGAAGCTTACGGTACACTTCATTTGCAAGTGTGGTTTTTCCAAGACCAGGGAATCCCACAATAGAAGCCACCCTCAGCTCTTTCCCTTCAAGCATCAACATCTTCACAAGCTCGTCTCTTGGAGCATCAATGCCCACAAGACCGGCCGCCTCAGCGTAGATGGCGATCACTCTTGGATCGACGGCGACAATGCCGGATGATGGAGCGTACTCATCAATTTTGTACCTCGTGCGCCGATCATGCACTTCACTCACACGAGTCTCGATCCTACGGATCATGTTGGCCATCTGATGGCGCACCCTGAGCTTCTTCAGGCGCTCGGCAGTCTTCTTCAGAAAGCCAGTGGTTGCGCCTTTTCGTCCGAGGTCACGCATGAAATCGTCGACGCAGTCTTCAATGTCGTATGACATCTCCCGGACTTGGTCCCTCCACTCCCTGGCCTGAACGTCAAGCTCATCCATGCCTGCGAGCTTCACAAGCAGAGCACTCATGCTACTGAACTCGTCCAGAAGGGACGCTACCTTGTTCCGAACGCCTTTGATCTTGCGGTACTCATCCCCCATCAGCGTGGCGAGCTTCCCGAGGAGGGAGTTCATCACGCCGGTGGATACGCTCGCCATCGTCACCGCCATCTCTTCGCTTCAAGTGCGCCGCCGCACTTACTTCGATGCGTCTGGGTGGGTCAGATCGCCGTGCTTGCGGGTGGAGAGCCGCGGGGGCAGGAGTGGCGGCGGCGCAGATCGACGATTGAGGCCGGATCCTTAAGAAAGCGAGGTGAGCTCACCCGAGCTAGCTCAGTGGCTCCATTGGAGGGTGGGGATGGGGATGAGAAGGAATCGTGGAGCAGATGGATGACTTGTGCTGAAACCTGAAGGAGGCGAGGTGAGCTCGCCGGAGTTCACCGTGATGGTCGCTCCGTCGCAGCGTGGGGCGGAGGAGCGAGGAGGGACTGCGGAGCAGATCGACGACCGAGGCCCAAGGATGCGAGCTCGCCGGAGGTCACCAGATTAGTGGCTCCGCTCTGTTCCAGCCTGCCCCGTGCTAGCGACCAGGATGGGCTAAATTTCGCGTTTTGACCCTTTTTGCGAAACTTGGTCAAATCTGACCATGCGTTGCAAAATTTTCTGAGACCTGACCTTTTTCTTACTGACGGTAGGGTTGCATGCCCTATCGTAAATTTTTCCTAAGTACGGAACACAGTGCGCGCTCGTGCCTACCGCCGGGTACCTTGGCGGTAAGGTTGTACAGCCTACCGCCAGCCTGTTTGGCGGTAGGGATGTTTCCTACCACCAAGGTCCCTAGCGGTAGACTTGTTACACCCTACCGTCATGGCGGTAGCAAAAGGGTAATATCTCAAAAAATTTGCAAACTGAGATAAGATCTCGATTAACTTTGACAAAAGGGTCAAAACACGAGGATGGGGAGTTGGGGGGCATATCAGTGTTAATGTGAAAGGTCCTCAGAGCATCTCTAGCGGATCATGTGAAAACTCCCTACCCTTAAAATTTCGGTAGTAGGATTTTCGTTTTTTTCCAACATGAACAGATTCGCTAAGTGAAGCCTGACCTATAAATTTTTTATAGACAATCCGCAAATCATTCCCTCTGCCGATGTATGTACGGGGTCGGCCGGGTTTTAGGGTTAGCAAACCCTATCGCCTCCATCGCAATCCGCCCGCGCCGCCGCTAGACCTCCCCAACTCCAGCGACAAATCATGCCGCTTCTCCACCTTTTTTCTTTCTTCTCCACGCTGGCCGGTGGTGCTGATAGGCGTGCCGGGCGTGGCGGGTCACCTCCACGCAAGCTCCCATAGCACGACGTGGAGTCCGGCAGCTCCAGCCAACTCGTCGTCGAGCCATTGTGCTCGAATCAAGCGCTCGACCGCGGCCGACTCTCCCGGAGTTGCGGGTGGAGCCCTTGGGCCGGCTTCTACGAGCTCCACGACCAACTCTTTCCGCATTTCCAGAGTTGTCGGGAGGCCGATGCGGAGCTCATTGCCGCGGAGAAGGCTTTGGCGGCCGGAGAAGAAGGTGCCGCCGATCGTCTCGCCGCCGTCAAGGAGGAGGACGACCTCGCTAACGCGCTTCGCAAGTCCGAGGTGCAGTTCTACCTTGGCGTCGACAAGTGACCTTCGACTTTATGTTTAGTTTGTGGGGGCAAAGATGTTTAATTTTCTATGTATGCACTATGGTTGTGATGAACTATTTCCTAGTGCGAAGATGTTTTTAAATTTGCAGTACGAGATTTACAGGATTTGTTTCGCCGGGGCCTTCGCGTTCCCGCAAAATCATTTTTCGGGGGAACCCTAAAACGATTTTGTAGTACCAGATTTTAGCAGATTTGCGAGAGATGCTTAGAGCATCTCCAAGAATTTCCTTATCTCTAAATTAACACGCAAAGTTAAGGCAAAAAAACTCTCCAACAGTTCCAGCAAACTGGCCTTAATTTTAGAGGATCTTGTAAAAGAGGTCTTTTCTCATCGCAGGTTTACGGGAAGATCACCTTCCCGTATTGGTTGGCTGAAATTTCTCCAACTTCCACCCTGCGCCCCTGCCCTACCACCACCACCACCACCCCATTTGCCGCCGCGACCGGTGCCTGCCCACGGCCGGCAAGTTGGGATCCCGTGCCGCCACCTTCTTCTGCCACGGCCCAGGGGCACTGCCGTCTTATGCCACACATCTCCTCCTCTGCTACCTCGTCATCATCCCCTTCTTTTCCTCCTACACTACCCGCTTTGGCCTCCGTCTCCAAGCCCTGGCTCAAGAAACGGATGCGGCAAATGTATTTGAGGAAATTGTTCATCTATTTTTTATGTTATGATTTTTTGTATGAAAATTAGAGTTATCATCAGGATATGTTTGCTCCTTTGGATTATAATACATTACTATGCAACTGTGGATACTAATCTAATATTTGCCGCGTCATGTTTCTCCCAACGTCACGGGTATTGATCGTGTTAAACCATTTTTGTACATGGGACAATAAGATCTTCGTGGACAAGCAAGAAGTAAACATACTAGAAAGCTCATTTGAAGAAGGAGACGAGTTGTTCCACTCTTATGTTTGCTCAATAAACAAGACAACAGTCAAATATAGGATGGTACGAACTAGCTATCCAAGTTATTTCTTATGCACAACAATTGAAATAACAATATCTGATTTTTTTCCCTTCTTGGCACTTCTCATTGAAGTTCACTTCGGATAACCTCTCACACTACCTTCATGATTAGATATGGAACTTACAAGTATTTCACCCGTAGCATGATGCTGATTTTGAAGTCCCCATCAATATGTATAAAAATGAGGGGCAGGTGATCATCACAAGTGGTTGGACACATCCAGGAGGAAACAATATGGGCCTCTTACCTATTTAAGATGTTGATGATATCAATGGTTTTGTACTCAAGTGTGAAGTGCTACCGTTTTTTTTAAAACCACCCCACCATGTATTAGTTAACTTAAAATGTTCGTACAATCATTCATTACAAAATTAGCCACACAGGGCGGAACAAAATTGTAGGATCGAAGAAGGTGAGAGTGTCTAGAGGGGGGGTGATTAGACTACTCGACAAGATAAAAATTCCGTCTTTTATCAAGGACAGATTTTGGCAGATTTTGCAAAACACACAAGTCAAGTAGCACACTACACATGCAATTCTAGAGTATGGGCAGCGGAAAGTAAATTGCACAAGTAGTAAAGAGAAGTGGAGAAGATCAAACGCAATTTGGAGACGCGGTGATTTTTCTCGTGGTTCCGATAGGTGGTGCTATCGAACTTCCACGTTGATGGAGACTTCAACCCACGGAGGGTAACGGCTGCGAGAGTCCACGGAGGGCTCCACCCACGAAGGGTCCACGAAGAAGCAACCTTGTCTATTCCATCATGGCCTACGCCCACGGAGGGCTAGCCTTACTCGGGGTAGATCTTCACGAAGTAGGCGATCTCCTTGCCCTTACAAACTTCTTGGTTCAACTCCACATCTCGACGGAGGCTCCCAAGCGACACCTAACCAATCTAGGAGGCACCACCCTCCAAAAGGTAATAGATGTTGTTGATGATGATGAACTCCTTGCTCTTGTTCTTCAAATGATAATCTCCCCAACACTCAACTCTCCTCACCGATTTGGCTGTGGTGGAAAAAGGATTGAGTGGAAAGCAACTTGGGAAGGCTAGAGATCAAGCTTCATATGGTGGGAGTGGAGCAACTTGATCTCAACACAAGGGTAGGTAGTTCTCTTCTCGTAAATGTAAGGTAGGAGTGGTAGTTCTTTCGATGGCTCTCTCCACTAATGAAGTGTTGGGGAACGAGTAATTTCAAAAATTTCCTACGCACACGCAAGATCATGGTGATGTATAGCAACGAGAGGGAGAGTGTTGTCTACGCACCCTCGAGACCAAGCGAAGCGATCACAACGTAGAGGAAGTAGTCGACGTTCTCCTCGCGATCCGACCGATCCCGCGCCGCATACTCCGCGCCCCGAGTTCTTGACACACGACAGCTCGATGACGCCCTCGTACTCGATCCAGCCGAGTGTCGAGGAGAGTTCCACAAGACGACGGCGTGGGACGATCTTGATGTTTCACCGGCGCAGGCTTCGCTTAAGCTTCATGACAGTATAACCGAGGTGGAATATGGTGGGGGGCACCGACACGGCTAAGGAACGATCCGTAGATCTAACTTGTGTGTTCTAGGTGCCCCCGCCTCAGAGATATAAAGGAGGGAGGGGAGGCCGGCCGGCCTAGCTAGCTAGCGCCGAGGAGTCCTACTCCTACGGGAGTAGGACCCCCCTTTCCTAGTTGGATTAGGTTTGGGGGAGGGGAGAGAGAGGGCGCCCCCTCCTTGTCCTATTCGGATCGGGGAGAGGGCGCGCCACCTCCTGGCCAGCCCCTCCTCTTCTCCTTGAGGCCCATCAAGGCCCATTTACCCCGGGGTTCGGTAACCTCCTGTATTCAAGAATTCCGTTTTCGCCGGAACCATTCGAACTCCAAACATAGGCTTCCAATATATCAATCTTTATGTCTCGACCATTCCGAGACTCCTCGTCATGTCCGTGATCACATCCGGACCAACTTCTTGGTACATCAAAATACATAAACTCATAACAACCGCCATCGAAACTTTAAGCGTGCGGACCCTACGGTTCGAGAACAATGTAGACATGACCTAGAACTATTCACGGTCAATAACCAACAGCGGGACCTGGATGCCCATATTGGTTCCTACATATTCTTCAAGATCTTTATCGGTCGACCGCATAACAACATATGTTGTTCCCTTTGTCATCGGTATGTTACTTGCCCGAGATTCGATCGTCGGTATCCAATACCTAGTTCAATCTCACATCGCAAGTCTCTTTACTCGTTCCGTAATACATCATCTCACAACTAACTCATTAGTTGTAGTGCTTGCAAGGCTTGATGATGTGCATTACCGAGAGGGCCAGAGATACCTCTCCGACAATCGGAGTGACAAAACCTAATCTCAAATACGCCAACCCAACATCGCCTTTGGAGACACTGTAGTACTCCTTTATAATCACCCGCTTATGTTGTGACGCTTGGTAGCACCCAAAGTGTTCCTCCGTAAACGGAGTTGCATAATCTCATAGTTACAGAACATGTATATGTCATGGATAAAAGCAGTAGCAACATACTAAACGATCGTGTGCTAAGCTAAGGGAATGGGTCATGTCAATCGATCATTCTACTAATGATGTGACCTTGTTAATCAAATAACAACTCTTTGTTCATGGTTAGGAAACATAACCATCTTTGATTAACAAGCTAGTCTAGTAGAGGCATACTAGTGACATCTTGTTTGTCTATGCATTCACACATGTATTATGTTTCGGTTAATACAATTCTAGCATGAATGATAAACATTTATCATGAAATAAGGAAATAAATAATAACTTTATTATTGCCTCTAGGGCATATTTCCTTCATCTCCCACTTGCACTAGAGTCAATAATCTAGATTACATAGTAATGATTCTAACACCCATGGAGTCTTGGTGCTGATCATGTTTTGCTCGTGGAAGAGGCTTAGTCAACGGGTCTGCGACATTCAGATCCGTATGTATCTTGCAAATCTCTATGTCTCCCACCTGGACTAAGTCCCGGATGGAATTGAAGCGTCTCTTGATGTGCTTGGTCCTCTTGTGAAATCTGGATTCCTTCGCTAAGGCAATTGCTCCAAGATTGTCACGTAAGATTTTCATTGGACCCGATGCACTAGGTATGACACCTAAATCGGATATGAACTCCTTCATCCGCACTCCTTCATTAGCTGCTTCCGAAGCTGCTATGTATTCCGCTTCACATGTAGATCCCGCCACGACGCTTTGTTTAGAACCGCACCAACCGACAGCTCCTCCGCTTAGTGTAAATACGATCCGGTCTGCGATTTAGAATCGTCGGATCGGTGTCAAAGCTTGCATCAACGTAACTGCCACGATGAGCTCTTTGTCACCTCCATATACGAGAAACATATCCTTAGTCCTTTTCGGTATTTCAGATGTTCTTGACCGCTGCCCGATGATCCACTCTGGATTACTTTGGTACCTCCTCGCTAAACTTATAGCAAGGCACACATCAGTCCTGTACACAGCATTGCATACATGATAGAGCCTATGGTGAAGCATAGGAACATCTTTCATTTTCTCTATCTTCCGCAGTGGTCGGGCATTGAGTCTTACTCAACTTCACACCTTGCAACACAGTGCAAGAACCCTTTCTTTGCTTGATCCATTTTGAACTTCTTCAAAATCTTGTCAAGGTATGTGCTTTGTGAAAGTCCAATTAAGCATCTTGATCTATCTCTATAGATCTTGATGCCCAATATGTAAGCAGCTTCACCGAGGTCTTTCATTGAAAAACTCTTATTCAAGTATCCCTTTATGCTATCCAGAAATTCTATATCATTTCCGATCAGCAATATGTCATCTACATATAATACGTAAATGCTACAGAGCTCCCACTCACTTTCTTGTAAATCTGAGCTTCTCCAAAAGTGCAGACAAACCCAAATGCTTTGATCACACTATCAAAGCGCTTATTCCAACTCCGAGATGCTTGCACCAGTCCATAGATGGATCACTGGAGCTTGCACACTTTGTTAGCTCCCTTTGGATCGATAAAACCTTCGGTTGCATCATATACAACTCTTCTTCCGTAAATCCATTCAGAATGCGTCTTTACATCCATTTGCCAAATTTCATAATCATAAAATGCGCAATTGCTAACATGATTCGGACGGACTTAAGCATCGCCACGGGTGAGAAGGTCTCATCGTAGTCAATCCCTTGAACTTGTCGAAACCCTTTGCGACAAGTCGAGCTTTGTAGATGATAACATTACCGTCGCGTCGGTCTTCTTCTTGAAGATCCACTTGTTTTCTATTGCTTGCCTACCCTCGGCAAGTCAACCAAAGTCCATACTTTGTTTTCATACATGGATCCCATCTCGATTTCATGGCCTCAAGCCATTTTATGGAATCTGGGCTCACCATCGCTTCTTCATAGTTCGTAGGTTCATCATGATCTAGTAGCATGATTTCCGAACAGGATTACCGCATCACTCAGTGCGGATCTTACTCGTTGATCTACGTGGTTCAGTAGTAACTTGATCTCAAGTTTCATGATCAACATCATCAACTTCCTCACTACTTGGTGTAGATGTCTCGTAAACTGGTTTCGCGATTTAACTACTTTCAAGTAAGGGAGAAGGTACTATTACCTCATCAAGTTCCACTTTCCTCCCACTCACTTCTTTCGAGAGAAACTCCTTTCTAGAAAGGATCCATTCTTAGCAACGAATGTCTTGCCTTCGGATCTGTGATAGAAGGTGTACCCAACTGTCTCCTTTGGGTATCCTATGAAGACACATTCGATTTGGGTTCGAGCTTATCAGTTGAAGCTTTTTCACATAAGCATCGCATCCCCAAACTTTAAGAAACGACAACTTTGGTTTCTTGCCAAACCACAGTTCATAAGGTGTCGCCTCAACGGATTTCGACGGTGTTCTATTCAGTGTGAATGCGGCCGCCTCTAGAGCATAACCCCAAAACGATAGCGGTAAATCAGAAGAGACATCATAGATCGCACCATATCTAGTAAAGTACGACACGACGCTCGGACACACCATTACGCTGTGGTGTTCCGGTGGCGGAGTTGCTAAACTATTCCGCATTGTTTCAAATGTAGACCAAACTCAGAACTCAAATATTCACCTCCACGATCGATCGTAGAAATTTAATTTTCTTGTTACGATGATTTTCAACTTCACTCAAATTCTTTGAACTTTTCAAACGTTTCAGACTTATGTTTCATTAAGTAGATATACCCATATCCGCTTAAGTCATCTGTGAAGGTGAGAAAATAACGATATCCGCCACGAGCCTCAACATTCATCGGACCACATACATCAGTATGTATGATCTCCAACAAATCTGTTGCTCTCTCCATAGTACCGAGAACGGTGTTCTAGTCATCTTGCCCATGAGGCACGGTTCATAAGTGCCAAGTGATTCATAATCAAGTGACTCCAAAAGTCCATCAAGATGGAGTTTCTTCATGCGCTTTACACCGATATGACCTAAACGGCAAGTGCCACAAATAAGTTGCACTTTCGTTATCAACTCTGCATCTTTTGGTTTCAACATTATGAATATGTGTATCACTACTATCGAGATTCATCAAAATAGACCACCTCAAGGGTGCATGACCATAAAAGATATTACTCATATAAATAGAACAACCATTATTCTCTCGATTTAAATGAATAACCGTCTCGCATCAAACAAGATCCAGATATAATGTTAATGCTCAACGCAGCACCAAATAACAATTATTTAGGTCTAAAACTAATCCCGAAGGTAGATGTAGAGGTAGCGTGCCGACCGCGATCACATCGACTTTGGAACCATTTCCCACGCGCATCGTCACCTCGTCCTTTGCCGAGTTCGCAATCGTAGTCCCTGCTTTGAGTTGCAAATATTAGCAATGTAACCAAGATCAAATACCCAGTGCTACTACGAGCTCTAGTAAGGTACACATCAATAACATGTATATCACATATACCTTTGTTCACCTTGCCATCCTTCTTATCCGCCAAATACTTGGGGCAGTTCCGCTTCAAAGGACTATGCGCTTGCAGTAGAAGCACTCGTTTCAGGTTTAGGGCCGACTTGGGTTTCTTCTCCGAGCAAAGAACTTGCTTGCTGTTCTTCTTGAAGTTCCTTCTTCTTCCCTTTGCCTTTCTTCTTGAAACTAGTGGTCTTGTTGACCATCAACACTTGATGCTCCTTCTGATTTCTACCTCCGCAGCCTTTAGCATTGCGAAGAGCTCTGTATAGTCTTTACTAACCCTTGCATATTATAGTTCATCACGAAGCCTTTGTAGCTTGGTGGCGTGATTGAGAATTCATCAATGACACAATCATCCGGAAGATTAACTCCCAATTGTGTCAAGTGATTGTAGTACCCGGACATTACGAGTATGTGCTCACTAATGTAACTATTCTCCTCCATCTTGCAGCTATAGAACTTATTGGAGACTTCATATCTCTCAATCCGGGCATTCTGTTGGAATATTAACTTCAACTCCCGAACATCTCATATGCTCCATGACGCTCAAAACGCCGTTGAAGTCCGGTTCTAAGCCGTAAAGCATGGCACATCGAACTATAGAGTAGTCATCACTTTGCTCGCCAGACGCTCATAACATCTGCAGTTGCATTAGCAAGAGTTCTGCACCTAGCGGTGCATCCAGACGTAACTCTTACGTGGCAGCAATGAGGATGATCCTCGTTACGGACCCAATCCCGTAATTGCTACCATCATCTTTCAACTTTGCTTTCTCAAGGAACGCATTAAAATTCAACGGAACAACAAAGACGAGCCATCTATCTACAATCAAACATAAACAAGCAAGATACTATCAGTACTAAGTTCATGATAAATTTAAGTTCAATTAATCATATTACTTAAGAACTCCCACTTAGAAAGACATCTCTAGTCATCCAAGTGATCACGTGATCCAAATCAACTAAACCATAACCGATCATCACGTGAAATGGAGTAGTTTTCAATGGTGAACATCTTATGTTGATCATATCTACTATATGATTCACGCCGACCTTTCGGTCTCCGTGTTCCGAGGCCATATCGCATATGCTAGGCTCGTCAAGTATAACCCGAGTATTCTCGTGTGCAAAACTGGCTTGCACCCGTTGTAGATGGACGAGAGCTTATCACACCCGATCATCACGTGGTGTCCGGGCACGATTTAACTTTGGCAACGGTGCATACTCGGGAGAACACTTCTTGATAATTTAGTGAGAGATCATCTTATAATGCTACCGTCAATCAAAGCAAGATAAGATGCATAAAAGGATAAACATCACATGCAAATCAATATAAGTGATATGATATGGTCATCATCATCTTGTGCTTCATGATCTCCATCTTGCAGCACCACCATGATCACCATCGCCACCGGCGCGACACCTTGATCTCCATCGTAGCATCGTTGTCGCCTCGCCAAACTTATGCTTCTACGACTATCGCTACCGCTTAGTGATAAAGTAAAGCATTACAGTAGCGATTGCATTGCATACAATAAAGCGACAACCATATGGCTCCTCGCCATTGCCGATAACCGGTTACAAAACATGATCATCTCATACAATAAAATATAGCATCACGCCTTGACCATATCACATCACAACATGCCCCGCAAAACAAGTTAGACGTCCTCTACTTTGTTGTTGCAAATTTTACGTGGCTGCTACGGGCTTAAGCAAGAACCAGTCTCACCCACGCATCAAAACCACAACGATATTTCGTCAAATAGACTCGTTTTAACCTTCTCAAGGACCGGGCGTAGCCACACTCGGTTCAACTAAAGTGAGAGAGACAGCACCCACCACCACCTTTAAGCAACGAGTGCTCGCAGCGGTGAAACCAGTCTCGCGAAGCGCACGCGTAATGTCGGTCTCGGGCCGCTTCATCTCACAATACCGCTGAACCAAAGTATGACATCTTTGGTAGGAAGTATGACTTGTATCGCCCACAACTCACTTGTGTTCTACTCGTGCAAAACATCAAACCATAAAAACCTAGGCTCGATACCACCGCTGGGGAACGAGTAATTTCAAAAATTTTCCTACGCACACGCAAGATCATGGTGATGTATAGCAACGAGAGGGGAGAGTGTTGTCTACGCACCCTCGAGACCCGGCGAAGCGATCACAACGTAGAGGAAGTAGTCGACGCTCTCCTCGCGATCCGACCGATCCCGCGCCGTTACATTCGGCGCCCGAAGTTCTTGACACACGACAGCTCGATGACGCCCTCGACTCGATCCAGCCGAGTGTCGAGGAGAGTTCCACAAGACGACGGCGTGCAGGACGATCTTGATGTTTCACTGCAGAGGCTTCGCTTAAGCTTCATGACAGTATAACCGAGGTGGAATATGGTGGGGGGGCACCGACACGGCTAAGGAACGATCCGTAGATCTAACTTGTGTGTTCTAGGTGCCCCCGCCCCGTGATATAAAGGAGGGAGGGGGAGGCCGGCCGGCCTAGCTAGGCTGCCGAGGAGTCCTACTCCTACGGGAGTAGGACTCCCCCTTCCTAGTTGGATTAGGTTTGGGGAGGGGAAGAGGAGAGGGCGCCTCCTTGTCCTATTCGATGGGGGAGAGGGCGCGCCACCTCCCCGCCAGCCCTCCTCTTCTCCCTTGAGGCCCATCAAGGCCCATTTACCCCGGGGTTCGGTAACCTCCTAATTACTCGGTAAATTCCTGCCGCTGGAACCATTTCAACTCCAAACATAGGCTTCCAATATATCAATCTTTATGTCTCGACCATTCCGAGACTCCTCGTCATGTCCGTGATCACATCCGGACTCAACTTCTTCGGTACATCAAAATACATAAACTCATAACAACCGCCATCGAAACTTTAAGCGTGCGGACCCTACGGTTCGAGAACAATGTAGACATGACCTAGAACTATTCACGGTCAATAACCAACAGCGGACCTGGATGCCCATATTGGTTCCTACATATTCTTCAAGATCTTTATCGGTCGACCGCATAACAACATACGTTGTTCCTTTGTCATCAAGATGTTACTTGCCCGAGATTCGATCGTCGGTATCCAATACCTAGTTCAATCTCGTTACGCAAGTCTCTTTACTCGTTCCGAATACATCATCTCACAACTAACTCATTAGTTGTAGTGCTTGCAAGGCTTCAGATGATGTGCATTACCGAGAGGGCCCAGAGATACCTCTCCGACAATCGGAGTGACAAAACCTAATCTCGAAACGCCAACCCAACATCCGCCTTTGGAGACACCTGTAGTACTCCTTTATAATCACCCAGTTATGTTGTGACGCTTGGTAGCACCAAAGTGTTCCTCCGTAAACGGAGTTGCATAATCTCATAGTTACAGAACATGTATATGTCATGGATAAAAGCAGAGCAACATACTAAACGATCGTGTGCTAAGCTAAGGAATGGGTCATGTCAATCGATCATTCTACTAATGATGTGACCTTGTTAATCAAATAACAACTCTTTGTTCATGGTTAGGAAACATAACCATCTTTGATTAACAAGCTAGTCTAGTAGAGGCATACTAGTGACATCTTGTTTGTCTATGCATTCACACATGTATTATGTTTCCGGTTAATACAATTCTAGCATGAATGATAAACATTTATCATGAAATAAGGAAATAAATAATAACTTTATTATTGCCTCTAGGGCATATTTCCTTCATGAAGAGGGGGTGGAGGGGTATTTATAGCCTCCACACAAAATCCAACCGTTACACACATTTGAGCAATCTCGGTGGGACCGAAGTTGACAACTCGGTGAGACCGATAGTTCAAATAATGTGAACGTTGGGATTTTCGGTGGGACCGAAAATACAATCTCGGTTAGTCCGATTCGTGCAATGACAAGAGCAAGCCAGTTTCGGTGGGACCGACTTCATCATCTCGGTGACACCGATTTGATGATGTATGATTCTGAAGCTTGGTAACTCAAGTTTCGTGAGACCGAAGTTCAATCGGAAAATCCGAGATTTCTAGGGTTTGGCTTTATGGGTGAGGTGGTTCATCTCGGTGTGACTGAAGTTTGGAATATCGGTGGGACCGAGATTACTTATGAGTGTATATGGCGGTGAAAGTTGCCGATAGTTTAGGAGATGTATCACTAAGCACTTGAGCAACCGGATCATCATCATAACCTCATCCCCTTTAATAGTATTGGCTTTCCTATGGACTCAATGTGATCTTGGATCACTAAACCAAAATGGAGTCTTGAGCTTTTGCCAATGCTTGCCTTAGCATTTTGAGGGTCCACCTCTTCATCCTTTTGCCATGCCAATGTGATTGAATTTCTGAAACATACTTGATAAAAGCATTAGTCCAACCACAAAGTATGTTGTCATTAATTACCAAAACCACCCAGGGAGCAAATGTGCTTTCAAAAATTAAAAAGAATTCCATCAGACCTATTATCAAAACTGAACTTAACAATCTCATGAGCCACCATATTAGCCCTCCTATTGATCATGGATATCTGAATCTTCACCAGTATCTTCGAGACATTGACCGCTTTGTGCTTTTGAAACTATATGGTGTTGTTATGTTTCATATATGTATTATGTTTATTAGCGAATTTTCTTATTGCATGGACTAAATTATAGGAAAATAAACATTTTGTAATGGTCATTGAGTTGCACATGGTTTAGAAAACACAAACCATGCATGTTCAATGAAACCTCTACATCGCACACAATTATTCTTTCCGCGATGTGTGTGATGCCCGCCTAGTCGCACATGTTTCCTTGTTTCTGACCATGTGAGCTAGACCTCCCTACCGCACATGTTCAGGCATAGTTCTGGTCCACACGGTTTAGAAACACAAACCATGTGCAATAAACCCCTACATCGCACACAACTGTTCCTTGCACAACACGTTCCAGAGACCTTCCTCAACCCTCTAAAACTGTGCACGATGCATGTTCTCAACTTTGTGTGAATCTTGTATTTGTACCATTGGATTTATTTATTGCAAAATTTATGCTTTATTCAACATTTCAAAGGCAAAGAACAAAATATGATCATCCATGCTTGACCACGTAGATAGAAGATGTTGTTCTATGCAGCGTGTTTCCCTTATTCTAATGCATAAAAAGGTACAATGTGATGCTTCATGGCACACGTATGTGGACATGCATCACCACATAATCTAGATCTCCATATTATTAGACCAGACTTGTGGAGTGGCTTTGAGTTGTAGGTCAAACTTTCTGCCCACAGTTAACCCAAATTTCTCGGACATGTCCAGTGACGCCGGGCTGGCTCCATCGGGAAGCTTCCAGTCAAAGTGATAAAGAAAGTTTGCCAATACAATCTCCATAATTGCGGAGCTAAACAACATCCCGGGACATTGTCGCCGCCCAGCACCAAAGGGAGTGAATTCGAAGTATGTCCCATTGTAATCCATGTTTTTAGTTTCAAACCTTTCTGGCATAAAACTTTCTGGATTTTCCCAGTATTTAGGGTCTCGGGAGATTGCGTAGACATTAACGTATACAGTTGTGCCTTTAAGAATGTCATATCCCATAATTTGACAATCTTCTCTAGCTGCACGGGCCACAAGAGGACTGGGCGGATGCAATCTAAGAACCTCCTTGATGACCATCTGCATATAGTGGAGTTCAACAAGGGGGTGGGTATTAGTAATGATAGCTTTATCTTGTCCTAGCAACCCCCTGATCTCTAGCTGTGCCTTAGACATGGCTTCAGGACTATTCATGAGCTCTGACATAGTCCATGTCAAAACAAGCCCCGTGGTTTCCGTGGCAGCTCCAAGTATGTCCTGAAAATGATGGTTGTGTTTCTTAGAATTAGAAATATTGCTAATAGAGGTGATTAACTATATTGATACGAATATATCATAGGACATACTATATTGTATTTTGAACAATTTCCACCACGCATAGTCTAGTCTATGTCGAACTAAAGGTTCTATAGTTACTTACGGAAGACAAGTTGATTCTCAATAAAGATGGAACAGTGATGCACATTTACCAAATCAACACAATTCTTTGTTAGTTTTGATTTCTTTACTCGGATTTGACCAATGAGAATATGGAAATACTCCTGCTCTTTGTAAATAGATGACATTTTAAACGTTGATACTTCTTTAACATGTATCTTTGACTAATACTCCCTCCGTCCAATAATATAAGATCGTTTTGCAAGCTAAAACAGCTTGCAAAACGATCTTATATTATGGGACGTATATTTTGAACTATTTTACATAACAATTCTTAGTATATTGTTTTTATCCACCCGACACAAATATTTGTTTATATATCACTATCTTAAAAAAAGGTTTTATTACACACTTTCTAGAGAGTCGTATACTTATGAATGGAGATTGTATTTGTGGATCATTAAAGATTTAAATTTGTCACCGAAACTCTATATATCTGTAGAACTATTTGCTTTCATATATGTTGATAGAAAATGTAGTATTAGCGACTTGAAATCAAAAGTAAAGACCAATATTAGTATATTACTTTATCAAATTAAGGCGTTACATGTAAATTTCATCTTATAGATGTATGGTTTTTCCCCAAACAAAATTAAGTGGGCTCCCTCAAAAAAAAAAAGTTAAGTGGGTGGTGCGCAACTCGGCCTCGATCTCAGCCCGTAGCAGCAAATCGGAGAAAGTGACGTAAGGTGAACAAAACAGTATGCAATGTAGACATAAGGTGAACAAAACAGCATGACAGGCAGGCATGTGTGTACGGTCTATGAGTTAAAAAAAAAAAGAATACTCACAAATAAGACGGTGCCTATTGCGTCTGTGGTTAGTGGTGATGCTGACGAGTCCTCCTCCTGCATCCTGAGCAGCGCGTCCAGCAGGCCCTCGTCTTCGATGCTGCAGGCGCCACCGGCGAGCCGCTCAGCCTTGCGCCTGTCGATGATGTCCCCGATGATGCGTCGGATGCTGCCGTAGCTCTTCTTCATGCGGCGTTCGCCGTTGCTCAGCCACCGCACCAACCGGGACGACGGGAAGAGGTCGACGAGGCAGAAGCCTCCCATCAGCTCCATGACTTGGTGGAACTCCCGCAGGTACACGTCCTGCTGCGCCAACTTGCCGCCGAAAAATGCGCGCGACGCGACGGAGTTGCTGAGCGCCGACACCTTCTGGCTGACGTTGACGACGGCGCCGTTCGAGGCTGCAATGGAGCGGAGGAGGTGGCCCACCTCCTCGGCCCTGACGCCCTCCATGCGCTTCACGCACTTGGAGCTGAGAAGCTCCATGACGCAGATCTTGCGCATCCGGCGCCACCGGTCGCCGTAGGGGGCGAAGACGATGCCGTTGCCGCCACAGGCGGCGATGTCCAGCGTCACGCTGCTCTTCCGGTTTGCGAACGTGACGTCGTGCGTCTTCATCACCAGCACAGCTGCCTCGGCGCTGGAAACCACCACCGTGGGGAGCTCGCCCAGCTTAAGGAGCATCAGCGGCCCGTACCGGCGAGACAGCTCTGTCATTGTATGGTGCGGGAGGACGCTCACGACGTGGTGGAGGCTGCCGATGATCGGCAGGGTCCATGGCCCAGGTGGCAGCCGCTTGCCTGGCTTGCTCTCGCCGCTGGAGGGCTTGAGAAACCAAAGGGCTAGTACCGCGGACAGGGCTATGAAACACAAGCTTAACCACGCTTCCATGGCAGCTAGCTAGGCAGCTTGTTAAGTGAGTGCCTCGTTGGCTTTCAGCTTAAGCATGGCGTATCATAAGTACTATTACCGGGACCGGGACGTTTGGATCTGAGACAGGCAGAATCCTAGCCTTGGTCGGCAAGGGATGACGTTTGGTATCACTTAAGTTAGTGTCAGGCTGGTTTTAATGGGAGTATCATAAGAGCATCTCCAGCCGTTGGCCCCCCCGGGGCGCCTAAAATCGCCGCCTGAGGGTGACCCGGCGTAAAAAATGGGCATGGGGCGAGTTGGCCCCCAGCCGCCACCCCCAGGGCCGGCCCCAGGCGCGGAAAAAAAAAAGACAAACTTGGGCTGAAACACGCCAATTTTCGGCAAACTTGGGCTTTTATATTCGCAAATTTGGGCTAAAACACGCCATTACATATAAAAACTAGTAAAAAAAACTTGCTGAAGGCCGAGAAATCGCCGTCGTCGCCCCCATCGTCGGCCTTCTCCTCCTTGACTCGGGCACCCCTGCTGGACCCCTCCCCGGCTGGTGGTGGTGGCGGCGGCGCGTCGTCGTCGTCGCTGTCGTCGATGATGACGACGCCGCTTGTCGCTGACCTCGGCGGCGCGCTGCTGAAGCGCAGCGGCGGCGCGATCTCGACCTCGTCGGCGAAATAGGACGGCTTGGTGACGGCGTCGGGCAACGGGGGAATGAGCACTCCCCCATTGCTGAGCCTCCAGCCCGTCGGCCCGGCGCGCATGTCCGGCGGCGCCGGGATGTTCGCCGAACAGAGCCAGACTCTGTCATGGAGCGAACGGTGACCGAAAGCCGTTAGCCGCCGCTCTCTCGGGAAACGCCGCCATCGGGGAGAGGAGCGGCTGGGGAGAAGAGATCGGCGGGAGAGGGAGGGCTGGGGTGGGGAGAAGAGCTCGGCGGCGGCGCTCGGGAGAGGTGGAGAGGGGGCACTCAACGCAGGCGAGCGAGACCATATATAGCCGCGCCGCGTCCGTGTGTACGCGTCCGAGGGAGGGGAGGCGTCGGCGCGCGTCGGCGCGCCGCCCTGTGACGCGCCGCCCGTGAGGAATCAATAAACTGACCGGCGGCAGCATTGCCATTGATTCTCCGCGGGAAACCGAGGCGTCGGGAGAAGAAGAGGCGGGCGGTGTCGTTGACGCTGTTGCCTCCACGGCTTCGCGTAAAAACGATTCGCCCGGCGCTCCTAAGCGCCCCAGTAGCCGGGTTCGGTTAGTCCTTGGCGCCAATTTCGACCCGAGCCGGCGAAAAATGGCCCCTGGGGGCGCGACTGAGCCGATTTTTTGGCGCTGGCGGCCGAAAAATCGCCTAGGGGGGCTTGTTGGGGACGCGGCTGGAGATGCTCTAAGTATGCATGCCAACTATTTCCTACACTAACTTATAATACTATGCATTACGAAGATAGTATCGTACTCCCTCCGATCCTATTTAGTTAGCGCATAAGTTTCTCCCGTTTTCCCCTTATTACTCTTCGTGTTTTGCTCTTTGCTCGCTAATTTCCAACCATGCCCCGCTTTGGCTGCAATAAATTAGCCTGCCTTTGGCAGTGGCAGCAAAGCGCCAACCAATTAGTCGCACCATGCAACGCTTCAATGTTGTGCGTGTGGGGTACGGAAGAGGAGACCCGAGGGACCGGCCAATGAACTGCATGCAGCAATTAACACAGCACACCTCTTTTTATGCATGCACAGGGGTAGAAAGGTCAAAAAAAAAACACCCACCAGGCCCTCCTTGGTATCTGTGATGCTCCTTAGAGCATGGATAATAGTATAGCCGGCTGCTGGCTATTATCCAGTGCCATGTCATCTACAGCCCATCTTATAGCCAACATGTACAATAGTAGATAAAAAAAGTGTACTACTTTTTTATTATGTGGCCCACCTTTCATTCTCACAAAGTGCCTAGGAGCACGTGCTAGAGCTGGCTCTTCACGAAGAGCCCGCTTACCTTCTCTCTCCTCTTCTCTTTCCTCCAACTAAGCACAAATATACTAATTTATTCCTTATAGCCCGCTGACTCAGCTCTATTGTACTTGCTCTTATGCACAGTCTAAATAGGATCGGAGGGAGTACACTAGTATCATATGCATATGATACTAGTATATGATACTTCCCATTACAACCAGCCTCAAAACACTCCTATATTAGGATATATTAGGAGACGAAGGGAGTAGTTTGTGGCTGCTAAGGGTCAAACTTTGGTCCAATTCGCATGCGTGCAGATTGTGGACGAGATAGTCACCGAGCAAAAACATATCCCGTCCATTCCAAGTTTTTATGTAACCGTGCAACCATCATTGAAAATATACTCTACAAGTTCCTATGAAATCTGAAATCGATTAAATAAGTAGATATAGTGTATATCTAACATGTCACAAATTTTCAGTTAACTCAACTCAAAGCTTGATAAACTAAAGTGAAAAATTCAATCACTACAGGATTTTTTTGTATACGGCGCCGGGTGTCGGCGTCATCGCCGAGAGCCAAAACACGAGCACTCGACAAAGTAAAGAACGCCGAGAGACGCACTCGGCAAAGGAAGTAAATCGGCAAACACATGGTGCTGCCGACAGTATTGCTCGGCAAACAGGATACACTCGGCAAAGGCACTATTTGCCGAGGGCCATCTTGTCACACTCGGCAAAGTATTGCCACGTGGCGCACTCGACGGCGACTAACGGCACGGTCACAGTTGTAACTCTTTGCTGAGAGTGGCTCTCTCGGAAAGATTTAGCCGACTAGCAAAAATACCTGTTTAAATAGTTCAATAGTCCAACCGCCTGTTGGATTCTAAAAATGGATGTCGGCGTTTTTTTTCAAATTTATGATCCACACCGTTACCGAGAGGGGCTCTCAGTAAGAGAGAAGTTTCCGAGAGTGGTTCTCGGTAATGATAAGGCCACCATCAAAGTTTAGTCCGACGTCGCCTAGAGACAAGCAAAAAAACTTTTTTATATAGTGGGATAGTCCAGATGCAGTAAGATTCGGTATTCATTACACTCTTGTTAAGGAGATGGACTATCACTTTGAATGTTCACCTGTCTCGAGCAGAGAACATTCAAAGTGACAAGCCAACTTCCTAATAGTGGATGCCGGCGTTTTTTTAGTTAATGGTGTCATCACAGGGCCCTGAGCTTGTAAACCGCACCAAGCTAACATCTGGGTATCGAGAGGGAACCTGTCCGGTTTGTGCAGGAAGTGATGGTCCCGTTTCTCTGTTGGCCTCGAAACTTCTCGTGCTCTAAGAGGGGTGTCGTGGTAATCTCACGTCAGATGCCAGGGGGTGGCTTATCGTGGATGGAGCCATGAGGACGTCGTCGGGTTCCGGAAGCGAGAGTGAGCACGAGCTCGGTAGCACACGAGACATACCCAGGTTCGGGGCTCTCCGGAGAGATAACACCCCTAGTCCTGCTATGGTGACTATGATCAAGAGCGTACAAGGTTGCTTCTTGAGCTGTCTTGCTAGAGGAGGAAGAAGGGTAGGGCTCTCCCTTACTTCTCCTAGCTATGGTGTGTGGAATGGAGTGGGAGATGAACCCTTTGCATGGGTGAGCCCAGGGGGTCTTATAGGCTGCCCCCCCATGGGAACAATGGTAAATCTACAAGGCCCTGGGACTGGTTGATCAGTGTCTAGGGTCGCCGGGTTCTCCACCGGCTGCTGGGGCCCGCCTCTGGATCTTGGACTCAATGTGATCTTGGATCACTAAAATGAAAATGTGGAGTCTTGAGCTTTTGCCAATATGTGTCCTTAGCATTTTAAGGGGTCCACATCTCTAGTCCATGCCATCCAATCATTGAACTTTCTGAAACATTGATCTTGAATGGATATTAGTTCAATGAGCTATATGTTATTATGAATTACCAAAACCACCCGGGGATTAGTTGCACTTTCAGCCGTACAGCTGCGTCAACCCGCCACTACCGGTGAGTATCTGGACCCCATTCTTCGCCCATGTAACGATTTTCATCCGATCTGACCACCCGAACGCGGGCGGCGCTTTCCTGGCCAGGGAGCAGTCAATGCGCCGGCTCCGGGCCACCAATGGATGCTGGACCGCAAGGAGAGAGACGTAGGCGACCCCGAGCTAGGGGCGGCCGCGTTGGAGGACGGAGGCGAGGACAACGCCACCGGGGGAGGCGACGTTCGGTCCTAGCCAGATGATGATGAAGACGGTGAGGGGCAGCACCGCCTTGAAGGCACTACGAGGACGGGAGCCGACCCTTCGACGCTGTGGCCGTCCGGCGGAGCACCGACTGACGCACCCGGCGCGCACAAGCGCCGCTCTGAGGGGATGTTCGGCAGCAAGTCACCCAAGAAGGCGAAGCAGGTGGCTGCGACCAAGCGGCACGAGGCCGCGAAGGTGGCCGCCACCCGGAGGGCCCCAAAAGAGTTATCGATGGTGTCCGGGTAAGTGCATCTGCTGCACTATCTTCATTGTTTTTCCCTTTGCAACTTTCCCATCCTTGTTCGCTTTGCTGAGCAGGGCACCCATTGCCACAACATGGGCCCCGCCCGCCTCGCTGATTGGGTCAGCAGGTGGCTCCGAGGAGGTCCGGCGTGTGGATCCAACCGACGCACTCCAGGAGGTGACGAAAAGGAATGCGCGGGAGGCACGATAGGAGCGGGAGGCCGCAGAGCGGGCGCAGGCCGACGCCCAGGCGGCCGCGTCGGCGCAGGAAGAGGCGGCGACCAAGGCGCAGGCATAGGCCAACGCCAAGGCCGTGGAGGATCCGGCTGCTGGCGGGATCCCGGAGGCTGCTAACCTCGGACAGCCTGAGGCGCAGGTGGGGGAGAGCCAGACGCCGACTGGGGCAGCCAGAGCCAACCAGTCGGCGCTAGAGCAGAAGGTTGCCGACGCCGCCATCCCGGAGGCAGAGGAGATCCAGCGCGCGTCGGGTGCTGATGGGCGGGGTGACGGCCATCCCAGAGGACCGGAGATGCCGCAGGCGGTGCTGGGTTGGTGACGAGCCAGGCCGTGATAACGCGCGCCTCCTTGCGCCGTCCGTGGAAACCGGATCCATGAGCTCGTAGGAGACCAACACCGGGGCCACGAGCACCGCCCTGCCGGGCTGGACTACGGGGGCCGACAACCTTGAGGTGCGGGACGTGCTAGACAAGTTCTCCGCCCATGGCACCACTCTCCTGCGGGCGAGGGAAGAGATGATGGCGATGCAGACGTCCGTCCGGGTATGCTTTTAACTTTCTTCATTTTTCTTTCACAACCTTTAGTGGGGGCGCGCCAGCGCATCCACTGGGTGTAGCCCCCGAGTTTCAAGCCGACTGCTGAGCAGGCAAGTTGGAACTTAAAGGTGTGCTTTTGCTTGTCGGCGTGCTGCTCTTGATGCGGGATTACCAAAACATGTGAGCGGCCGCCTACAACTCCCAGAAACGGACGCTCGCCACCCGTACCGCCGAGCTGCACAGGAGCCGAGGTATGTAGGCCGGTTTTCAATGGGGGCGTGCAACCGCACCCACTGGGTGTATCCCCCGAGATTCGGGCCGACTGCTGAGCAGTCGGGCCGGATCTTCTCCGACAACTTCTTGCTTTAGTTGACGCAGATGCTGATGATCTTCTTTGCTTTTGAAGAGGTCGTGATACGTCTCCAACGTATCTATAATTTATGAAGCATTCATGCTATTTTATTATCTGTTTTGAGTGATTACGGGCTTTATTATACACTTTTATATTACTTTTGGGACTAACCTATTAACCGGAGGCCCAACCCATATTGTCGCTTTTATTGCTCGCTTCAAGATTTCAAAGAAAAGGAATATCAAACGGAGTCCAAACGGAATGAAACCTTCAGGAGCGTGATTTTTGGAAAGGATATGATCCGGGAGACTTGGAGTTCAAGCCAGGGAAGGTTCAAGGAAGCCAGAAGATAGGAGAGCGCGCCCACCCCTTGGGCGCGCCCCTGTCTCCTGGCCCCTCGAGGCTCCCCCGAGCGACTTCTTTTGCCTATATAAGTCCACGTACCATAAAAACATCGAATACGAAGATAGATCGGGAGTTCCACCACCGCAAGCCTCTGTAGCCACCAAAAACCTCTCGGGAGCCCGTTCCGGCACCCTGCCGGAGGGTGAACCCATCACCGGTGGCCATCTTCATCACCTCGGTGCTCTCCATGACGAGGAGGGAGTAGTTCACCCTCGGGGCTGAGGGTATGTACCAGTAGCTATGTGTTTGATCTCTCTCTCTCTCTCTCTCTCTTGTGTTCTCTCTATGTTGGACAAGGAAGACAACGTAATGGGTTATGTTTTCTCACATATCAGTTAAAGTATATTGTCATGGATCATTCAAACATGTTGAGCTTGCCTTTCCCCCTCATGCTAGCCAAATTCCTTGCACCAAGTAGAGATACTACTTGTGCTTCCAAATATCCTTAAACCCAGTTTTGCCATGAGAGTCCACCATACTGCTACATCTTGAGCTTGCGTTGGTTTTCCTCGAAGAGGAGAGGGTGATGCAGCAATAGTAGCATAAGTATTTCCCTCAGTTTTGAGAACCAAGGTATCAATCCAGTAGGAGGCTCCTGAAAAGTCCCACGCACCTACACAAACAAACTAAGAACTCGCAACCAACGCGATAAAGGGGTTGTCAATCCCTTCACGGCCACTTGCGAAAGTGAGATCTAATAAAGATAGTATGATAAGATAAATATATTTTTGTTATTTTATAATATAGATGCAAAAAGTAAAGATGCAAATAAAAGTAGATTGAAAGCAAATATGATAAGAGATAGACCCGGGGGCCATAGGTTTCAAGGCTTCTCTCGAGAGCATAAGTATTACGGTGGGTGAACAAATTACTGTCGAGCAATTGATAGAAAAGTGCATAGTTATGAGATTATCTAGGCATCATCATATATATAGACATCAAGTCCATAACAAGTAGACCGACTCCGGCCTGCATCTACTACTATTACTCCACACATCGACCGACTCCTGCCTGCATCTAGAGTATTAAGTTCATAAGAACAGAGTAACGCATTAAGCAAGATGACATGATGTAAAGGGATAAACTCATGCAATATGATATAAACCCCATCTTGTTATCCTCGATGGCAACAATACAATACGTGCCTTGCAACCCTTTCTATCACTGGGTAAGGACACCACAAGAATTAACCCAAAGCTAAGCACTTCTCCCATGGCAAGAAAGATCAATCTAGTAGGCCAAACCAAACTGATAATTTGAAGAGACTTGCAAAGATAACTCAATCATACATAAAAGAATTCAGAGAAGATTCAAATATTATTCATAGATAAACTTGATCATAAACCCACAATTCATCGGATCTCGACAAACACACCGCAAAAAGAGTTTACATCGAATAGATCTCCCAAGGGGCCCACGAGACAGGGGGGCGCGCCCTAAGGGGGGGGGCCTCCTATCTCGTGGGAGCCTCGGCTGCTTCTTGACTTGCACTTCAAGTCCTCTGGATCACGTTCGTTCCAAAAATCACACTCCCGAAGGTTTCATTCCGTTTGGACTTCGTTTAATATTCCTTTTCTTCGAAATACTGAAATAGGCAAAAAAACAGCAATATGGGTTGGGCCTTCGGTTAGTAGGTTAGTCCCAAAAATGATATAAATGTGTAAAATAAAGCCCATAAACATCCAAAAGGGGTAGTATAATAGCAAGGAATAATAAAAAATTATAGATACGTTGGATACGTATCAAGCATCCCCAAGCTTAATTCCTGCTCGTCCTCGAGTAGGTAAATGATAAAAAAAAGATTTTTTTGATGTGGAATGCTACCTAGCATAATTCTCAATGTAATTTTCTTTATTGTGGCATGAATGTTCAGATCCAAATGATTCAAAATAAAAGCTTATAAAACATAAAAATAATAATGCTTCAAAGCATACTAACAAATAATCATGTCCTATCAAAATAGCATAGCCAAAGAAAGCTTATCCCTACAAAATCATATAGTTAGGCCATGCTTCATTTTCATTACACAAAATACTCCCATCATGCACAACCCCGATGACGAGCCGAGCAATTGTTTCATACTTTTTAACGCGCTTCAGCTTTTTCAACTCTTACGCAATACATGAGCGCAAGCCATGGACATAGCACTATGGTGGTATATGGTGGTGGTTGTGAGGACAAAAAGGGAGAAGATAGTCTCACATCACCTAGGCGTATCAATGAGCTATATAGAGATGCCCATTAATAGATATCAATGTGAGTGAGTAGGGATTGCCATGCAACGGATGCACTAGAGCTATAAATATATGAAAGCTCAACAAAAGAAACTAAGTGGGTGCATCCAACTTGCTTGCTCACGAAGACAAAGGGCATTTTGAGGAAGCCCATCATTGGAATATACAAGCCAAATTCTATAATGAAAAATTCTCACTTAGTATATGAAAGTGACAACATAGGAGACTCCCTATCATGAAGATCATGGTGCTACTTTGAAGCACAAGTGTGGAAAAAGAGATAGTAGCATTGTCCCTTCTCTCTTTTTCTCTCATTTTTTTTCTTTTTCTTTTTTTGGACTTTTTTCTCATCTTTTTTTTTCTTTTTGTAAAGTCCGAAGTCTCATCCCGACTTGTGGGGGAATCATAGCCTTCAACATCCTTTCCTCACTGAGACAATGCTTTAATAATGAAGATCATCACACTTTTATTGATTTACAACTCAAGGATTACAACTCAAAGCTAGAACAAGATATGACTCAATATGAATGCCTCCGGCGGTGTACCGGGATATGCAACGAATCAAGAGCGACATGTATGCAAATTATGAAGGTGGCCTTGCCACAAATACGATGTCAACTACATGATCATGCAAAGAGCAACATGACAATGATGGAACGTGTCATAATAAACAGAACGGTGGAAAGTTGCATGGCAATATATCTCGGAATGGCTATGGAAATGCCATAATAGGTAGGTATGGTGGCTGTTTTTAGGAAGGTAAATAAAGGGTTCATGATACCGGTGAAAGTTGCGCGGTAATAGTAATGAAGGCTAGCAAATTGGAAGGATGAGTGTGCATATGTCCATGGACTCACATGAGTCAAAAAGAACTCATATACTTATTGCAAAAGTCTACTTAGCCCTCGAAGCAAAGTACTACTACACATGCCCCAAGAGGGATAGATTGGTAGGAAAAGACCATCGCTCGTCCCCGACTGCCACTCATAAGGAAGACAATCAAAAGAGCACCTCATGCAACAAATTGTCACACAACTTTTACCATACGTGCATGCTACGGGACTTGCCAACTTCTACAAAAGTATTTCTCAATTCCATAATTATCCACTAGCATGACCCTAACATTAATACCTTTATATCTCAAAACAATTATCAAGCATAAAATTGATCATAGCATCCAATTCTTTTTCTATGATAGTTTTTATTATACCCAAGTTGGATGCTCATCATTCTAGGACCAACTTTGTAACCAAAGCAAATACCATGCTGTTCTAAAAGACTCTCAAAAAGATATAAGTGAAGCATGAGAGACTAGAAATTTCTTCAAAATTAAGACACCACCGTGCTCTAAAAGATATAAGTGAAGCACTAGAGCAAAAACTGTCAAGCTCAAAAGATATAAGTGAAGCACATAGAGTATTCTAGCAAATTCTAATCAAATAGGCTTCTCCCAAAAGGTGTGTACAGCAAGGATGATTGTGGTAAACTAAAAAGCAAAGACTAATATAATACACGACGCTCCAAGCAAAACACATATCATGTAGCGAATAAAAATATAGCTCCAAGTAAAGTTACCAATGAACGAAGACGAAAGAGGGGATGCCTTCCCGGGGCATCCCCAAGCTTAGGCTTTTGGCTATCCTTGAATATCTTGGGGTTCCATGGTCATCCCAAAGCTTAGGCTCTTGCCACTCCTTATTCCATAGTCCGTAAAAGCTTTACCCAAAACTTGAAAACTTCACAACACAAAACTCAACAGGAAATCTTATAAGCTCCGTTAGTGAAAGAAAACAATACCACCACATGAGGTACTGCAATGAAATCATTATTTATTTATTTTGGTGTTAAACCTACTGTATTCCAACTTCTTTATGGTTTATAAACTAATTTACTAGCCATAGATGCAGAAATAAGCAAACAACACACGAAAAACAGAATCTGTCAAAAACAGAACAGTCTGTAGCAATCTGTAACTAATGCAAACTTCTGGAACTATAAAAATCCTACCAAAATAGGAAGTCCTGGAAAATTTGTTTATTGAACATAATCAAAAAGAATCAACGCAAAATCACGTTCCTGTGATTTAACAAAATTATATTCTTGCGCGCAAAGTTTCTGTTTTTCAGCAGAATCAAATCAACTATCATCGTAGGTTATCCTATAGGTTCCACTTGGCACAAACACTAATTAAAAGCTAAAAATACATATAAACAGAAGGTAGATGCAAGATTTATTACTAAACAGGAGCAAAAACAAAAAACATAAAGAAAATTGGGTTGCCTCCCAACTAGCGCTATCGTTTAACGCCCCTAGCTAGGCATAAAAGCAGAGATAGATCTAACGAGTGCCATCTTTGGCACTAAATTCATAAGTAGCATGCATGATATATTCATAAGGTAATTTGACTTTATTTCTTGGTAAGTGCTCCATGCCTTTCTTTAATGGAAATTGGAATCTAATATTCCCTTCCTTCATATCAATAATCGCACCAATCGTTCTAAGGAAAGGTCTACCAAGAATAATAGGGCAAGAAAGATTGCAATCTATATCAAGAACGATAAAATCTACGGGCACCTTATATTTGCAACAATAAGAACATCATTGATCCTTCCCATTGGCTTTCTAATGGTGGAATCCGCAAGGTGCAAATTTAAAGAGCAATCATCAAGATCATGGAAACCTAGAATATCACATAAAGTTTTCGGAATCGTGGAAACACTAGCACCCAAATCACACAAAGCAAAACACCCATAATCTTTAATTCTAATCTTTATAGTAGGTTCCCACTCATCATTATGTTTTCTAGGTATAGAAACTTCCAAATTAAGTTTTTCATCATAAGATTGCATCAAGGCATCAACAATATGTTTGGTAAAAGCTTTATTTTGACTATAAGCACGAGGAGAATTAACAACGGATTGCAACAAGGAAATACAACCTTTTAAAGAGCAATTGTCATAATCAAATTCCTTGAAATCCGAGATAGTAGGTTCAATGTTATTAGAAGTTGAGGATTCTCCAATCTCACTTTTACCAAATTTAGCATCAAGATCTAAAGACTCCGAATTTTTGGGACGCCTTCTAGGCAAAGTTGATTCATCATTAGTCCCATAATCATCAAAATTCATATTGCAAAACATAGATCTAATAGGAGACGCATCAATAACTTTAAGATCCTCATCATTATTTTCATGGAAACTAGAAGAACACGCTTTTATAAAGCTATCTTTCTTAGCATGCAATCTAGCGGTTCTTTCCTTGCACTCGTCAATGGAAATTCTCATTACTTTGAGAGACTCAATGATATCATGCTTAGGAGGAGAAGATCTAAGTTTAAGAGAATCAACATCAAGCGGAAGTCTATCAACGTTCCTAGCCAAATCATCAACTTTGAGCAATTTTTCTTCAAGCAAAGCATTAAAATTCTTTTGAGAATCATAAATTCTTTCACACTATTCTCAAAATCAGAGGGCATCTTATTAAAATTACCATAAGAATTATTGCAGGAATTTACATAATTATTAGAGGGATTACTAGGGAACGGTCTAGCATTAAAGTTTCCTCTATAAGCATTGTTTCCAAAACTATTCCTACCAACAAAATTCACATCCATAGATTCATTATTATTCTCAATCAAAGAAGACAAAGGCATATCACTGGGATAAAGAGGAGTATTTTTAGTAGCAAACATCTTCATAAGTTCATCCATCTTTCCACTCAAAACATTGATTTCTTCTATAGCATGCACTTTTTCTTGGAAGATCTTTCGTGTGCCATTGAGAATAATTAGCCATAATATTATCAAGAAGTTTTGTAGCATCTCCTAACGTGATTTCCATAAACGTGCCTCCCGCGTCAATCTAAGAGATTTCTAGAAGCAAAGTTCAAACCGCATAAAATTTTGTATGATCATCCATAAATTCAAACCATGAGTAGGGCAATTACGAAGCATCAATTTCATTCTTTCCCAAGATTAGGCAACATGCTCATGATCAAGTTGTTTAAAATTCATAATATCGTTCCTAAGAGTGATAATATTAGCGGGAGGAAAATACTTAGAGATAAAAGCATCTTTGCACTTGTTCCAAGAATCAATACTATTTTTAGGCAAAGACGAAAACCAAACTTTAGCACGATCTCTAAGTGAAAACGGAAATAACTTCAATTTGACAATATTGTTATGCGTATCTTTCTTCTTTTGCATATCACACAAATCAACAAAGTTGTTTAGATGAGTAGCGGCATCTTCACTAGGAAGGCCGGCGAATTGATCTTTCATAACATGATTCAACAAAGCGGTATTGATTTCACAAGACTCAACATCATTAAGAGGAGCAATCAGAGTACCAAGGAAATCATTATTATTGGTATTCAAGAAATCACACAATTTGGTATTATCTTGCGCCATGGCAACAAGTAATCCAACACACAAGCAAACAGAAAAACGGCAAGCGAAAAGAGAGGAGGAGATTGGGAAAGAGAAGGCGAATAAAAAGGCAAGGGTGAAGTGGGGGAGAGGAAAACGAGAGGCAAATGGCAAATAATGTAAATGCAAGGGAGATGGGTTTGTGATGGGTACTTGGTATGTCTTGACTTGAGCGAAGACCTCCCAACAACGGTGCGTAAATCCTTCTTGCTAGGTCTTGAGCTTGCGTTGGTTTTCCTCGAAGAGGAGAAGGTGATGCAGCAATAATAGCGTAAGTATTTCCCTCAGTTTTTGAGAACCAAGGTATCAATTCAGTAGGAGGCTCCTCAAAAGTCCCACGCACCTACACAAACAAACTGAGAACTCGCAACCAACGCGATAAAGGGGTTGTCAATCCCTTCACGGCCACTTGCGAAAATGAGATCTAATAAAGATAGTATGATAAGATAAATATATTTTTGGTATTTTAATATAGATGCAAAAAGTAAAGATGCAAATAAAAGTAGATTGAAAGCAAATATGATAAGAGATAGACCCGGGGGCCATAGGTTTCACTAGAGGCTTCTCTCGAGAGCATAAGTATTACGGTGGGTGAACAAATTACTGTCGAGCAATTGATAGAAAAGCGCATAGTTATGAGATTATCTAGGCATGATCATGTATATAGGCATCATGTCTATAACAAGTAGACCGACTCCTGCCTGCATCTACTACTATTACTCCACACATTGACCGACTCCTGCCTGCATCTAGAGTATTAAGTTCATAAGAACAGAGTAACGCATTAAGCAAGATGACATGATGTAGAGGGATAAACTCATGCAATATGATATAAACCCCATCTTGTTATCCTCGATGGCAACAATACAATACGTGCCTTGCAACCCTTTCTATCACTGGGTAAGGACACCACAAGAATTAACCCAAAGCTAAGCACTTCTCCCATGGCAAGAAAGATCAATCTAGTAGGCCAAACCAAATTGATAATTCGAAGAGACTTGCAAAGATAACTCAATCATACATAAAAGAATTCAGAGAAGATTCAAATATTATTCATAGATAAACTTGATCATAAACCCACAATTCATCGGATCTCGACAAACACACCGCAAAAGGAGTTTACATCGAATAGATCTCCACAAGAGAGGGGGAGAACATTGTATTGAGATCCAAAAAGAGAGAAGAAGCCATCTAGCTAATAACTATGGACCCGTAGGTCTGTGGTATACTACTCACAACTCATCGGAGGGGCAAGGATTTTGATGTAGAAGCCCTCCGTGGTCGATTCCCCCTCCAGGAGAGTGCCGGCGAAGGCTCCAAGATTGGATCTCGCGGATACAGAAGGTTACGGTGGTGGAAATTGTGTTTTGTGGTGCCCCTGGATGTTGTCGGGGTACGTAGGTATATATAGGAGGAAGAAGTACGTCGGTGGCCGCCCGAGGGGCCCACGAGACAGGGGCGCGCCCTACAGGGGGGCGCGGCCTCCTATCTCGTGGGAGCCTCGACTGCTTCTTGACTTGCACTTCAAGTCCTCTGGATCACGTTCGTTCCAAAAATCATGCTCCCGAAGGTTTCATTCCGTTTGGAGTCCGTTTGATATTCCTTTTCTTCGAAATACTGAAATAGGCAAAAAAACAGCAATATGGGTTGGGCCTCCAGTTAGTAGGTTAGTCCCAAAAATGATATAAATGTGTAAAATAAAGCCCATAAACATCCAAAAGGGGTAATATAATAGCATGGAACAATCAAAAATTATAGATACGTTGGAGACGTATCACATACCTACCTATGGATTGAGTAAGATCCTTCAAGTAAGTTGTCATCGATGCAAGCAATAAAAATTGCTCTCTAAATATGTATGATCTATTAGTGTGAAGAAAATAAGCTTTATACGATCTTGTTATGGAAGCAATAATAGCGACGGACTGCATAATAAAGGTCCCTATACAAGTGGCAATATAAAGTGACGTTCTTTCGCATTAAAATTTTGTGCATCCAACCATAAAAGCGCATGAAAACCTTTGCTTCCCTCTGCGAAGGGCCTATCTTTTACTTTATGTCTTTTACTTTATGCAAGAGTTAAGGTGATCTTCACCTTTCCGTTTTTAATTTTATCCTTTGGCAAGCACCTCGTGTTGGAAAGATCCTGATATATATATCCAATTGGATGTAAGTTAGCATGAACTATTATTGTTGACATCACCCAAAGGTGAATATGTTGGGAGGCAACACTATATGCCCCTATCTTTCTCAGTGTCCGATTAAAACTCCATAACCATAAGTATTGCGTGAGTGTTAGCAATTGTGGAAGACTATATGATAGTTGAGTATGTGGAGTTTGCTAAATTAAAGCTCTGACATAGACCCTTCCTGACAATAGGATGAATTGTAATTGTTTCATGACTGAGAATGAAGTTGGCTAGCTTTCAAGAAATTTTATGATCTATGCTTTAACATGTGAATTGCTTGTTACTTGTTCATGAGAAGTTTTATGAGATGAACTACTGTTATGACATATAATCATGCTAGAAAAGGTGATTGAAATTATTTTGATCAAACTTATGCACCTTCTAGCATTCACACTTCATAAATTCTTTCTTTTATCATTTACCTACTCGAGGACGAGCATGAATTAAGCTTTGGGATGCTGATACGTCTCCAACGTATCTATAATTTATGAAGCATTCATGCTATTTTATTATCTGTTTTGAGTGATTACGGGTTTTATTATACACTTTTATATTACTTTGGGGACTAACCTATTAACCGGAGGCCCAGCCCATATTGCTGTTTTATTGCCTGTTTCAGTATTTCGAAGAAAAGGAATATCAAACGGAGTCCAAACGGAATGAAACCTTCAGGAGCGTGATTTTTGGAAAGGATATGATCCGGGAGAGTTGGAGTTCAAGCCAGGGAAGGTTCGAGGAAGCCAGGAGATAGGAGGGCGCGCCCACCCCCTGGGCGCGCCCCCTGTCTCCTGGGACCCTCGAGGCTCCCCCGATCGACTTCTTTCGCCTATATAAGTCCACGTACCATAAAAACATCGAATACGAAGATAGATTGGGAGTTCCGCCACCGCAAGCCTCTGTAGCCACCAAAAACCTCTCGGGAGCCCGTTCCGGCACCCTGCCGGAGGGGGAACCGATCACCGGTGGCCATCTTCATCATCCCGGCGCTCTCCATGACGAGGAGGGAGTAGTTCACCCTCGGGGCTGAGGGTATGTACTATTAACTATGTGTTTGATCTCTCTCTCGTGTTCTCTCTATGGCACGATCTTGATGTATCGCGAGCTTTGCTATTATAGTTGGATCTTATGATGTTTCTCCCCCTCTACTCTCTTGTGATGAATTGAGTTTCCCTCTTGAAGTTATGTTATCGGATTGAGTCCTTAAGGATTTGAGAACACTTGATGTATGTCTTGCCGTGCTTATTTGTGGTGACAATGGGATATCACGTGATCCACTTGATGTATGTTTTGGTGATTAACTTGCGGGTTCCGCCCATGAACCTATGCATAGGGGTTGGCACACGTTTTCGTCTTGACTCTCCGGTAGAAACTTTGGGGCACTCTTTGAAGTACTTTGTGTTGGTTGAATAGATGAATATGAGATTGTGTGATGCATATTGTATAATCATGCACACGAATACTTGAGGTGACAATGGAGTATCTAGGTGACATTAGGGTTTTGGTTTATTTGTGTCTTAAGGTGTTATTCTAGTACGAACTCTTGAATAGATCGATCCAAAAGAATAACTTTGAGGTGGTTTCGTACCCTACCATAATCTCTTCGTTGGTTCTCGCTATTAGTGGCTTTGGAGTGACTCTTTGTTGCATGTTGAGGGATAGTTATATGATCCAATTATGTTATTATTGTTGAGAGAACTTGCACTAGTGAAAGTATGAACCCTATGCCTTGTTTCCTATCATTGCAATACCATTTACGCTCACTTTTATCACTAGTTACTTTGCTGTTTTTATATTTTCAGATTACAAAAACCTTTATCTACCATCCATATTGCACTTGTATCACCATCTCTTCGCTGAACTAGTGCACCTATACAATTTACCATTGTATTGGGTGTGTTGGGACACAAGAGACTCTTTGTTATTTGGTTGCAGGGTTGTTTGAGAGAGACCATCTTCATCCTACGCCTCCCACAGATTGATAAATCTTAGGTCATCCACTTGAGGGAAATTTGCTACTGTCCTACAAACCTCTACACTTGGAGGCCCAACGACGTCTACAAGAAGAACGTTGTGTAGTAGACATCAGGCCGCTGCCCAGCTGAGGAACCGCGTGCATGAGCTCGAGAGCCAGCTTCAGGCTAAAGAGTTGGAGCTCAGTCAGGCGGCCGCGGAGTGCGACCGACTCGAGAAGGAGCTGGAGGACTAGGCGACCGGCATGTGGAGCAGGTCCAGCTTCTGAAGGTCGAGGAGGAGCGCCTCAAGGCCGAGTTCGAGTCCCAATGCTCGGGCTGGGCCAACAGGGAGAAGTGCCTGTCGAACGGCTACCTAGTGATTGAGGACTTGCTCGATGTACATTTTCTTTCTTCATCGACTACTTAGTTGCCGACTATCGCTGGAAGCCGGCTTCTAATTCTTTTGTCTTCTTTTGGACAGAATACCTCCCGAGCCACTCCATTGCTGTCAGCCAGGCGATTAAAGAGAGGCGTGAGCAGCGTAGGTCGACCGTGCAAGCTCGGGCGGTAGCTCGGTCGAAGTGGAGATGGTATCACGCACATGCGGATACCCGTTGAGGACTCACGGCTGCTGAGGCCAATGGATGCGAACCTCAAGTGCGGTACGGGCCGAGGGACGTACGCAGCGAAACGCCTTGCAGTGAGGAAGCCACAGCGCTCGCAGATGCGGTGAGCAAGAGGACTCAGGACGTGAGATCTGACGTCAACGCCGGCATGCTAACACGTAAAATCGCGACAGCGGGTGATCTAGTCGGCACTGTCTATAGCGAATGCAGTCGAAATTTACTAGAAGACGTCGTGCATCAAGTAATGCGTGGTTTCCAAGTCACGCTCAGTAGAGGCTCAATCGCTACTAATCCAGTCTATAGTCACGCGCGGGAATTTGACGATTGAAGCGGATAACGATTATCGCTATACATGCTGACATGTGGCTGTTGCTGCAGGCTGATCGTGCAGACGGATGTCCAGACCTGACTACGTCTCAATTAGAGCGTAAGCGGCAAATTAGCTTCATCGTTGAACGTGTAGTAGCATTTACCGCCAGACATTGTTCCCTAGTGACTGTACTGCTACTCAGAGTTGCAGCTGCGTCAGGCACCAAGCCATTCCGCCTGACTGAACGTAGACAGAGATAATCAAAGTCGACTCTGGATAGTCTGCATCCATTACGTTCATCCGAACTTCTACATTTGGGATGTCGGTCATTGCAACTGCACTTCACGGCCAACGCTCTAGCTAATGCCAGGTTCAGATGTACTACAGCTGCCTCATTTGCACGCTACTATCAGTGATGCTTAGCTTAATGAGTCTCATATCAATGCCAAGACCAGAGTCCTTTAGCTCATCAATGCATAGAAATGTGCAGACTCGACAGCGTAATATTATCTGCAATAGTAATGAATAGCAGTTCTTTGTGACTGCGATCACATGTCCTTGAGCGTAGATAGAGTAGATCAGCTTTATTTAGTCCTTCACATCTCCACAAGTCGATCTGAGTATAGTGCTGATCTAATATTACGTGTAATACTTACTCTCTGTCTAACAATATACTATACTCAGTAAGTTCGATACAGTTGATCAGATATACTGTTTGCAGCTCGCAGTGCAGATAGATCTCATACGAGCATACAGTAATCCGACAGCTAGGTAACTGAGGTAGTAGGGACAAGGCAGAAGGGCGCTAGGTACCTGGTGCTCGCGCAGAGTAGCAGACTTGTGTGCAGGTTCTCACGTGCAAATTGACAATGCATTGCGATTACCGACGTCAACCATTGACACTCTGAGCACGTTCTAGGATCTGACGTAACTACACTGTCAATATGCGTGCTACGTTCTAAGATGAACAGTTACATAAGTATACTCAAGCTTGATGAATCATGGATACGAGTTCATCGATATTATGGAATGCAACAGACTAAAGGTTGTTCAGAACATGACAACCAAAGATTCTGTATATAGGAACGCTATCCTGTCAAATTATGATCTGCAGACAGCGCGTCTTATTGCCTAACGCGACACTGGCCACGGAAACCGATCATAGCTGAGCATTGCAACTGGCTACAGGACGATTGTCGCTCAGCAATCCATGGCAACGTGGACGCGAAGGTACTGTTGAACTCTGGGTCACCGTCGGCATTGCACGCATGCCTCGGTCAAAGCACTGACGTCACTAGCGCGAACAGTCTGTACAGTGGGCGTTCGAAAGTTTTGCAGATAGGCTCGACTAGATCTATATAGGAAGCTGTATGTAAAGCCGAAGCTATAAGAGTTACGTGGTGTTCAAGCATTAGAGCATAGTCTTGAAGTTGCTGATAGTCGATTAGATGTGTCTGATGATATCCCATAAGGCATGCTCGCTAATTAGCACTAGAGCCGTATCAGAGTTTGAGATGTCGCTGATGATAAGAGGGTCAGGACGCCGACAGTCTACTTCGTAGATCAGTGCAATGGAACGGATGCGAGTGAACATGGTATCCGAGATCTATGACTGTCCGGAGGCTCAAGCAAGCATCTTAGACTCGTGGTAACTGCATGTCGAGCATTGAGTCGTTTCTATGATGCAATGGTCCTCAAACTACAAATCTCGACGTCACGGATGCAGGAGTACGCAGTTCAACCTCGGCGTCATGACCGGTGCTCTGTGCCGAGCTAGTAACCCATGTCAGCGCTGCTAGGCAATACTACTCTTATTTACACTGGCTGAAAGTCAATGGCTACATGATGATCTGGTGAGCAGGAGGGTAGTCAGCAGCGGCCTGCTATGCGTATCTACAGGCTTTCGTAGTCTCCAAGACACGAGGGGCCCCCTCGAAGGTCACCATGAGGTCTGGTTCCTCTGATGAGATGGAACTAGCTAAACGGTCAGCCGTATCTAGAGGTCGTCGCCAGGCGGACATAAGATGGCACACCGAAGAGCTACTCTGGCAATGGAGTAGACTAATGTGATGAGCGTATGAGCTTGCAACTAGTCCATGATCAGGTCCATCATCTGGTATCGCATCGAATGCGACCATCTCGACATTGCACTATGACGCATTGCATGGTTGTCGGAGTATGTTGAGAGTCAACATCCGGATCTAGGCACTCTATAACTAGATAGACAAACCCGGCAAGCTCGATGTACATCTTGGACATAAGGAGCAATTCGATTTCGGTCGCATATGTCGTACACAGTATATTGGAGCGTGACACACGCTGTGATGCCAGGCGACGAACGGAGCTTGCCAGTCTAACGGCTAGCGTCCAGCAAGCGCTGAGTTGGACGAGTGCTGGAAAGCACGAGACGATGGTAGCATGTGAGGTTCATACCGACAGAGTAGATCTGACATGCGTCGAGCGATGTCCGAGACACCTCGATGTGCGTACTCCGCAGCTGTCACGCGCGGCTAGCCCAGAGCACAAAGCATGGCTAATGCATGGACGCCTAGTGGCGGCAGGACGAACGTGGGTCACGGCGATGCACATCGAGAGCCGTTCGAGGCTGTAGACTGAGCGTCTTAGCTATGGGCTCAGCCTGCAGACGATGCAGAGCTTGTAGTCGAGACCCACAGACCGTGGAGTGCGACTGAGCCACGAAGCGCCGTGGATAGGGTGATGCGGCAGTACCAAGATTGCTGCTCGGATTGCGGCAGACGTGGCGACCAGTGCCCTCGTGGCAGCTCACAACGCGGTACAGGCAGGATGCATCCGTTCGCGTGGCTAGATTGCCTGAGATGCTGAGTCTGCTAGGATCGTGATCAATTGGCATATGCGATCACAGACGACGCCTGCTGAAGTGGCAATGACTGCGTGCGAATGGACATCAGCGGGCATACGATGCACGTCGTCATTAGTCGAGCGAGATCTAAGGTGCTGAGATGGTGAGCTTAGATTTGACTAGAGCCTTAGAGCAGCATGCTGTCTCGTCGCGATTCGTGATTACTATACTCAACACACCGAGGCGACCTAGTCTGTTTGGTGGACAGTCAGGCATGGAAAGGTGAAACAGGTGCTAGCAGATGTTAGAGCTTGTGGAACTACTGGGCGCTAGCAATTCAACGGGAGTCGGCGCTACGCCCTGTGCCCAGCCTCGCCAAAGTCCGACCTATTCAGAGCATCGCATCATGAACCATACAGATAGCGAGCCGCGTAACTCGAGACAACAATCCGGGATATCTTGCGTCTCCTAGCCGGGTACATTCATGGCTATCAGGCGCAATCATCGGGAATCACCCTAGCGGTGATCGTGTCCTGGTGCGTATGCTCAGTTTCATGGACATCCTATGCGGTTCGTTGTGCAAACATGGTGTTGTCAGCACGTAGTATCTTTCATTTCATGCTACAAATTGACTTGGCTAGTTCCAGGTGACAATACTGAACCTTGCTGAATAGTTGACTAAACTGTGTTCCAACGAGTTGATAGCAAAATGAATTATTACTGTTGAACAGGTGGATGCAATCATCAGGCTAGTCCAGCTATAATGATTGAAACAGACGATGAGGTCACCCTGCATAGCAGTCTAAGTTATCGCCGATATTCTGCAGAATAACAGAACAGGGCAATACTCACGACTATTCATAGAAAGAGATGAACTAGTTAAGAGGTTAGTGTTACGACAAGTAACGTATCTCTTGGTCCTCCTGGACTGAGACATTTGAAAGTACATGTAAGTTATCTAGCACATAATTCAACTATATGTCAACGTTGCAACTCTTGATTCTACACACAAACGTCCAATTAGAGTATAGCTGCTCAGACCTTAGAGTATGATTAAGGCATACCGGATGCTCCAGAAGCAGCCCTTGACTGATGATGGACAACTGACATGTCGCACCTTCTACCTGAGCAACGATTCCATGGACAGGACACAGGGAGCTCATGCTAGAATATCACGATCCATACCAAACAATGATGAAGCTTCATCCCCGGTCAGACTAAAGTAGCCAAATCTAATCTAGAGAAGATCGATCGAGGAAACTCATATGTATCACATTTACAAATAACCTTTTATTGATCAAATGCTAGAAAGACTATCCAAACACACACATTTCTGCTTTCTAGATGGTTATTCTGGTTTCTCTCAAATACATGTGTCAGCCGGGGATCAATCAAAAATTACTTTTACTTGCCCTTTCGGTACTTTTGCTTATAGACGTATGCCTTTTGGTTTATGTAACCTGCTACCTTTCCACGATGTATGACGGCTATATTCTCTGATTTTTGTGAAAAGATTTGTGAGGTATTCATGGATGATTTCTCCGTTTATGGATCCTCTTTTGATGATTGCTTGAGCAACCTTGACTGAGTTTTGCAGAAATGCGAAGACACTAGTCTCGTCCTGAATTGGGAAAAAGTGTCACTTTATGGTTAATGAAGGCATTGTCTTGGGACATAAGATTTCCGAGAGAGGTATTGAAGTTGACAAAGCCAAAGTTGATGCTATTGAAAAAATGCCATGTCCCAAGGACATAAAAGGTATAAGAAGTTTCCTTGGTCATGCCGGTTTTTATAGGAGGTTCATTAAGGACTTTTCTAAAATCTCTAGGCCTCTGACTAATTATTGCAAAAAGATATTCCTTTTGTCTTTGATGATGATTGTGTAGAAGCATTTGAAATACTTAAGAAAGCTTTGATCACTGCACCTATTGTTCAGCCATCTGATTGGAATTTACCCTTTGAAATTATGTGTGATGCTAGTGATTCTGCTGTTGGTGATGTTCTAGGGCAAAGAGTTGATAAGAAATTGAATGTTATCCAGTATGCTAGTAAGACTCTTGATACTGCCCAGAGAAATTATGCTACTACTGAAAAAGAGTTCTTAGCAGTTGTGTTTGCATGTGATAAGTTTAGACCTTATATTGTTGATTCCAAAGTTACTATTCACACTGATCATGCTGCTATTAAATATCTTATGGAAAAGAAAGATGCTAAGCCTAGACTCATTAGATGGGTTCTCTTTCTCCAAGAATTTGATTTGCATATTATTGATAAAAAGGGGGCTGAGAACCCCGTTGCAGACAACTTGTCTAGGTTAGAGACTGTTGTTGATGACCCACTGCCTATTGATGATAGCTTTCCTGATGAACAATTAGCGGTCGTTAATGCTTCTCGTACTGCTCCTTGGTATGCTGATTATGCTAATTACATTGTTGCTAAATTTATACCTCCTAGTTTCACATACCAGCAAAAGAAAAGGTTCTTTTATGATTTAAGACATTACTTTTGGGATGACCCACACCTTTATAAAGAAGGAGTAGATGGCGTTATTAGACATTGTGTGCCTGAGCATGAACAGGAACAGATCCTACGCAAGTGTCACTCTGAATCTTATGGAGGACACCACGTTGGAGATAGAACTGCACACAAGCTACTACAATCTGGTTTTTATTGGCCTACTCTCTTTAAAGATGCTCGTAAGTTTGTCTTATCTTGTGAGAATGTCAAAGAATTGGTAATATTAGTAGACGTCAAGAAATGCCTATGAATTATTCTCTTGTTATTGAACCGTTTGATGTTTGGGGCTTTGATTATATGGGACCTTTTCCTGGCTCCAATGGTTATACACATATTTTAGTTGCTGTTGATTACGTTACTAAGTGGGTAGAAGCTATTCCAACTAGTAGTGCTGATCATAACACTTCTATTAAAATGCTTAAAGAAGTTATTTTTCCGATGTTTGGAGTCCCTAGATATCTTATGACTAATGGTGGTTCACATTTTATTCATGGCGCTTTCCGTAAGATGCTTGCTAAGTATGATGTTAATCATAAAATCGCATCCCCTTATCATCCGCAGTCTAGTGGTCAAGTAGAGTTGAGCAATAGAGAGCTCAAATTAATTTTGCAAAAGATTGTGAATAGATCTAGAAAGAATTGGTCCAAAAAACTTGATGATGCATTATGGGCCTATAGAACTACATACAAAAATCCTATGAGGATGTCTCCTTATAAGATGGTTTATGGAAAAGCTTGTCATTTACCTCTAGAACTTGAACATAAAGCATATTGGGCTATCAAAGAGCTCAACTATGACTTCAAACTTGCCGGTGAGAAGAGGTTGTTTGACATTAGCTCACTTGATGAATGGAGAACCCAAGCCTATGAGAATGCCAAGCTATTTAAAGAAAAAGTCAAACACTGGCATGACAAAAGGATACAAAAGCGTGAGTTTAACATAGGAGATTATGTGTTATTATTCAACTCTTGTTTAAGATTTTTTGCAGGAAAACTCTCTCTACATGGGAAGGTCACTACGTTATCGAGGAGGTCTATCGTTCTGGTGCCATAAAAATCAACAACTTCGACGGCACAAGTCCGAGGGTGTTAAACGGTCAAAGAATTAAACATTATATTTTAGGTAATCCTATTAATGTTGAAACTAATATTATTTAAACCGTAACCCCGGAGGAATACATAAGGGACACTTTCCAGAACGTTCCAGGCTCCGAAAAGGAATAGGTATGTGGTACGGTAAGTAAACCGGCTCCAAAACAACTCCAATGGCAATTTTTATCACTTTTGGAATATTTAAGAATTTTAGGAAGAAGAAGTAGTCCGAGAGGGACACGAGGCCTCCACGAGAGTGGAGGGCGCGCCCACCCTTACTGGGCGCGCCCCCTGTCTCGTGGACACCTCTTGTGCCTCCCGGACTCCATTTTCTTGCACGTTACGTATTTTGGTCGGTGAAAATTCATTATATATACCCCCGAAGGTTTTGACCACCGTATCATGCAAATATCCTCTGTTTTCGTTTTGAGTTGTTTCTGTTTCAGATCTAGAGCATCATGTCGTCTCCAAGCGCTCCCAAGGACAAGTTTTTGAGAGGGTTATCAACCCCTATCTCGCGGAGGTGCTGCAACACCCTCAAACCATTGAGATGCGTGAGGGGGTGCTGCAAATCCGCGATGTGGAGGGACCAAGGTGTACCGGAAGCATGGAGACAAAGCTCGAAGCCGTAGAGTAGCAAGTTTTCAACTGCCAAGGGATGGTGGAGCGTGGACTCAACACCAACCAGATGATGATCATGGAGTTCACCAACAACCACAAGCTAGATGCCAAGGTCATTGGGGAGACCATCTTCAAGCTTCAAGAGAAAATCGAGAACCTCCAAGCCCAGATCTATGACCTGCAAAACCAAAACTGTGAGTATGAATATAGATTCAATAGGATGAGTTTGGCTGCAGATTTAAGGATTCTGGAGACTCGATCATCCTTCTATGATGGTGAGCCTATGCCTTGGAAGATGGATGACAAGCCTACATCATAAACAACTCCTACTTCACCACCTCCGAGGACATAATCTCATGGGTATGGGCACTCCCCTTGGCAACTACCAAGCTTGGGGGAGGTGCCCCGGTATCATATCACCATCACACTCCTATCTTTACCGTTTTATTTAGTTCGATCCTTTTAGTAGTATCTTGATCTAGTAGATTGAAGTTTTGATATCAAGTAGTTTCGAGTTTTGCTTTGTGCTCTCTTTTTGTAATCGAGTCCGTGAGCTATCTATAATAAAGATTAGTGTTGAGTCAAGGGCTTTGCTATGTTGCTTTGATCTTGAGAAAGTAGAAAGAATAAAAGAGTTCATATTGATCTTATGGTTCGTGATGACTTCACACATAGAAAGTATGAGGCATAAAAGTTGTTGAGAGTTGATAAACATAGTTTTGGTCATCGTTGCAATTAATAGGAAGTGATAAGGAAAGAGAGGCTCATATACAAATATATTATCTTGGACATCTTTTATGATTGGGAGCACTCATTAAGTATGACATGCTAAAAGAGTTGACGTTGGATAAGGAAGACAACGTAATGGTTTATGTTTTTGCACATCTCAGTTATAGTATATGCATTGACCTTCCAAACATGTTGAGCTTGCCTTTCCCCCTCATGCTAGCCAAATTCCTTGCACCAAGTAGAGATACTACTTGTTCTTCCAAATATCCTTAAACCCACTTTTGGCATAAGAGTCCATCATATCTACCTATGGAATGTGTAAGATCCTTCAAGTAAGTTGTCATGTTGCAGGCAATAAAAATTGCTATCTAAATATGTATGACTTATTAGTGTAGAGAAAATAAGCTTTATACGGTCTTGTTGTGGAAGTAATAAAAGCGACGGACTGCATAATAAAGGTCCACATACAAGGGGCAATATAAAGTGACGTTCTTTTGCATTAAGATTTTGTGCATCCAACCCTAAATGCACATGACAACCTCTGCTTCCCTCTGTGAAGGGCCTATCTTTTACTTTATGTTTTTACATTATGCTTGAGTCAAGGTGATCCTCACCTTTCCCTTTTTCATTTTATCCTTTGGCAAGCTCCTCATGTTTGAAAGATCATGATATATATATATATATCCAATTGGATGTAAGTTAGCATGGATTATTATTGTTGACATCACCTAAAGGTGAATACGTTGGGAGGCAACACAATAAGTCCCTATCTATCTCAGTGTCTAGCTAAAAATCCATAACCACAAGTATTGCGTGAGTGCTAGCAATTGTAGAAGACTACAAGATAGTTGAGTATGTGGACTTGCTGAAAAGCTCTATTGTTGACTCTTTCTGATGTTATGATAAATTGCAATTGCGTCAATGACTGAGATTATAGTTTGTTAGTTCTCAATGAAGTTTTTGAACCATATTTGACATTGTGAATTGATTGTTACTTGAGTATAAGAAGTCATATGACAAAATCTACATATGTTGCTGTTATAAGAATGATCATGATGCCCTCATGTCTGTATTTTTATTTTTATCGACACCTCTATCTCTAAACATGTGGACATATTTTTCGATTTCGGCTTCCGCTTGAGGACAAGCGAAGTCTAAGCTTGGGGGAGTTGATACGTCCATTTTGCATCATGCTTTTATATCAATATTTATTGCATTATGGGATGTTATTACACATTATATCTTAATACTTATGGCTATTCTCTCTTATTTTACAAGGTTTACCATGAAGAGGAGAATGCCGGCAGCTGGAATTCTGGCGAAAAGGAGCAAACATTGGAAACCTATTCTGCACTGCTCCAAAAATCCTGAAACTCCATGAAACCTGTTTTTGGAATTAATAAGAATTATTGAGCAGAAGAAATACATCAGGGGGCCCATACCCTGGCCAGGAGGGTGGGGGGCGCGCCCACCCCTACTGGGCGCGCCCCTGTCTCCTAGGCCCCCTGGCAAACAACACACGCAAAACAGAATCTGTCAAAAACAGAACAGTCTGTAGCAATCTGTAACTAACGCAAACTTCTGGAAATCTAAAAATTCTACCAAAATAGGAAGTCCTGGAAAATTTGTTTATTGAACAGAAGCATAAAGAATCAACGCAAAAGAACATTCCTGTGATTTAAAAAAATTATATTCGTGCGTGCAAAGTTTCTGTTTTTCAGCAGAGTCAAATCAACTATCATCGTAGGTTATCCTATAGGTTCTACTTGGCACAAACACTAATTAAAAGATAAAACCACATCCAAACAGAGGCTAGATGGATTATTTATTCCTAAACAGAAGCAAAAAAAATTGGGTTGCCTCCCAACAAGCGCTATCGTTTAACGCCCCTAGCTAGGCATTGAGAATTTTAATGATGCTCACAAGAAAGACAAGAATTGAAGCGCAAAGAGAGCATCATGAAACACGTGACAAACACATCTAAGTCTAACATACTTCCTATGCATAGGAATATTATAAGCAAACAAATTTGCAAGGCAAACAAAAACTAGCATATGCAAGGAAGAACAAAGAGATGATAGCAATCTCAACATGAAGAGAGGTAATTTAGTAACATGAAAATTTCTACAACCATATTTTCCTCTCTCATAATAATTACATGTAGGATCGTAAGAAAATTCAACAAAATAACTATCACATAAAATATTTCCAACACGATCCACATGCATGCGAAGTTGACACTCTTCCAAAATAGTGGGATTAACATTAACTAAATTCATGACCTCTCCAAACCCACTTTTATCAAAAAATACCATAAGATTGAACATTCTCCAAATATGTGGGATCTAAAGTTGACACTCTTCCAAACCCACTTTCAAAATTATTGCAAACACTATTATCAATCTCATATTCATCATGGGACTTCAATAAATTTTCAAGATCATAAGAAGAATCACCCCAATCATGATCATGGCAACAAGTAGTAGACATAGCAAAACTAGCATCCCCAAGCTTAGGGTTTTGCATATTATTAGCACACTTGACATCAAGAGAACTTATAGTAACATCATTGCAATCATGCTTTTTATTCAAAGATCTATCATGAATCGCTTCATAAAGTACTTCATCACAATTTTCAGATTCACAAAATTCAAGCAAAACATCATAAAGATAATCTAGTGCACTCAACTCACTAGTAATAGGTTCATCATAATTGGATCTCTTAAAGAGATTAGCAAGTGGATGAGGATCCATAAACTTCAAGCAAGCAGAGATGCAAGCAAAAAGAAAACATAAGATCGAACGGAAGAAGGGCGAATAAAACGGCAAGGGTGAAGTGGGGGAGAGGAAAACGAGAGGCAAATGGCAAATAATGTAATGCGAGAGATAGGGATTGTGATGGGTACTTGGTATGGTTGACTTGCTTGCGTGAGCCTCCCCGGCAACGGCGCCAGAAATTCTTCTTGTTACCTATTGAGCACTGCGTTGGATTTCCCCGAAGAGGAGAGGATGATGCAGCAAAGTAGCGTCAGTATTTCCCTCAGTTTTTGAGAACCAAGGTATCAATCCAGTAGGAGACCACGCACAAGTCCCTCATACCTACACAAAACGATAGCTCCTCGCAACCAACGCGATTAGGGGTTGTCAATCCCTTCACGGTCACTTACGAGAGTGAGATCTGATAGAGATGATAAATAATATTTTTGGTATTTTTGATAGATAGATGCAAAGTGGAAAGTAAAAGGCAAAGTAAAAACAAAGCAAGTAATAAAGTAATAGAGATTGATATGATGAGAATAGACCCGGGGGCCATAGGTTTCACTAGTGGCTTCTCTCAAGAGCATAGGTATTCTACGGTGGGTGAACAAATTACTGTTGAGAAATTGACAGAACTAAGCATAATTATGAGTATATCTAGGTAATGATCATGTATATAGGCATCACATCCGAGACAAGTAGATCGAAAAGATTCTGCATCTACTACTATTACTCCACTCATCGACTGCTATCCAGCATGCATCTAGAGTATTAAGTTAAAACAGAGTAACGCCTTAAGCAAGATGACATGATGTAGAGGGATAAATTCATGCAATATGATAAAAACCCCATCTTGTTATCCTCGATGGCAACAATACAATACGTGCCTTGCTGCCCCTACTGTCACAGGGAAAGGACACCGCAAGATTGAACCCAAAGCTAAGCACTTCTCCCATTGCAAGAACTACCAATCTAGTTGGCCAAACCAAAAAGGATAATTCGAAGAGACTTGCAAAGATAACTCAATCATACATAAAAGAATTCAGAGCAGATTCAAATATTGTTCATAGATAAGTTGGATCATAAACCCACAATTCATCGGTCTCAACAAACACACCGCAAAAAGAATATTACATCGAATAGATCTCCACGAGAGAGGGGGAGAACATTGTATTGAGATCCAAAAAGAGAGAAGAAGCCATCTAGCTACTAGCTATGGACCCAAAGGTCTGAAGTAAACTACTCACACTTCATCGGAGGGGCTATGGTGTTGATGTAGAAGCCCTCCATGGTGGATGCCCCCTTCGGCGGAGCTCTGGAACAGGCCCCAAGATGGGATCTCGTGGATACAGAAGGTTGCGGCGGTGGAATTAGGTTTTTGGCTCCTGTTCTGATCGTTTGGGGATACGTAGGTATATATAGGAGGAAGGAGTACGTCGGTGGAGCAACAGGTGGGCCATGAGGCAGGGGGGCGTGCCCTCCACCCTCGTGACCGCCTCTGGCACTTCTTGGAGTAGGGTCCAAGTTTCCTGGATCACGTTCGGTGAGAAAATCACGTTCCCGAAGGTTTCATTCCGTTTGGACTCTGTTTGATATTCCATTTCTTTGAAACACTGAAATAGGCAAAAATAGCAATTCTGGGCTGGGCCTCCGGTTAATAGGTTAGTCCCAAAAATAATATAAAAGTGGAAAATAAAGCCCAATATAGTCCAAAACAGTAGATAAAGTAGCATGGAGCAATCAAAAATTATAGATACGTTGGAGACGTATCAGGTAGCCCAATCCTTTTGAGGCAAAGGACAGGCCAAAACGGTCTCCTTATGATAAGCAAAGTGTTCTTGAGGGTACACGGGAATTTCATATAGTCACTTTCATCATGTTGGCTTAATTCATGTTCGCTACTTTGATAATTTGATATGTGGGTGGACCGGTGCTTAGGTGCTATTCTTACTTGAACAAAGCTCCTACTTATGATTAACCCTCTCGCAAGCATCCACAACTACGAGAAAAGTATTAAGAATAAATTCTAACCATAGCATTAAACTTTTGGATCCAATCGGTCCCTTACGGAATAGCGCATAAACTAGGGTTTAAGCTTCTATCACTCTCGCAACCCATCATCTAATAACTACTCCACAATGCATTCCCTTAGGCCCAAATATGGTGAAGTGTCATGTAGTCGACGTTCACATGACACCACTAAGGGAATCACAACATACATATCATCAAAATATTGAACACATATCAAGTTCACATGATTACTTGCAACATGATTTCTCCCGTGACCTCAAGAACAAAAGTAACTACTCATAAAGGATAATCATTCTCAAAATCAGAGGGGTATTAAATATCATAATGGATCTGAACATATAATCTTCCACCAAATAAATCATATAGTAATCAACTACAAGATGTAATCAACACTACTAGTGACCCACAAGCACCAATCTATAGTTCCAGTACAAAGATTGAACACAAGAGATGAACTAGGGTTTGAGAGGAGTTGGTGTTGTTGAAGATGTTGATGAAGATAGACCTCCCCAAGATGGGAGAGTTGTTGGTGATGATGATGACAATGATTTCCCCCTCTGGGAGGGAAGTTCCCCCGGCGGAATCGCTCCGCTGGAGGGCAAAAGTGCTCTTGCCCAAGTTCCGCCTCGAGACGGCGGCGCTTCGTCCTGAAAGTCCTCTCCTTGTTTTTTCTAGGTCAAAATGACTTATATACCAGAAGAGGGGCACCGGAGGTGGGCCGAGGAGGTCAGCACCCACCAGGGCACGCGTGGGCCTCCTGGCGCACCCAGGTGGGTTGTGCCCGTGTGGTGGCCCCCCTCTGGTATTTATTTGCTCCAATATTTATTAAATATTACATAAAAAATCCTCGTGGAGTTTCAGCTCATTTGGAGTTGTGCAGAATAGGTAGCTTGACGTAGCTTTTTCAGGTCCAGATTTCCAGCTGCCAGAATTCTCCCCCTTTGTGTATACCTTGCATATTATGAGAGAAAAGGCATTATAATTACTCCAAAAAGCATTATTATATAATAAAACAACATAAATAACAGTAGTAAAACATGATGCAAAATGGACTTATCAACTCCCCCAAGCTTAGACCTCGCTTGTCCTCAAGCGAAAACCGAAATCAAAAAACATGTCCACATACTTAGAGAGAGAGGTGTCGATAAAAACAAAAATACGGACATAGCAGCATCATGTAACTTATTATAACATCGACAAACTTTAACATAAAACTTTTATCATAGACTTCTTATGAACAAGTGACAATTCATCACAATATCGAAGTATAAAGCATAAACTTTATTGGGAACCAACAAACTATGTTCTCAGTCAACTTTGCAACTACAATTCATCATCTATTCAGGAAGGGTCACATATCGGAGCCTTTAGGCAAGTCCACATACTCAACCATCATTTAGTCTTCTATGATTGCTAACACTCACCGCGTACACATGAGCAAAATGTTTCAACCGGACACATAGAAAGATAGGGGCTTATAGTTTCGCCTCTGACCGCATTCACCTCAAGGGTGATGTCAACAATAATAACTCATGCTACCCATATTCAACTGGATATATGTGCCTAGATCTTTCCTCCCCACATGATGCTTGCCAAAGGAGAAAAATAAAAGGAATAGAGAGAAAAACTTTGACTCTTGCATGAAAGTAAATATGTGAAAGTAAAAGATAGGCCCTTCGCAGAGGGAAGCAGATGTTTCCATGCGCTTTTTGTTTGTATGCTCAACGCCTTAGTGCAAGAGAACGCCGTGTTATATTGCCCCTTGTGATGGCAACCTTTATTATGCAGTCTTTCGCTTTTATTCTTCACCATCACAAGTTCGTACAATGCTCAATTTTCCCTTACACAAAATGATCTTACACTTTTAGAAGAAATTTTTATTGCCCTTTGCACCGATGACAACTTACTTGAAGGATCTTACTCAATCCATAGGTAGGTATGGTGGACTCTCAAACAAGATTTGGGTTTAAGGGTTTTGGATGCACAAGTAGTATCTCTACTTAGAGCGGAGTTTTGGCTAGCAAAGATAGGGGCAAGCACCACATGTTGAAGGATCTATGACAATATAACTTCTATGTGAATATGAACAAACATAAATCATTAAGTTGTCTTCCTTGTCCAACGTCAACAATGTTGGCATATAATATGGGTGCTCACAATCATAAAAGATTTATAGGATAGTGTATTTGCATGTGAATCTTCTCTTCCCTTATTAATTCTTTCATGAGTTGCATCATTGACCAATGTTATGTTTGTCAATCTACAATAAAATTTTCTACTTATACTTTTCCTTGTGTAATTTCATCACCTACCATAAGATTATCATATGATCTTTTTCGTTTATTTCCTTTCTTTTTATTGAAACAAGAAAGTAAAGAAGGAAAAACTCAAAGTAAACTTTATTATATATCTCGCACATGATTACAAAGATTGATCACTAAGCAAACTCTTGAAAAGAAAGGATCTAACTAATCTTTTTATTCATCTAATAGCAAAAGATAACCATGGATCGAACTAAGAAAGTAAAGGCAAAAGATAGTGGAGATGATACAATACCGGGGCACCTCCCCCAAGCTCGACGAAAGCCAAGGGGAGTGCCCATACCCGATGCTCATTTTTCTTTTGGTGTTGAAGAAGAAGGTGGTGGTGATGATTACTTAAGGACCAAGAGACTCTCCAATATTCGGATGACGCTCCGAAGAGAAGTGATGTGCTCTAGATGCAAAATATTTTCACGGGTGAGATACTTATTTTGTATGCAAACCGTTTCAATGATCCTGAAGGCTTCAATCTTAGTGGGGGTAAGATGAGCATAGTAGGGTTTAAGGATATCTTCCTCTTCCTCATCGGTGGGCAAGGCTTGCTTGACCATCAGCACTTGATCTCCGGTGGCCTCCTTGCTCTTGTCCTCCTTAGCTGCTCCAACGGGGTCTTCCCTCTTCAGCTCGATCTTCATCAACCAAGCATCCTCCTTCATATGATGCATGGCTTAGCAGATCTGACAAAAAAACAGCGAGAATAGAAAACAGGAGATTTCTCCATGATACGGAGGTCAACAGGTTTGGGGGGTATATAAAGATTTTTTATCTTGGGGAACAAGTAGAACGGAAGAAAAACTGAGTCCGGAAGGTACCCAAGGTGGGCACAACCCACCGGGGCGCGCCTGGCATGCCAGGGCGCCCTGGTCTATCGTGCCCACGAGGGTCACTTTCCTGGATGTTTCTTATTTTCCTAATTTTTTAAATATTCCAAAACTGACAAAAAATATTTTTATGGATTTTTTGGAGTCCATTTACTTACTGTATCACGTACCTCAATTTTCATGATTCTGGGGTGTTCTGGAAGGTTTCCTTTATGTGTTCTTCCGGTGTCAAAGTTTGGATGATATTGCTTTCCACATTAATGGGCATACCTGAGATATAGTGTTTTATTCGTTGCCCATTGACAACCTTCGGGTTAGTATCTTCAGCATTATTTATTTTGATAGCTCCGAATCGATAGACCTCCTCGATGACATAGGGTCCTTCCCATTTGGATAGGAGTTTTCCTGCAAAGAATCTGAAATGAGAGTTGTACAAAGAACATATTCTCCAACTTCGAACTCACGCTTTTGGATTCTTTTGTCATGCCATCTTTTAACTTTTTCTTTGAATAACTTTGCATTTTCATAAGCCTGGGTTCTCCATTCATCTAATGAGCTTATATCAAATAGCCTCTTTTGACCAGCAAGTTTGAAATCATAATTGAGTTCTTTAATTGCCCAATATGCTTTATGTTCTAACTCAAGAGGCATATGACAAGCTTTTCCATAAACCATTTTATATGGAGACATACCCATAGGATTTTTATAAGTTGTTCTATAAGCCCAAAGTGCATCATCTAATTTCTTAGACCAATCTTCCGGGACCTATTGACAATCTTTTGTAAGATTAGTTTTATTTCTCTAATGCTAAGTTCAACTTGGCCACTAGACTGAGGATGATAAGGTGATGCAATTATATGGTTAACATCATACTTAGCAAGCATTTTATGGAAAGCACCATGAATAAAGTGTGAACCACCATCAATCATTAAATATCTAGGGACTCCAAACCTTGGGAAAATAACTTCCTTAAGCATTTTAATAGAGGTGTTTTGTGATCATCACTATTAGTTGGAATAGCTTCTACCCACTTAGTAACATAATCAACAGCAACCAAAATATGTGTATACCCATTAGAGGAAGGAAAAGGTCCCATCAAATCAAATCCCCAAACATCAAATGGTTCAACTACAAGTGAATAATTCATAGGCATTTCTTGACGCTTACGGATATTACCTATTCTTTGACATTCATCACAAGACAAGACAAACTTACGTGCATCCTTGAAGATAGTAGGACAAAAAACCAGATTGCAATACCTTATGAGCGGTTCTGTCTCCCACGTGATGTCCTCCATAAGCTTCAGAGTGACATTTCCATAGGATTTGTTCCTTTAATATCTTTAGGACATGGCATTTTCTCAATTCCATCAACCTTGGATTTGTCCACCTCAATGCCTCTTTCAGAAATTTTATGGCCCAAAACAATACCTTCTTTAACCATAAAGTGGCACTTCTCCCAATTCAAGACAAGATTTGTTTGTTCACATCTCTGCAAAACTTGATCAAGATTGCTTAAAAAATCATCAAAAGGCTTCCCATAAACAGAGAAGTCATCCATGAAAACCTCAACAATCATTTCACAAAAATCAGAGAATATAGCAGTCATACATCTTTCAAAGGTAGCATGTGCATTACATAGACCAAAAGGCATATGTCTATAAACATAAGTTTCAAAAGGACAAGTAAAAGTGGTCTTTTCTTGATCAGGTTGTGAAACAGGTATTTGTGAAAAAACAGAATATCCATCAAGGAAGCAAAAATGTGTGTGCTTAGATAATCTTTCTAACATTTGATCAATAGATGGCAGAGGCTAATAATCTTTTCTAGTTGCTTTGTTTAATTTTCTATAATCAATTACCATTCTATAGCCTGTGACAATTCTTTGTGGAATAAGCTTATTCTTATCATTAGGAACAACACTAATACCTCCATTCTTAGGGACACAATGAACAGGACTTACCCATCTACTATCAGCTATAGGATAGATTATACCTGCTTCCAGAAGTTTTAGTATTCTCGTTCTTACCACTTCTTCCATCTTTGGGTTTAACCAACGTTGGTGATCAACAACGGGTTTAGCATCAGGTTCCATATTAATCTTGTGCTGACACAGAGTGGGACTAATGCCCTTAAGATCATCAAGAGTATATCCAATAGCAGCTCGGTGCTTCCTTAGAACCTTCAATAATCTTTCTTCGTCATGTTCTGAAAGGTTAGCACTAATAATTACAGGATATATCTTTTTCTCATCAAGATAAGCATATTTCAAAGTGTCTGGCAATTGTTTTAATTCAAACACAGGATCACCTTTAGGTGGAGGAGGACCTCCTAGAGTTTCAATAGGCAAATTGTGTTTAAGCAGAGGTTGTTGTTCGAAAAAGATTCTATCTATTTCATTTCTTTCACGCATATGCAAATCATTTTCATGGTCTAGCAAATATTGTTCCAAAGGATCAGTAGGAGGTACAACAATAGAAGCAAGACCAATAATTTCATCCTTACTAGGCAAATCTTTCTTATGAGGTTGTCTACTAAATTTGGAAAAATTAAATTCATGAGATTCATCACCAAAGCTAACACCGACAGTTTGTTTCTTACAATCTATTTTGGCATTGACGGTGTTCAAGAAAGGTCTACCAAAGATAATGGGACAAAAGTCATCTTGTGGGGAGCCAAGAACAAGAAAATCAGTAGGGTATTTTATTTTCCCACACAAGACTTCAACATCTCTAAGAATCCCAATTGGTGATATAGTATCTCTATTGGCAAGTTTAATAGTGACATCTATGTCTTCCATTTCAGCAGGTGCTATTTCATTCTTAATTTCTTCATATAAGGAAAAAGGAATAACACTCACAGTAGCACCTAGGTCACATAACCCATGATAATAGTTATCTCCTATCTTAACTGAGACAACAGGCATGCCAACAACTGGTCTATGTTTATCTTTTTCATCGGGTTTGGAAATTCTAGAAGCTTCATCACATAAGTAAATAACATGCCCATCAATATTATCGACCAAGAGATCTTTAATCATAGCAACACTAGGTTCAACTCTGATTAGTTCAGCTAGTTTGGGTGTTCTAACATAACTTTTGTTAACCATAGTTGAAGCTTTAGCATGTTCCTTCATCCTAACAGAGAAAGGTGGTTTTCCAATATAAGAAGTGGAAACAACTGGATCAACATTGTAAAAGCTAAAGAAGAAACTATCATTTAGAGTGTAGATTCAGATACATTTTAGAGTGTAGATTCACCCATTTTGCTCCATATGTAGTCCATGGTGGAATCTATACAAAGACTTGTATTTAGGAACGGAGAGAGTACATATTAAAGAAGAACGGAAGAGGAACATGGTAAAGAAGAGCAAGCAGATTTTGGATAATAAAATGTTGGTTGTGCAGTGCCCACACAAGATGAACCAGAGCGCATTAAGAATGCAACTCCCAGCTGTCTCTCGACCATTTCAGGTGGTTGGATGAAGATCCTACGTCTCCTAACCCTTCTTCTTCCTCGTCTCTTAATTCTTCCCATATAGAACACCGCACGGGCCACCGGCCCCCACCGGCTGTGTTCCTCTGCCACCCCCACCCCCCACCCGCATTGAGTTTTCTTCGTTCGGCGAGGCCCCACAACCACCCGAGCCCCTTGGATCGCACCGGCGAACTCCGGCGAGCTTTGAAAAATCGACTGACCCAATTTTGAAATTTAGTCTACTGTGATTTAACTAGTGTGGAATATAAATGGGGAAAACCATAAGCATTGGGAGTATAGTGTTGAGCGTGCCATGGCGGATCTGAAGGTGCAAACCGGACAAAGGCAACTTTGCAACCAAGACAAGAAATCAGAGTAAAGCAGTGGCGATCTATTTTCTTGCTGCGATAAATAAGTTGGGCAGATATCTTAAAGAGTACCGCCTCAGTGCGGCACCGTGCACGATCTGCTGAGAATTTGATGGTGCTGCGGTAGCGATGGTCTGCGGCGGCGTGGAAGCAGATCTAGGAGGGTAGGCGGTGGCGGCGGGTGCGGTGGACGAGACGGTCGTTGGGCGGCGCGGCAAGGTGGACGACGGCGGGATGAAGCGAGAGGACGGGATGCAAGGATCCGGTTCAAGGCGTGGATGAGAGAGGTCGATCTCTTGTAATGGACGGCAGCGTGGGTATCGGCTCCGGCATGGTGGAGGAGGACGGCGAAGGATGGGGGGCGGACGGCGGACGAGAGGAGGGTGGGGTGGAGAGGGTGTTTTGGCGCCCATGGAATACTTAATGGGTAAAAGGGAGGTAGAGAGGAAGGGGAACCATGTATTCAGTATGGCGCTTGTCTCAAATGCGAGGAAATTTACAAACTTAGCCCCTGCTTCAAATTTCTACTACATCACAGCAACATTAGTCGGTTGGGGATAGGACGGTAATCTCGCATACACCGAATATTTGCCGACGAGAGTTTGTTTTGGCGCCCACCGTGTATGAATATGAATCGGGGAGGCAGTCGATTTCGGCTGAGTGCACACTGTGTTTTGGCGCCCACCGTGTATGAATCCGAGTGAGAGGCGGTTACGTCATGTTTGGGTGAAATTACAAACCTACCCCTATCGAAACCTATAGAAATCTAGCAGATAGGCTTTGCGTGGCAGGGATAGGCAGGAGTGATTTCCATCTCGCAGATTTTGGTTTCAAGCGGGTTATCGCGACTTTCCCGCTTCGCTCAAATTTTGCACAAAGGCACGCCATCGTGCCAACTCAATTCAATCCCGCTTGTATTCTACTATTTTTTTCAAGGGATCCATTTTCAATTGAATTACATTCTATATACATCATTTTTATAAATATACTTTCAAAAGCACAACAAAGAATTCTGCTCCTTTATATGTATAATATGATTTACAAATACAACGATCTCGAAATCTTAAGGTTGAGTTTAAAAAAAATTAACCAAATTATGTTCTACTAAAATGTATGGATCAGTAATATCTACATATTAAATAAAATAGATGTGCGTGAATTCATATGGGTATGCATGTTTGATAGATCAATTTTGGTTCGAGTATGGATTACATGTATCATCATGTCGAATTCAAATATTTGAATCCCTTTTTTGTTCACTCCTTTCACGCCCATCTCTCTCGCATGCATGCTCCTTCAAGTAGCTATAACTCTCTTTTCTCCAGCTCACCCGCACACTCACTTCATGTTTCTCCTATCCTCGCAAACATGGTCTCTCGACGTCTTCATTATACATTACACGGTTTTCATTATCTCTCACGTCTCTACTGTTCTCTGGTATCACGCGGTACCTAAGCTTTCTTTTTCACCGCCACACACACAGTCTCCACTTGTCTTTCACTTTGTCTTTCTCTCTATGGGATTCTCTCACACACCCTATATGTCTCTACATATGACTCATACCACTAAAATTACTCTCTCTCTCTCCTGTAGACACAACATTTGTTGCGGTCTCCTTTTCGTCTCCATCCCAGACTGACATTATTCATTTGTTTACCGATCAAACAACCCCGACTACCGTCTCCTCTCTCTCTCTCTCACACACACACACATACACACACACACAACTCCTGCTTCCACTCCCCTTCCCGACTACCGTCTCTCTCACACACAAAAAACTCTCGCTTTTGCACCCCGACTCGTATTTCTCTCACAAACATTTATCGACTAGCTAGCCTCTAGATAGGTTTATACACCCGCACACTCATGCTTCCACCATCGCATACATGTCTCTCTCCCGCTCCTTGTATCTATGTAGCTTTTTCTTCCCTTCTTGAGACACACCCTCTTGATCGTGCACACACACACTATCGCCTCATTTTAAGCCGATACCTATCGCACACACTACTTGTGTCTTTGTCACACATGCACTCCGTCCTCCTCCACTCTCCCTCTCTCTCACACACACATGGGCTTTTTGCAACAACTAGCAAGATGCCCATGCGTTGCACGGAACATCAAGATGCATTTGTATGAGTAGTTTATCTTGTGGGGGAAAAGGATGAACGAGGGAAGGCCTTATTTGCAAATGTGGAGAGGGGTGTGGGTATCTTTTTGCAAAATTGCCATAGTTTCCTTCCTATCCGTCAGATATAGATCGGACGGCCTATATTGCAGGATGGCAAGCACACGATCATCACCGACAATGCTTTTTATAAGAGTAGGGATAAAAAATAGAGTTGGTGATGATGGTGGGCCTGCCATCTTGCAATGTAGGTCGTCCGATATATATCTGACGGATAGGAAGGAAAATATGGCAATTTACCCGCACTCTTCACCACATTTGCAGATAAGGCCTTCCCTCGTTCATCCTTTTCTCCCACAAGATCTTGATGTTCCGTGCAACGCACGGGCATCTTGCTAGTAAGAGTATAAATTAGACATATACCACTTCTCGAATCTTAAAACCAACAACATTCCTCCCTTATCTCATCAAAACCGCCAAAGGAATATATTTTGTGTGAAACATAACATATTTTTAGTGATATACGTATTTCAAAACTAGACTTTTTTTTCTATCAAATCGGTGAATATGTATTAATCTACTTTGATCATGTGGCAATGCATTGGCACATTGCTAGTAGTTATTATAACTTTTTGGACACCAGACAAACGGTGGAGTACATATACGAAGAGAAGAGGCGCACGCACGCAGTCGGCCTCTCGCTGTCTCGCACACATGAGTGTTACGTAAAGGCGACGTTAACAAATAAACCCTAAAACCCTAGGTGCACGATTGCTGCATTCGCAGTACCGGCACGTGGTGGAGCACCTTGTAGGAGTTGATGGTGGGACCACAGTGAACGACTTGGGCGCGGTGGCTCGCCAGTCGCCACAGATCAAGTATCCACGTTTAAAATATAATTTTTTTAGCGGGGTTAAGAGTTCCGATTTTCAATGGCACGTTATAAGTAGTAAGTAGTTTTTAGAACGATTGGTATGGAGCGAAAATGGAATTCATAGTACTATGTACCTCCTTGGCGTATGGTTGTATGGGTTTATGTTGCGAGATGTTGAACCTGGTAGTTCTAGGGCAAATACTATGGTTTAGATTTAGATACTGGTTTTCAGTAATCGGAAGGGGAAACCGTTCTTTGATTAAAAAAACTACTACCTCCATTCTGGTTTACTAGTCCCCATCGTACTTAGGGTCAAAGTTTGTCCATGAATTTTACTTGTAAAATGTGAATGGAAAACGAGATTTTGTTATACCCAAACAAAAAAGGACCGGAGGGAGTGATTGCTCTAACATGGACGCGACCTCTCATAGCGCATGCATTGAACCGGCACGCCGGCCAAGAGGGCCGTGTCGTGGTTCTAAGTCTGACAGTAGAGTGGGGGGTAGGTATGGAGAGGCAAGGTCCTAGCTATGAAGAGGTTGTGAACACAAGCGATGTACGAGTTCAGGCCCTTCTCGGAGGAAGTAAAAGCCCTACGTCTCGGAGCCCTGAGGCGGTCGAGTGGTTTATGTGTGTAAGTATTACAAGAGTGCGAACCCCTCTGCCTATGGAGGGGGGTGGCTTATATAGAGTGCGCCAGACCCTGCCAGCCCACATAATGGAGAGGTTAAAGTACATTAAGCACAGGCGCATCGTAACGCCCTCATAAAGTGCCTTAACTATCATTAAGTCTATTCAATTACAGGCCGTATGCTATGGAGTGCCTTCGACCTTCCGGTGGTCGAGTGTATCTTCATGGTCGAGTGAGTCTCCATGGTCGAGTCCTTCTAGTCAGTCGAGTGGGTTCCTCGTTTGGTCGACTGGAAGGTGATTTCTTCTAAGGGTATCCTTGGGTAGGACGTTTAGGTCAGGCCTATGACCCTACCCTAGGTACATGAATCCATCATTAGCCCCCGAATGGGTCGAGGCTTGAATGAGGAAGGAGTTGATGCTGTTCCGATTGAACTTTGGCATGCCGGATATGCGTCTTCTTCGATCAAGATTTTCTTTGTTGATAACGAGCAACTTTTCTTCAGTCGATTCGATCCATTCTGGTTCTTTCGTCGAGTGACCTTTTATACTTTGCCGGCTCCCGAGCGACGGATCGCAGGAAATCTCGCACCAGGCAGACCGATCTGCCACTCGCGGATTTCGCGGGATACGAAATTTGGGGAAGCGCGTGAAGTGGAACGGACCGCGGCGTTCGGACGGGACAGGACATGGACGCCTCGATCTCCGCGCCGCTTTTTCTGCCACGTATCGTGTCAATGCAAATGTTTCGGGATATGATTGGATCATCCGGGTCCACCTGTCATCCACTCGGAAGGGATGTTATAAATGTGATTTGTGAGGGCTTCTGCACAGTACCCCATTCTTCCTCCTCCGCTCTCTTCGTCTCCGCCCAACGCAATTGCTGTCGCCCCCGCGACTCTCTCTCTCTCTTGCGCACTTCGCCGGCGGCCATGGGCAAGGAGAAGACGGCGGCGCTGGAGCGCGTGAAGAAGGCGTCGGCGGCGGAGAAGGCGTCGGCGGCTGAGAAGGCGAAGGGAGATCCACCAGCCGCATGGGTCTTCGCCGAGATCCCGCTGTCAAGGGCTGGGTCCAGGAGATTGGATCCAGACGACCATCCGGGAGAAGGATCTCCTCGACATGGCCGACGACGGGCTGATCCCCCATAGCGCCGCAAGGCTTCCTGGCAAAGAGTGGCAGCCTCAGCCGGAGGAGGGTGAGTGTGTGCTCCTGGCCACCCATGTTGATCGAGGATTTTCCCTGTCGCCGAGTGTTTTCTTTCGTGGCTTTTTGAACTTCTTTGGAGCCCAGCTCCACCATTTTACTCCAAACTCCATCGCGTATCTTGCTGCATTTGTATCCATGTGTGAAAACTTCCTGGGCTGTCGACCGCATTGGGGATTATTCAAGCACATCTTCACATGTCGTTCTCAGACTGTGAAGAAGGCGAGTCCAGGAGATGAGAAAACCCAAGTAGTCCAGATGTGCGGGGGCCTAGGAATCCAAGTGAGGAATAAGAGCACCTTCCAGCTATGTCTTTTCCCGAAGTCGGTCGGGCTGGCAATCGACCTGGTTTTATCGCTGTAATGAGCCGACGCCGGTCGCCGAGTGGACTCCTCCATTCACCATGAGCCGAGTGAACAAACCTCTTCCTCAAGGTGGTTCCGGAGGAGAGAGCTGATGTGAAGATGTTGATGGACGCGTGGTGCAGTTGGTTCGGGACGGCGTGATCGGCATGGACCTTCGAGGTTTTCTTCGAGGCGAATCCAGCCCCTTCAGCCCGGAGCCATCGCATGTGGTTGTATTGCGGAACCAAGACGAGACTCGAGTCCACCCGGAAGCAGTCAACGACGCCATAGTGGAAAGGTGGATGGCCGCGATCACTGGAAACAAGGACAATCCTCGTGGATCCCGGAGGATTTCTCCACTCGACCATCACAGCATTCCAGATAAGGTACATTTACTCTGTTTTCCATTGTATGTCTGTTGAATGTGTTTCTGTATGTCTTGCAATTTGGTCGATTGAGCTCTGTCGTGACGTTTTCCAGGCCCTTACCGAGCTGTACTCAATGCCCAACGGAGCTCAAGCTCCGACCGAGGAGGGAGAAGCCAGCGGGGGTGAGAGCCAAGAAGAGTGGGATTCAGACGCTGCTGAGGATGACGATGACGACGATGACGATGATGAGGATGAAGTAGAGGAGGAGGAGGAGGAGGTTGCACCACCGCGCTCGGAAAGGCGGTCAAAACTTGTTCATGACCCTTCGAATGAACGCGGTAAGGGAGTTGTGACTGCCTCGCAGTCGACCAAACGCCCTCGGACCGCTTCTCCGGTGCCGACTGAGAAGGCGCCGAAGCAGTCGAAGGTAGCTCCGTCGAGGCCAACCAAGCCTCTGCCAAAAATGAAGGTGTCCATCCCCACCATATCAGGGTAAACATATCACTTAAGTCTTCCTGTTTTGTACAAGCTTTGTCTCTGGTTGATACTTGAATTAATCGACTGATTCTTTGGAACTTCAGCGCTGCGACTTCTGAAACCTCAGGCAAGGCCGAGGACCATGAGATGGAGGACGCGGCAACTTCAAATCCTGGTATTGTATCCTTAATTCTGTTCTTAGTCGACTGACTCATAGTTTCTAACTTTGATTCTTTTTTGAAGCTCCAACCAATGACATTATCACCCTTCCTGATGATGATGATGAGGATGAAGAACCATTGAGGTATAGGAGGAGCAGGAAGGCGTCCACTGGCAAAGCAACCCAAGATGTGACGGCGCCCGAGACTGTTGCAACGGAGGGGGAGGCCAGCACTCGACATACCGTGTCCTTCGCGGTGCCGTTGACGAGTGCTCGACCCACTTCATCGAGTGCTGGGCAGCCTTCGCTCTTCACTACGCACCACGTCCCGGAGGACCAAGCTAGTGCTACTAAGGAGGCGATACGCCAAGCAGGGATCATGATGGAGCAGGTGAAGATCGTCCGGGATGCAAGCCAAGCAGCTTATGATGCCAACTCCGCTCTTCAAAGCAATGTTCAGGTCAGTCGACCACCGCATGTTCCGTTAGGATATGCTATCAAAACTTCTTTTCTTTCGAAATCCATAGCAGTCACCCACTAGGTGTGTTGATAAAACTCCGTGTTAGCGGGCACGCTGAGTGCACCCACCGGGTGTAGTCCCCAAGGCTAAGGTCGGTCGGCAATCGGCTTTAGGCTTTACAAGTAAAGATTGATCATCATTCGACTAGAACGAATGGGGAGCCAAACCGTGGGGCACGCTGAGTGCACCCACCGGTGTAGTCCCGAGATCGTGGTCGATCACCGCGATTGATTACGATCTCAAGAAGCTTTCTCTTTTTTTTGGTCGATCGTCGACTCGTTTGAATAGGACCGGTGGGGGCACGCTGAGTGCACCCACGGGTGTAGTCCTCGAGACTACGGTCGAATGCTTGCATTCGATCGTGGTCTTAGAAACGTATGATTTTCTCTATTCACTCGGAAGTGAATCATCTTTGACATTTTGTCGATTGATTCTTCGTAGAAATCTCGTGATCTTGCGGCGCGCTATATCGAATCGGAGCGAAGCATATTCAGCTCGAGTTGGACTTGAAGCTAGTGCAGGAGAATCGAAGGCGAAGGAGGAGACCAAAGGTATGTTTGGTGAGACTTGACGACTCCTTTCTCCCTCATTTGTTTCAAATCTGACTTTGCTGTAATTTATAGGCAAGGTGAAGGAGGCCCAGAGGAAGAAGGATCTTGAGCTGTTCGAGAAGATCAAGCTTGTCGACGAGAAGTTAGCCTCACCACCAAGCTCGAACAGACAACACCAATCAAGGCTGCTCCGCCATTGCCACCAAGGATGTTGACCGATCGAAAAGTCGACAAGACCACTCGACCGAGAAGATCAACCAGTTGACGGAAAGAAGAATGACCGAAGGCTTCCGGTGGTCTTGCTAAGAAATTGTTCCTCATGCTCGAAGGTAGTCTTTACACTCGACCAATTCTTCCAACTGTGATGTTCCCATTCAACCATTGTCTTGACTCGGGTTTTGTCTTTGCAGAATTCGTCGCAACTTTGAAGAAGAAACCGGTCGCTTGAGCTGAACCTTGACCTGTCAATTCTCCGTGAATGATGAAGTTGCCATGAATGTCTTCCGACCGAGTCCCGTGTTGCCGCTGTCGTGGACTACCTCGCAAGGCTGAAGGTTGCTACGTCCTGCATCGACTCGACGCTCTGGCCCGGGGCGACACTCCAAAATGACCTCGAGTCGTTGATGGCTCGATTGAACGCCGCCCCGACCGAAAGTGCGGAGTGGAAGAAGTCCTCGGCTCGGTGTGGCGCAGATGTCGCTCGTGCTGGCGCGAGTCCACTACAAGGATGCACGAGAAGATAAGTGGCGGCTCTCGAGTGGCCAACACCAAGAAACACGACTTGTGTCCTTCATGGAAACTTTCATCGCTGCTGCTACACGGATCGCAGATGGGATCGACCTCGATGAGTTTGTTGCTCCTTCCAGCCCTCCACAGGAGGGGTAAAAAACTTCCTTTAAGTCTGACACTTTAAATTTGCCTCGGTATGCCGAGTGGAATTGTAACCGATAAAACCTTAACAGGCTTAGTGCCTGAGCACTCTCGGTTCCTTTAGGTATCGACCTAAACTTGGATTGGATGTTTGGATATGATTGCTTTTGGCTCGAATTGCCCTTTGCAGGTTCACAGCAAGATGCCTACTGCAGTCAACTTATTCCTTAGGCGAGCACTGGGATGCAGCTAAGCCCTCCGAGTGAGAGGTTTGCTCTTCACTCGGTAGGATTCCTTATACCTTAGGCGAGCACTGGGCTGCAGCTAAGCCCCGAGTGAGAGGTTTGCTCTTCACTCGGTAGGATTTCTAATACCTTAGGCGAGCACTGGGCTGCAGCTAAGCCCCCGAGTGAGAGGTTTGCTCTTCACTCGGTAGGATTTCTTATACCTTAGGCGAGCACTGGGCTGCAGCTAAGCCCCGAGTGAGAGGTTTGCTCTCCACTCGGTAGGATTTCTTATACCTTAGGCGAGCACTGGGCTGCAGCTAAGCCCCCGAGTGAGAGGTTTGCTCTCCACTCGGTAGGATTTCTTATATCTTAGGCGAGCACTGGGCTGCAGCTAAGCCTCCGAGTGAGAGGTTTGCTCTTCACTCGGTAGGATTTCCGTTGTATTTGTGGCGAAGCTCGGAGGAGAGGGCTGCAGTCGACCTGCACCTCGTCTTCCTTGCGAGCGCACATCATACTTATGGAGGAACTCGGAGGAGAGGGTCGCAGTCGACCTGCACCTCGTCCTCCTTGCAAGCTCACATGTTATATTTATGGTGTAGCTCGGAGGAGAGGGTCGCAGTCGACCTGCGCCTCGTCCTCCTTGCGAGTGTACGTTGTACTTAGGCGAGTACTTGGACTGCAGCTAAGCCTCCGAGTGGAAGTCTGGCTTACCACTCGGTAGGATTTTTAGTTACTTAGGCGAGCACTGGGCTGTAGCTAAGCCTCCGAGTGGAAGTCTGGCTTACCACTCGGTAGGATTTTTAATAACTTAGGCGAGCACTGGGCTGCAGCTAAGCCTCCGAGTGGAAGTCTGGCTTACCACTCGGTAGGATTTTTAATAACTTAGGCGAGCACTGGCTGCAGCTAAGCCTCCGAGTGGAAGTCTCGCTTACCACTCGGTAGGATTTTTAATAACTTAGGCGAGCACTGGGCTATAGCTAAGCCTTCGAGTGGAAGTCTGGCTTACACACTCGGTAGGATTTTTGGTTACTTAGGCGAAGCGGATTCGCGGCTAAGCCTCCGAGTGGAAGTCTGGCTTACCACTCGGTAGAATTTGTACAAACTTAGGCGAAACGGATTCGCGACTAAGACACCCACTGGGGGAAAATTTTACTGGACAAAAATAAAAAGTGACAAAAATTATGAAGGAATTATGACACTATTATTTCAAAATCCATGAACTACAGAAGTATTTTAATACAACTCATCCGAGTGAAAAACTTTAAGTGTAAAACGGGCGGAGCAGATCCGCATTCCAAGCTCGGGGCTCTTCGATATTGTGTTCGACGTTGTAGAGACGATATGCCCCGTTGTGGAGAACTTTGGTGACGATGAAAGGACCTTCCCAGGAGGGAGCGAGCTTATGTTGTTTCTGCTGATCCACTCGGAGAACTAGATCCCCTTCCTGGAAGGCTCGACCTCTCACATTTCTGGCGTAAAGTCGACGCAAGTCTTGCTGGTAGATGGTCGAGCGGATCAGAGCCATCTCTCTTTCCTCCTCTAGAAGGTCGACTGCGTCCTGACGCGCCTGCTCAGCTTCTGCTTCGTTGTAGAGTTCAATTCGGGGAGCGTTGTGAAGAAGATCACTCGGCAGGACTGCTTCAGCTCCATAGACCAAGAAGAATGGAGTTCTGCCGGTCGACCAATTAGGTGTGGTCTGCAATCCCCAAAGCACTGAAGGGAGTTCGTCGACCCATGCTCCAGCCGCATGCTTGAGATCTCGCATCACCGGGGTTTCGCACTTTGAGGATTAAGCCATTAGCTCGCTCGCCTGTCCATTCGACTGCGGATGGGCGACTGAAGCATAGTCGACTCGCGTGCCTTGAGCGTTGCAGAAATCCTTGAATTCTTCTGAGTCAAAATTCGACCCATTATCTGTGATGATGCTGTGCGGGACTCCATATCGGAACGTCAGCTCTCGATGAAGGAAACAGCGAAGACGGCGCCAAGATTCTTGATGGGTTTAGCTTCAATCCACTTGGTGAACTTGTCGATCGCTACAAAGTGCATGCGTGAAACCACTACGACCCGTTCTCAAGGGGCCGACCATGTCCAACCCCCATCTCGCGAACGGCCAGACGAGCGGAATGGTCTTTGAGTCGACGCAGGCTTGTGTGACATATTGGAGTAGAATTGACACCCTTCGCACTTGTCCACTATTTCCTTTGCCATCTCATTCGCCCTCGGCCAAGAAATCCAGCTTGGTATGCTTTGGCTACAATGGTCCGAGAGGACGATGGTGACCACAGGTCCCCGAGTGGATATCATGAAGAATGACTCGACCTTCTTACGGCGTTATGCATTTTGACCAACTCGGTGGGCTTTCTATACAAATTGTCCTTTGATAACGGTAAAGGCTTTGGATCGACGGACGATCTGCCGGGCCTCTTCCTCATCCTCCTCCGGGAGTTCCTTTCTCGTGATATATGCGATATAGGAATTGTCCAATCGGGAGTGACCACTAAAACCTCCATGACCAAGTCGACCACCGCGGGACCTCAACCTCACCGGATCTGTGGCACTCTTGGGCTGTGGAGCTTCCTCTGTGAAGGGTCTTCTTTAATCGACGGAGTGTATATGTTCCAAAAATACACCACTCGGAATGGCTTCTCTTTGGAACCTATCTTTGCGGGTCATCTGCCGCTTGATTTTTCAATCGGGGATGTGATGGAGCTCCAACCCTCAAACTTCTTTTCTAGCTTCCTCATTGCATTGCAAAGATATCCAATCATGGCTGGGCTTCTCACGCCCCACTCCTTCATCACCTGGTCGACCACTAAGTCTGAATCACCATAAACCATCGAGCGACGGACGCCGAGTGAGATGGCCATGCAATCCATATAGAAGGGCCTCATACTCGCCTCATTGTTGGAGGAATCAAAGTGAATCGAGCACATATCTAAGCTTGTCTCCTCCGGGGAAACCAGAACCACCCAAGCACCGTAACCATTCAGCATCTTAGAGCCATCGAAGAACATGGTCCAATGCTCCGAGTGAACTTCATCGGCTCTGTTGTTCAATCCACTCGGTGAGGAAATCTGCTATTGCTCGGGACTTAATGGCTTTCTTTGCCTCAAATTTGATATCAAGGGAAGAAGTTCAATCGCCCATTTCGCCACTCGACCGGTTGCGTCTCACAGCGCGAATCTCTAATAAAGGAGCGTCGATTTAATCGTGATAGAATGATCGAGAAATAATGAGCAACCTTCTTCGTGGTCATGTATATGCCATACACAAGCTTCGATAATGAGGATATCTCTGCTTGGATGGAGTCAAGACTTGGACAAATAATACACGGGCGCTGAACTTTGAAGGCTTTTCCTTCCTCTTCCCGCCGACCATAAGCATCAGATCGACGACTTGTCCGGTGGCTGCAATATAAAGCAACAGAGGCTCTTTGCTAATTGGAGCAGCAAGCACCGGCTGGGTGGATAGCGAGCTTTTAGCTCGGCAAACGCTGCATCGAGCTTCGAGTCCACTCGAACTTGTTCCGCCTTCTTCATCACCGGTAAAGAGGCAATGCCTTTTCACCGAGTCGTGAAATGAATCGACTTAAAGCGCCAAGCATCCAAGAAGCTCGACATCGCACTCGCATGTATGTTTCATTCGGAGAATAGTGCCGATCTTCTCTGGATTAGCGCCGATCCTCGCTCGAAACGAAAACCGAGTAATTTTCCACCAGAACTCCAAATGTGCACTTTGACGGATTGAGCTTGATATCGCACCTTCCGAGGTTGGCAAATGTTTCGCGAGGTCGCAAGCAGGTCGGAACCTTTTCGCAACTTAACGATGATATCATCCATATACGCCCACATTCGACTGATTTGAGTGAGAAGACACTTCAATCATTCGCATAAATGTGGCTCCGCATTCTTGAGGCCGAATGGCATGGTGATATAGCGAAGCACCGAATGGAGTGATGAAAGCTGTTTTATTTCGTCGGGTCCATACAGACGGATCGATGATACCCGAATATGCATCTAGAAAAGACAATCTCACATCCCGCGGTCGAGTCAACAATTTGATCTATGCGAGGGAGAGGAAAATGATCCTTTGGGCAGGCCCGATTGATGTGCTTAAAGTCAATGCACATGCGGAGCGAGTTGTCCTTCTTGGGAACCATGACTACATTAGCGAGCCACTCGGAGTGGTATATCTCTCAGATAAATCCTGCCGCCAATAGTCGAGCCACTTCTTCTCCAATAGCCTTTCTCTTCCGGACGGCGGACCGCCGAAGATGCTCTTTAACTGGTTTTGCTGACTTGTCAACTTGGAGGCGATGCTCAGCCAGTCCCCTGGGAACACCTGGCATGTCAGCTGGCTTCCATGCGAAAATGTCCCAGTTCTCACGGAGGAACTGGATGAGCGCTTCTTCCTATTTCGGGTCGAGCGTCGTGGAGATGTGGGTCGGGGCCGCATTGGGGTCAGTCGGGTGAATATGCACTGGCTTCGTCTCACCAAACGACTGAAATGCAGACTCTGTGGCCGGCTTTTTTGATCGCAACAAACCACTCGGATCTGCGTTTTGCTTGTATTCTTCGAATTCGACCGCTGTCACTTGGGAGTCGGCAATCTTTGAGCCCTTCTGAAAGCACTCTTCCGCCTTTTTCCGATCGCCGGTGACAGTGATCACCCCCTTTGGGCCTGGCATTTTCAGTTTGAGGTACACGTAACATGGTCAAGCCATGAATCGTATGAGGCTGGCCTCCCAAAATGGCGTGGTATGCACTCTGAAAATCCACAACCTCAAAGGTCAATTTTTCCTTGCGAAAATGCTTGGAATCACCAAAACCACGCCCGAGCTATTTGGCCGAGTGAGTTGGCCTTCTTCCTGGTATGACTCGTGGAAACTCATGTTGTTGGTGCTCACCGACATCGGAATGCCCATCCCTTTCAATGTGTCTCAGATATAACAAGTTCAACCCACTACCACCATCCATCAAGACTTTCGTCACCGAGTGCCTTCGACAATTGGATCGACCACCAAAGCTTGCCGCCCAGGTGGCAATATGAGTCGGATGATCGATTAGTCGAATGTGATGGGCGTTGGGACCACTTCACATAACTTGGTTTTACTGGGCAACCATGTTCACCTCACGGTTAATGACTTTCAACGACTTTTGCTTTCCACATCTGCGAAGATCATCGAGTGGAGTTGACATGTGGATATTCTTCCTCACCGTCCTCTTTGTCTCCGCCTTGTCGGCTCCTTCTCCTTGTCCTTAGACAGTTTTCCCTGAAACTGCTGGATTAGGAGTCGACACTGGCGAGTGGTGTGTTTTGGGTAAATGATGTTGCCCTCTTCATCTTTCTTCGTGTGAATATGGCATGGCATATCCATCACGTCGTTTCCTTCTTTATCCTTAACTTTATTAGGATTCCAGGATCCTTTCGGCTTTCCGTTGAACTTCCCCTGAGTGACGGCCAGGGCCTCTCCAGGAGCTGCTGGCTCGGCTTTCCGCTTCTGTTTCCGACTGGAATTTCCCTTCTCCGACTGACTTGGCTTGTACTTGCCGCTTCGGAGTCGGTCTTCTTCCTCGCCGTTGGCGTACTTGGTAGCAATCTCCATCATCCGACTCAAGGTCATGTCGCCGGTTCGACCGAACTTCAGACTCAATTCTCTATTCTTGACGCCATCTTTGAAGGCGCAAACCGCCTGATGGTCCGACACATTCTCCACAGTATGGTGCAGAGTGATCCACCTCTGAATGTACTCTCGGAGAGTCTCATTGGTCTTCTGCACACAGACTTGCAGCTCTGTCAAGCCAGCCGGTCGCTTGCAAGTTCCTTCAAAAGTTCTGACGAACACTCGGGACAAATCTTCCCAAGTGTATATACTGCTAGGAGGTAACTGATTCAGCCATGCCCTGGCAGATCCTTCCAACATGAGGGGCAAATGCTTCATGGCCACCTCATCGTTCCCACCACCAATCTGAACAACCACTCGGTAATCTTCAAGCCAAGTTTCGTGCTTGACTCCCAAAGGAATTTCTTGACTCCGTTGCCAACCTGAAATTGGGGGATCACTGCGGCTCGATAGCCCCGCTAAAACACTCGACCGAAACATGCACTCGACCGCTTGTGGGTGCATCCTCTCGGTCCGCCTCGATGGGCTCTGTTCGGCCGACCAAGCCTTGCATGATAATGGATCGCGTCGAAGCTCTGGTTCTCTGGGGTCGACCGAACTCTTCGCCTGCATTGAATCGACATATGTCGCCTTGCCGCCGAGGAGCGTAAGACCCTTCCTCGAAGGGAAACGGGTACTCGACGCCTATCATCTCGGTCGAATCGGTCTCCGATGCGCTCGCCGGTTGTCGCGCCTTTCGCCGCTGGAGGCGATCTGGGGATCGTGAGTCGATCAATAAAGATTCGCAGCGACGGATCGATCAGGAATTTGCTGCGCGATCGCGACACGGCTGAGTTCTCGTCTCCTGCTGCTCGAGTAAATCTTCGATTCGCATCAAGCCTCTCCCGACTTCCGATCGATGGCTGGATGGACTCGCTATACGGGTTGCTGTTGCTAAATTCTGAATTGGCGGCGGTATACCCGAGTCGGCGGAAGAGTCGACGCCGACCGCTTCAGAACTCGTGCGCAGCGCCGCCGAAAGTGCTCGCTGAAGATTCTCAAGCGAGCGTTCGCGACATTGCCAAACGTGCCTCCTCCAAGGCGCGAGCCTCGGGGTTTCTCCGGCGATGGGAGTATGCAGGCATCCATGTTCTGCGGGCGAAGCTCTTCTCTCGCAGAGAGTCGAGTGTCTCGGGCTGATACTCTTCGTGGTCTTGTACGGGATCGCCTCCACCGCCTGCTCCGCCCCCATGAACGAAGCCGGGAGGACTGCAGGGACCGTCGACCATGAGGATTTCCGCCGCTGGATCACCGCTATCACATTCGGATGCAGTCTCTACGGAGCCAGTCGACAGGTCAAACAGGCCGTAGAGGGACTCGTCGGGCTCAATTACCGCGACCTGGGCGATGGCTGTCTGGCGAGCCACCGCGTGCTTCACCCACCGCTGAAGTCTCGACCGACCAGAGCGCTTGTGCTGGCCGGAGACCGGGCGGGCGACCGATAAAGGAGTCGACCGGTACGGGGTCGACGGTTGCCGCAGCAGAACGCCGTGGACACATGCGCGAAAGTGCGTCGCACCGCGGACGGGGAGCGCCTCGATGTCGAGTGGAGCCTCCTGGAGCCATGCGGAGTCGTCGGCGACAAAGGTGAGAGCACCGAGACGGATCTCGCACCCCTCAACCAAAACTCCAGCAGTCATCATGATGAAAGTACTCGGAAGTACTGCAACTTCTCCACAAATCGCTAAAACACCTGCCCCACGGTGGGCGCCAACTATCGTGGTTCTAAGTCTGACAGTAGAGTGGGGGTAGGTATGGAGAGGCAAGGTCCTAGATATGAAGAGGTTGTGAACACAAGCGATGTACGAGTTCAGGCCTTTCTCGGAGGAAGTAAAAGCCCTACGTCTCGGAGCCCTGAGGCGGTCGAGTGGTTTATGTGTGTAAGTATTACAAGAGTGCGAACCCCTCTGCCTGTGGAGGGGGGTGGCTTATATAGAGTGCGCCAGGACCCCTGCCAGCCCACATAATGGAGAGGTTAAAGTACATTAAGCACAGGCGTTCGTAACGCCTCATAAAGTGCCTTAACTATCATTAAGTCTATTCAATTACAGGCCGTTGCGTTGCGGAGTGCCTTCTGACCTTCTGGTGGTCGAGTGTATCTTCATGGTCGAGTGAGTCTCCATGGTCGAGTCCTTCTAGTCAGTCGAGTGGGTTCCTCGTTTGGTCGACTGGAAGGTGATTTCTTCTAAGGGTATCCTTGGGTAGGATGTTTAGGTCAGGCCTATGACCCTACCCTAGGTACATGAATCCATCAGGCCGCACTCGCTGCAGGCACGGCTGAGCACGCCTCCTCGCCGCGTGCAACCAGCTTAAGACTGCCCCGCCTGCCTTCATTGAATCCGCACTTGTGCCGGCAACACGTCCTTTCGCAAGCCGGCAGGCATTTTAGAACAGAAAACATGACTAAAATATAATTAATTTACGCATGGTCTTGACTTGTTGTGCTCGCACTGGTAGCAGGAACTAGTAGAGGTTTTTCTTTATTTATAACTCTCCTCACATTTTTTTGGCTTTGAAGTGAATCATGGTTGTGGACATTATGTATGAATGTTCAGATATCTGTGAACATGAGTTTGATGTGGAAGTTGAACTTGGAATGTCGGGCTTGCGCGGGAACTATACCATGTTCAATGCTTCGTCTGTTATTGTTTGGAAAGTAATTGCTGTTATTACATGACCCGAAAAAACATTTTGTGCCACATCAGTAGATGCACAGACACCACAACAGGCATGCTGACTGGATAAACATTTGAACCTAGCTATTATGAAGGAAATTTTGTATTGATAACAGTTTTAGATAGCAGGAGACGCCTAGCCTCCTCTGCCTCTGCTAGCTTATTTCTGGCTTCTTCCATCTGTTCTTTGGCTTGGGTGAAGAGAGCATCTGATTGCTCTTTTCGCTTCTTCAGGAACTCAACTACATTCTCAAGGGCTGCTGCACGCTTTCTTTTAGCCTTTACTAATGCCACGAGGACACGAACAGCTGACGACTCCACCTGGCTTGTGTGTAATCCAGCATCATCCGGGAATTTGCACCTTGTGTCTAATCCAGCATCATTAGGGAACTGGCACCTTGTGTGTAATCCAGCCTCATTTTGGAAACATGATCTCGAGGTTGACCATACTTCGCTCCTCGCAAGAACTGCATCCTGACATGAAGTTACTTTTTAGATCAATACTCGAGAAACCTAGATCCATTTAGTAGAAGCGGATAAATGAACTCAAGAAGTCAATTCGAAGGAAAAGAAATATAAAACAGACTACAAGGTGAGAACACCCACTTCCTACATCAAGTTAAAACGAAAGCATTAGGACGATTAAGACCCTTCTTATTACACATCAAGAACACCACACTTAAGAGAAGCGAAACTACAACATATACACATCGAAGAACACGAGGCTAAACGAAAGTAATTGAAAGGGTGTTACTTACCAAAGCTCGTTTTACAGTGTTGGTGCAGCTCCTCTTTAACTTGCCACGCCCTTGAAGATGTCCCGAATATCCCGTGTTTGGTCTTCATTGCTCCTCTGCATGTTCACACTCGTGGTTTTAAAATCTCAACATGGCAAGAAAAATACTACTAGTAATACTCGCGCATCTTGTGGGCAATATTAAAGCACTCGTCTACCATGTTAGAGCATCTCCAACAGAATCGCAATGCACGGCGCTTTAATAAAGCGTTTACAGTGCTGAGATCGAGAAGTAGATACTAGAGAGTAGAGGATAGTTCTCAGCATAGATAGATAAAAAAAAGATAATTCAACTACTCCTCGTCGTCCGACTCCTCCTCGGTGATGTCCTCCTCCGACGCCCCGATCAGAGGCGTGAAGATACCGATCGTCGCCGGATTCCGTGGCAATGCTGCTCCTAGCCTCATGTTGAATTGAGCGTCCGCTTTTCGCCTATGCTTGTCCTCGCGATAGGCGGCTCGCTCCGCCCTCCTCTTATCCCTCTCTGCCCTCCTTTGCGCGTAGAACTCGCGCCCGTTGATGATGTCCTGCGGGAAGTGTTGGTGCCACAACGCCATGGCTTCCTCGTCCATCTCGGCGATGCCGAGACGGAGCTCCCGCCTCCGGTTGTCGCGACGATCCTCGTCGGTGCTAAGCCACGGCAGAGGCGCGAGCTCCTGCGCCCGCTCCCGCGTCAGCATGTTGGGGAAGTTCAATGTTCTATGAGGCCACCGGAGGCGCCACGCCGCCGTGTCATACGCGCGGGCGGCCTTGTTGGCGGTGTCGAAATTGCTGAGGCCGAGGCGCATCCCGCGGAACCGGATCTCGGCGGAGAAGCCGCCAGAGCGGTGCGCGCGGACGCCACGGTATCCCCAAGTTTCCCGGCAACGCGGCGGCAAGGCGCGGTGGCGGCGAGGTGAAAAAGAGCAGGGAGAGAGCGGTGGCGAGGCACAGAGCGGTGGCAAGGCACAGAGCGGTGGGAGGGCGTTGGATTTTATAAAGCGCGCCAGACGCCGCGCGCCAAAACTAGCGCATGGCCCGCCACTTTTTCCCACGCGCACGCGATCCTTTCCCGACGTCTCTGCTATCTCTACTCTCTTCTCTAGGGTTATATTTATTTAATATTTAATATTTAATGTTTATCTCTACTTCCTTTACTGTCTACTTTTTTTCTCTATACTTTTTTCTTGCAATATAGGCCGTCCGATATATATCTGACAGATAGGAAGGAAACAAATGGGAATTTTGCAAAAAGATACCCATACCCCTCTCCAGATTTGCAAATAAGGCCTTCCTTCATTCATCCTTTTCTCCCACAAGATAAACTACTCATACAAATGCTTCTAGATGCGTGCAACGCATGGGCATCTTGCTAGTTCTAAAAACCTTTCCATCATTTGCCACACTACAGGTTGCAGATGAAAAACCTACCCAAGCACAGCGCGATACAGGGGCGACGCACAACTACAAGCTGATATTCTGTTGGACAATGGAGGCTATAACCAATTACTTTTACGGGAACAATAGCACCCAGGAAAATTGAAGGGTAGGTATGAACAAAATTGGAACTGCACATGTACTGCTAAGTGATTCAATACACACATTACCAATCGAGGAGGAGAACGATGGTCGTGGCGGCCTCTATGAGTCATGGTCGGCAACGGGAGTCAGTTCATTGTCCACGACGGTGGTACTTCTGCGCTTGGTGTCGGCTTCCGGGAAGCAGATCCGAGACCATGGAAGACGATGCCGAGGAAGAGGCTCCGTCTATGACGATGACGGTGGACCGGCTCCAGTGCAGCGTACGAGGTCGTCGATGAGGCAGATGCGCTACGGTGGACGAGTGCGCCGATGTAAAGGGGAGGAGCACGAAGGCTGCGGTGCCGTGGAGAAGTCTATTTTGCGGTGGGGATAGAAAATGGGGAGTATTCAGGTGTACTACTCTGGGTGTCGGGGTGGGGTTGGCTGGGTAGGATGAATCTGAAGTTACAAAAACAACCCTCTACCAAGCGTCGTCCGTAGGCCTGTTCCGAAGGCTATGATGGTAACTTCCCACTGCTCGAATCAGGGTCGCGGGAGATTTTCCCGCCGACCTCAAAATTTTGTGACACTGGACTCCCCGTGTGGCGTGTTGAGTGATTCGGCTAAGCAACTAGTAGCGAGTAGTAGTAGTAAACTCTGCATATTAGGTTTGACCGAAGTCAAACTTCCTAAAGTTTGACCAAGTTTATATAAAAATATAAACATTTACCATTACAAATATGTATGATGTGGAAGTACATTCAATAATGAATCTAATGGTATTTATTTGTTATTGTATATGTTAATATTTTTTTGTTATAAGCTTTCTGAGAGTTTACAAAACTTGACTTTGACCAATGCTAATACGCGGACTTAAATAAAAATGGATGGAGTACACATTTGTTTTCTTAGTTTGTAGTGAACTAATCATTTTTTGAAATTGTGAAATAAATATATTAGGCTATTGACTTCGAATGTAATGGTCTATACAATTCAACACTTACAATCATTGTCGAATCCCAAGATGTATACAAGGTCTATAGTACTTCACAACATGCTCAAACTCACATAATCCCAGTCAAATGAGAATCTAAATGCATTTCATAGTTATTACTTTGTAGGATGCAACAAAACCAACCAAAACTCTACATTAGCCATTATAGAAGCAACATTTTGACATATCCCATTGTGTGAATGAAACGTGCAGAGAGAGCTTTTGAAGATGGAGCAGATAGGGCGGGAAAGATTGTATGTATGTGGACGAGAGAGTAGGAGACAAACCTAATGAGACAGAGAGAGAGAGAGAGAGAGAGAGAGAGAGAGAGAGGAAGAAGTTAGGTCTGTGAGAAAGATGGAGACATGTAATATATGTTAGATGTGTGTGCATCCGGATTCTATATACGTGGAAGGAGAAGAGACAACATGTTTGATGAGAGAGCTGGAAAAACATGGACGAGAGGGGAAGGATCTCATGGGTTGAGGGATTGACAATTTTGTGCGGGGGAGAGAGGGATTGGTAATTTTGTGCAAGAGAGAGAGAGGGTGGGGGGAGGAGTCAGTCAGCCGTCGTCACATCACCCTGCTTCCAAATGACCCTGCATTCTCTAGCGCGGTGTGGTCGCTGTCTTTGATCTGCTCGATGCCCTCTTTGAAGATTGACGTGTTGTGCATGTTGGGGTGCAAAGAAGCACAAGCGAGAGTGGTCGCCGTATAACCTTGGATGGGGATGAATTGTGTGCTCGGGGGAGTGTGTGTGTGTGTTGTGCTGCGTGTGTGTGTGTGTGCATGCGCACGCGTGCGCGCGCGTGTGTGTGTCAGATATTGAGCGAAAACAAACCTAAGGAGAGAAATGGGTATTCACGAAGATATTGTGCGGGCCTTGAGGTGGGCAGGGGCCGAGTGAGGGTGTCAAAATGTGCGCGTTGATGCATGTGTTGCATGCGATCGTGCGAGGGACGGACGAATCGAGAGAGATGGTTGTTGTGTTACAGATGCTCCTCTCTCTCTCTCTCTCTCTCTCTCACACACACACACACACACACACACAAGTAAACTGGAAGACCATTCTCTCATGTATACACAATGTATCGGCATCTGTCTATGTCTCACTCATGCATGATCATTTGCACATTCACACCTCTCTATGTCTGTATCACACGCACACCGTCTCCACATTGCCCTTCCGCCACAACACACATATGGACACACACACACGTTCTCTCTCAGTCACACACACAAAAGAAGTATTAAAAAAAACTAGGGCGCACCTAAAACGTCCAAATCCAAATAGAACACAAACTGGAGCTAAATTCGAATATATGGAAATATTGCAGCGTCAAGAACTTTCCCAGAAAAAAACTTGAGTAATATTCGAGGATTGTTTTCACACACACAAAAAGGTTCGGTGGATGTCCTTCGAGCGCGACACGGTGGCGCACCATTCGATTGACCACGCGGCCGCGGTTCACGCGCTTGCATAGGATTTCGTATCGTGGCTGTGGTACTAACTTCAAATTTTTTTTAATAAAATCGCTACCTAAGTCTAATGTTTACGTGTACTAGTACGGTTTTCTTTTAATTTTGACCAACCTTATATAAAACTAAAGTAAGCTCCCATACGCGCACTCATCCATATGTCGCCGCCGTTGCGCATGCATGCCCTACCCTTTGCTCAGCCAACAATTTCTCGCCCATCACCGCCGTGTCGCCGCCATCCCTGTGCCATGAAGCCAAAGGCTTGCCCTCTCACGTCGTCTGCAATCCCTCCTTGCCATGCCGCCGCACTGCCAAGCACGCGAGCAACTGGTGGAGCCGCGTCTATGCATGCAGCGTATGAAGAGGAGGACGAGCGCGTGCTCCAGCACACCGGCGAGGAGGAACTAGCGTGTCATTGTCGTCTCCCCCCGCGCGGAGTAGGCGCGCATGGTGGCTGTCGCGACGAAAGCCAGTCGCGCGCGTCTAGCCCGCAAACCGGGTGCGGACGCGGAGTCTACCTTCGAGACCTTGAATGACACGTGGATCCTGCAATCTGAAGGAGCAATTTGGGTCAGTTGACTCATGTGAGCTGTTTGATGCAACATGGATGGCTAGAAGGGCTTCTTCCACCTCTTCTGCCATCTTCTTCCTTCACTCCGTCAAACTTCTTTCACAAATCGGCTGACCCAAATTATACTACTAGTACAAATGTATTAAGTACAGTAGGAACACGAAGATACGAGCAGTAGTACCAACTGCAAGAAGAACAGTAGTAAGACATAGTACTAGTACTACTCTACGTACTAAAGAGTTCAAATAACGAGAAAGAACATAAACATAGTTTTGTTGGGGCCTCAGCACAACACACCCTTGAAAATAAACTAAGCAACTAGTCCGCTTGACACTGCAGTAGAACCAGCATGAGCGACGGCACTGCCACCTACTCGGAGTCCGAGTCCACATCCTCGACTTCGTCCTCGTCCCTCTTCCTCTTCCTCTTCGCTGACGCTTCTTTGCTTGAACCGGACACTTGGCTCTACTTCTTCATCCAACCCATGTAGATATTTAAACAAAGGTAGGCATCCATTGTTGCGTACAGGATGTGATATTCATCTAATGTCTTCGACTCCCATGCATGATGAAACTCGTGATGAGGTTTCTTCAATTTAGCGTACGAAGGATCAATCATGCCTGCTGCCAGGGTCAACATTGAAGGTTGAGAGGAGGACACCAGGCTTGCCTTCTGGAGATCGAAGGGCTGGCCTACAACGAGACCTATCCGACGCAGGACATCTCTGTCGTTCTTAAATCCTACAGTAACGAATTTCACTCTTTTGTCCTTGAGGAAGTTCTTAAAATCCTGGCACTCAACGTTGGCATGGCATATGTGGTAGACCAAGCAAACGTTATGTACGCAAACCTGGATCACGGCGGGCTTCTTCCTCTCTTCGTCCTTTAGATCCTTCTCTCGTCCCAGGACTGTGGTGTACTCAACATCTAGCCCAGCGACCCACTCATCCATTGAACTGTTGAACATGTGTAGGAAGCGAGCAAGCCATGCTTTCACCGTCGCGGATCCACGTGTGTATATGACGATGAACTGATCGCCGGTGATGGCTCTAACCTGGTACTCATCAGCGACCATGGAGATTTGGGAGGCCATGGATTTTGGAGGAGGGTTAGGAGAAGTTGAACTGTTGTACCTCGCAAAAACTGGGAGCGAACTAATGTGAAAGGACGGGACGACTGGGAGCGAACTGCTATGAGGTAGAAGACAGGGATGAGTAGGGCATGCGAACGGCGTGGGGTTGCTGGCTTGCCCGGTGGATAAACGGCTGCAAGCCTCCAAAGAGTTCTCGAGAACTATGCGGGACCCACTAGATGTCATGTCTACTAGACCCATATCGTTGGCCTGACGGTATACCTTCTGCCTGTTCGCACGCCATGCCGGCGCGTGGACGTAACTTCACTAAATTCCGTCAACCATCGCACCTCCCACGACCTTCGCCTCCCTCGCGCGGTCGCGCCCTTTGAGACTTTGACCGGCTATAAATGAGCAATTTTTTTTGCCTACTCCGCATGCATGATACTCCCTCTGGTCCTTTTTACTCCCGTCAACCGTTTGCAAAGTGTTTGACCAAATATATACTTATTTTTGAACACCACCTTATATTAATTAACCAACCACACCAGTACACTCATTCGATACAATATTCACCAGACAGGGCGGTACATTATTTACAAGAATACCATCTAATCTATTGTCAAAGCTATACTTAGCGATTAAGTGTGCCACCTTATTGGTCGAACGGCTAATCTTTGACAATTGAAGATTGTTGATGAACTTCGAGATGCTCAACGCTTTGATCTTCAGGTCACGCATAGCAGACCTGTCATAGTCCCCCGATGCAAGAGATGCTACCACAAAAGCCCAATCAGTCTCTAAAATTACAGGATTATGAAGAGAAATACCTATGTAGAGACCGGCAATGCAAGCCCTAAGCTCCGCTTCCTCCACGCTTTGACAGGCATCAATGAAATCCCACGACCAAATTTATACTAAAAATATCAATATCTACAATTGTAACGCCCACGATGCGGCTATATCTCCCACGTGTCGAAGCACGACTTAGAGGCATAACCGCATTGAAAGCAATGTCGCAAGTGAGGTAATCTTCGCACAATCCATGTAATACATAAGGGAAAGAGATACATAGTTGGCTTACAGTCGCCACTTCACACAATACATAAATAAACATCCATCATTCAGATTACACTCAAGGTCCGACTACGGAACCAAAATAAAAGAAGAATACCCCACATGTAACATAGATCCCCGATCGCCCCAACTGGGCTCCACTACTAATCGTCTGGAAATGAAACATAGTAACGACCAAGTGCCTCATCAAATTCCCACTTCAGTTCAGTTGCGCCCTCTGCGCTGGCATCACCGGTACCTGCATCTGTTTTAGTAGAATCTGTGAGCCACAGGGACTCAGCAATCTCACACCCGCGAGATCAAGACTATTTAAGCTTAAGGGAAGGCTGGTGTAAAAAGGAGGAGCTGCAGCAAGCGACTAGCATATATGGTGGCTACATCGCAAAAGAGAGCGAGAAGAGAAGCAAAGCACGGTCGTGAAACTAGTAGCGATCAAGAAGTGATCCTGAAACTACCTACGTCAAACATAACTCCAACACCGTGTTTACTTCCCGGACTCCGCCGATAAGAGACCATCACGGTTACATACACGGTTGATGTATTTTAATTAAGGTCAACTTCGGGTTTTCTACAACCGGACATTAACAAATTCCCATCTGCCTCATAACCGCCGGCACGGCTTTCGAAAGATAATACCCTGCAGGGGTGTCCCAACTTAGCCCATAACAAGCTCTCGCGGTCAACGAAGGAATAAACCTTCACCCAAGACACTCCGATCAGACTCGGTATCCCGGTAAATCAAGACATTTCGACAGTGGTAAAACTAAACCAGCAAGACCACCCGATTGTGCCGACAAATCCCGATAGGAGCTGCACATATCTCGTTCTCGTGGCACACCGGATAAGCGAAGCGTCTGGTACCGACGTAATCCAAGTTGCCAAGGAATGGTCCCGACGGTGCTCTAGTTTGGACCAACACTCGAGGAGCACCGCCCGGGGTAATAAAGATGACCCTCGGGCTCGCGAAACCCAAGGGAAAAAGGCTTAGGTGGCAAATGGTAAAACCAAGGTTGGGCCTTTTTGGAGGAGTTTTATTCAAAGCGAACTGTCAAGGGGTTCCCATAAATCACCCGACCGTAAGGAACGCAAAATCAAGGAACATAACACGGTATGACGGAAACTAGGGTGGCAAGAGTGGAACAAAACACCAGGCATAAGGCCAAGCCTTCCACCCTTTACCAAGTATATAGATGCATTAATTAAAACAATAGATATTGTGATATCCCAAAATATCCGTGTTCCAACAAGGAACAAACTTCATCTTCACCTGCAACTAGCAACGCTATAAGAGGGGCTGAGCAAAGCGGTAACATGGCCAATCAACGGTTTGCTGGGACATGGATGGTTAGAGGTTGACATGGCAATATGGGTGGCATGATATAGCAAGTGGTAGGTATCGCAGCATAGGCATAGCAAAAGAGCGAGCATCTAGCAAGCAAAGATAGAAGTGATATCGAAGGTATGGTCATCTTGCCCTGTAAGGTTTTCGAGTTGTCGAAGGCTTGATCTTCGTGAGGCGTTCTCAACAGGCTCCTCATTCACGCACTCGCCTCCGGCTCTACCCAAAGCAAGAACACAAGCAACGGAACCACAATCAAAACAAGGAACAATGCACAAGCAATATGATGCAAAACATGACATGCGATGCGAGATGTGATATGCAATGCATATGTGTGCTCCGGAAGGAAAATGATGAACCGGGCATCAACTTGGCAAACCAAGTATGCCGCTGGAAAGATGGGGTGATTTCGGTTGAAATCGATATAAAGATCACCGGAATCGGATGTACGGTTTGCAAATGACAAGCAAAACAAGAATGACGCAAATCTGCGTTTAACAACCCGATGCTACTTAACACGCAACACGAAACTATGCTACAGCACCCCAACATAAAAACAAAGCATATGGCAGCGAACTACAGGAGATGCTTAACAAAAGAGGATCACTGAGCTACGGCTAAATCACATCATAACATGTTCAAACAAGCATGGTGAAAGTGCTAAAAATATCAGGTTCACAGACTTAGTGAAAATACTAGCATGCCAGGAATTAACATCAGGAAGGCATGTTTAGAGCAAGCAAACAACATGCTACAGGAACTTATAATAGCAAAACAAGGCATGACATGATTCTACTCAAAGCATATATCAATAGTCCCTTACTGACCATAAGCCAAAAAGGACTCTAAGAAATGATGGCACCCATGTAAACATTGCAAGTTTTATTACAGATTTCAGACTTAGCAGAAAAACTGGGCATGGCAAAAACAGATAACGAGTAGGCATGTTCGTGAGCTCGATGCACTCACTAAAGAGCATCTCATGATAAACTAAGCATACACCCATCAAGAAGACATGGCATAGGAGCTATACATGGCAAGAACAACATCATAGCATACACGGATCAACTACAACGACCTCGTGAAAATTGAATCTCATGCAAACAATCTGCCAGGAAACATTTTCAAACAAAAGTAGAGCACGAAAATGACATGCTAGACTACTCCATAAATGCCAACAAAGGCATGGATGGATAGAGCACATCCATATGTTCAAAACACCCTTACTGATCATGCTCAAAAAGGGCATGGATATCTCTGTAACAACATGAACATATGGCATAAAAATAACAGCAGGACAAGACTTAGTGAAAACACTAAGTTCCTGAAATCAGCAACATCATCATCCCTACTTTGCATGCTTGTCCTAGTCAACACATAACTCACAAAAATACATGGCAAACAACCCTGGAAAGATGGCATGGCAAAGTTCAACTCACATGTAGGACTCAAGTTCATAGGGTGTACACATAAATCATGGCAAAAATGACAAAAGAGCTCGAGCTGATAAGATTCTGGAACTAACGATCTAAATCCATCTTCCAACAGCATTTCGGGCATCAAGATGAGCTCAAATGCAAATGATGCAATGGAATGAAATGATGTACTCTTCAAGGCGAACAATTTGACATATTATACGCACGAAACGGAGTCACGGGTGCGGAGATGTGATGCTATGAAAATGTCACGAAATTATCGCAGAATAATGACAAGTGGAAATTTGGGGGGAAGAAAGTCAACCGTGGGTTGCTCGGATCTGGATCGGATCGGGAGCTCGCCGGAGCTGGAGGCTCGCCGGGGGAGGACGCCGGCGGGTCGGAGGAGGCGGGCTGAAGCGGCGGCGTGAGCGGGCGGCGGCGCTGGAATGGCGCGGCGCGGACGCCGGGCGCGGTGCGGCGCGGCGGCGGGCGGCGGGCGGAGTTGCTGGGTGGTCCGCCAGCGAGGCCGACGGGCGCGGCGGCGCGCGTGAGGCGGCGGGGTGGTGGCGGCGCGGGGGCGCGGGCGCGGCGCGGCGCGGCGCGGAGGGCGGCTGGCCCAGGCCTCATGCGCTGGCTGTGGGCGGCGGGCGGCGGCGGTGTGCCACGTGGCAGCCGCGGATACGCCCGGCGGCGTGGCGGACGTGTCCGGCGCCGGGCGGACATGTCCGGCGCGTGGAGGAAGAGGGGGCTAGGGTTTGCCCGTGAATTCGGGGGAGGGGTCTTTAAATAGGCATAGAGGGAGCTAGGAGAGTCCAAATGGGGTGTAGTTTTCGCCCACACGATCGTGATCGAATGACCGAAGGCATGGAAGGGAGTTAGATGGGTTATTGGGATGTTTTGGAGGGTTGTTGGGCTGCAACTTAAAAGATGCCTTTGCGAGAGAGCGGTTAACCGTTGGAGTACCAAACGAACTCCAAATGACCCGAAACTTGACAGGTGGTCTACCGGTGCTATACCAGGGCCACTTGGCAAGGCTCGGTCCATTCCGAGAATGTTCAACACCCGCACACGGAAAAAGGACAAGAGGGGTGCGCCGGGGAACATAGGAGTGCCGGATTGCAAAACGGACAACGGGGAAAATGCTCGGAATCATGAGACGAACACGTATGCAAATGAGATGCACATGATGAGATGATATGAGATGCATGACATGGACAAAATGCAAAACGAAAACAAAACCCAACCACGGAGGGAAAAATCATAGCACATATCCGAAAATGGCAAGAGTTGAAGTTACAAATATGGAAAGTTACATCCGGGGTGTTACAACACTCCACCACTACAAGAGGATCTCGTCCCGAGATCTAGGACTGAAAGAACTCCGGATATTCGGAACGGAGGTGATCCTCGCACCCTGTGTGGCTTCTCGGTCGGAATGGTGTGACCACTTTACTTTCGTGAATTTGATTGACTTGTTGCGAGTCTTGCGCTCGGTTTCTTCAAGAATAGCAACGGGTGCTCATGATAAGAGAGATCTTCTTGGAGGTCAATTTCTTCAAAGTTGATAGTGCGCTCAGAATCTTGAAGCACTTGCGAAGCTGTGACACGTGAAACACATCGTGCACGTTTGCAAAGTTGGATGGAAGCTCAAGTTGATAGGCGAGATTGCCTCTTTTGCCAATGATCTTGAAAGGACCCACGTATCTAGGGGCAAGCTTCCCTTTGATACCGGGCGGCGAGTGCCTTTCATTGGAGAGACGCGAGGTAGACATGGTCTCCGATTTCAAAAGCCACATCACGGTGCTTGTCATCATAATAGCCCTTCTCGCGCGATTGCGCGGCTTTAAGATTCTCACGAATGACTTTGCACATTTCTTCGGCTTCTATGATCAAGTCGTTGCCAAGAAGTTGGCGTTCACTGTCTCGGACCAATTGAGAGGAGTACGGCACTTTACGCCATAGAGAATTTCGAATGGGGCCTTGCCGAACTCGCTTGGAAGCTGTTGTTGTAGGAGAACTTCGGCATATGGAAGACATTCTTCCCACTTCATGCCAAAGGAAATGACACAAGCCCCGAGCATATTTTCAAGGATTTGATTGACTCGCTCGACTTGGCCACTTGTTTGAGGATGGAAAGCTGTCTTTGAAACGAATGTTGGTGCCCATAGCCTTCTCGAAGGAGTCCTAGAACTTAGAAGTGAAGATGCTTCCACGGTCTCAAGAGATCAATTGTGGAATACCGTGCAAGGAGACAATTCGGAGGTGTATAGCTCTGCCGGTGAGCTGCTGTGATAGATTCTTTGACAGAAGAAAATGAGCCACTTTAGTAAGCTTGTCAATGACAACGAAGATAGCATCATTTCCACGCTTGGACTTAGGAAATCCAGTCACAAAGTCCATCTCGATATGATCAAACTTCCATTCCGAATAGCAAGAGGTTGGAGGAGACCAGCTGGTCTTTGGTGTTCGCTTTCACCCTTCTGCAGACATCACATTCATTCACGAATTGAGCAATTTCTCGCTTCATTCGAGTCCACCAATATGACTGCTTGAGGTCATGGTACATCTTCGTACTTCCAGGATGAATGGATAGGAGGGAATTGTGTGCCTCATTCATGATGACTTTTCTCAGATCGCCTTTAGGAACCACGATTCGATCCTCGAAGAAAAGAGTATCTTTGTCATCCAAGCGATAGCACTTGTATTTGGAAATGCCCTTGTCAATACCACGTTTCACTTTCTTCACCATGGTATCCAGAAGTTGAGCCTCACGAATTTGATCTTCCAAAGTAGGAGAGACTATGAGGTTGGCAAGAAATCCTTGAGGAACAACTTGAAGATTCAGCTATGAAAGCTTCACAAAGATCGGTTGGAAGGGCTTGAGAATTAAGATGTTGCAATAAGCCTTTCTCGCTCGAGCATCTGCAATCACATTCGCCTTGCCAGGAGTATATTCAATACTTGGATTGTACTCTTGAATCATTTCGACCCATCGAGTTTGCCTGAGGTTGAGGTTTGGTTGAGTGAAGATATACTTGAGACTCTTGTGATCGGTGAATATGTCCACTTTCCTTCCCAACAAGAGATGTCTCCATGTTATCAATGCATGGACAATCGCCGCCAACTCAAGATCGTGAGTGGGGTAGTTCTTTTCGTTGGGCTTCAATCGACGAGAGGTATATGCCACAACTTTCTTCTCTTGCATTAACACAGACCGAGACCTTGCAAGGAAGCATCACGTAAAACTTGAATGGCTTGGATTCATCGGGAGGAGTCAACACAGAGCTGTGACTAGCTTCTCTTTGAGGGTATTGAAAGCGACATCACACTCAAAGCGTCGGACATACTTGACATGCTTCGGAGGAGGTTGGAAAGAGGCTTTGCAATCTTGGAGAAGTTCTCAACGAATCTTCGACAATAGCTTGCAAGACCGAGAAAGCTCATGGAGCTGCTTGACATACGAGGAGGTTCCCAATTCAAAATGAAGACACCTTCTCGGGATTAACAGCAATTCCTTGGCGGAAATGATGTGACCAAGATAAAGAACTTCATCAAGCCGAACTCACATTTGGAAAACTTTGCATAGAATTGATGCTCTCACGAGCTTGTCGAGCACCAATCGCAAATGTTTGGCATGATCTGCTTGTTCTTGGAGAAGACCAAAATATCATCGAGATACACCAAGATGAAATCATTTGTGTAGGGGTTGAAGATAAAGTTCATCATGCGAGAGAAAGTTGGAGGAGCATTGACAAGGCGAAAGACATGACAAGTATATTCATAAGAACCAAAGCTTGTTCGAATCTTTGTCTTGGGAATATCTTGTTCACGAATGCGAATCGATGATAACCCATACGGACGTCAAGCTTGGAGAATACTTTAGCACCTTTGAGTTGCTCGAATAGCTCATTGATGTTGGGAAGTGGATACTTATTCTTGATTGTCTTCTTGTTCAATGGACGGTAATCAACACAAAGTCGGTCCGTGCCATCCTTCTTCGGACAAAAGAACTCCACATCCCCATGGAGATGAACTCGGTCCGATCAAACCCAGACGCTCTTGTTCATCGAGCTGCTTCTTCAATTCTTTCAGCTCCTTGGGTCCAAGCTTGTGGGACGCTTGCAAACGGGTTGATGCCGTGCTCAAGATCGATAACGAATTCGGTGGCCGATGAGGAGGCATACCCGAAGCTCTTCGGAAAGACATCTTGGTACTCACAAGCGATTTGGAATTTGCGAGATAGCATCCAACTCGCCCTTCTCATTGAGAGAAAACAACCGAATGGTTTCATCATGAGCGGCATAGATGATAACATCCTCAGAAGGGTGTGTCAATTGAATTTGCCTGGCAGCACAATCAAGCTGAGCCTTGTGCTGAGAAAGCCAGTCCATCCCGAGAATTAGATCAATATCCGAGTCACCAAGAACAAATGGTTTAGATAGAAACTTATAGTCTCCCATCTTGATAGAAACATCATGAACTAATGAGTTGGCTCTCATTGACTTCCCCGGAGAAACAACACCCAAAGGTTTATCCAAGTAAGACCAAGTAAAATCATTCTTTGCGAAGAACGACCTTGACATGAAACAATGCGATGCACCAGTATCAAATAAGACTTTTGCAGGAATATCATTAACTGAGAGATTACCCATTATCACGTCAGAAGAATCCTCTGCTTGCGCTGCATTCATCATGTTCACCTTTGCAGACTTGGGATTATGCTTGACCACTGCATTGCTTGAAGACCTCACAGGAGGAGGAGGAGGAAGGCGCCTTTGGTTATGGCATTTGTTCGCATAGTGACCCTTCTGCTGGCACTTGTTGCAGTCACCGAGAGCGGACGGTGATAAGGAGCATTTGACCTTGGAGCTTGAGGCTGAGACTTGTTACAGTAGCTTGGGTTGGGTGGGTGGGAAGATCCACGACCACCGAGTTCTTCTCACGATAAGGTTGGCGGAACAGAGGAGGAGGAAGGTAGAACTTTTGCTTCTTTGCCACTTGAGAGGAAGAAGAAGACTGAATCGCATCCTGTTTCTCTTCTTTGAAGCCTCACACTTGAGCTGAGCACCTTCTAGCTTGAGTGCCATATTGTAGAATTGATCAAACCGAGTAGGCTCAAAAGAACAAGAGATAACTGCAGATCCTCTCTAAGGCCACCTCTGGCGATAGATCATACTCTTTTCGTCAGAACGTCTTGTTTAGCGAATCGAGCAAGTTTCAAATCTGTATGTTGTATTCGTACATCGACATGTTTCCTTGCTTGAGATTGCGGAACTCCTCACGCTTGCTCTCAACAACCTTGGTAGGAATGTGGTGAGCTTTAAAGTCCCGACGTAAATCAGTCCAAGTAATCACTCGACCACCTCTGGAATCCTTGTATTCTTTGGAACCAATCAATTGCCGATCCTTGAGCTGAAAAGACGCGAACTTGACGTAGTCCTCGGTCCGACATTGCTGCATTGAAATGCTTGTTGATATCCACGAGCCAATCGTCGGCGTCGTGGCCTCGGCACGAGAGTGAAAGACTTTGGCTGATTTGCAAGGAATTGGTTGAGTGTAGGAAAGCGTGGCTGATGGAAGAACTGCCCTTGACCTTGATTCCTTGGTTGCCTTGGCCTTGGTTACGCTCTTGCATCAGCTGGATCAACAATCGGCGTTGGCGTTAGTGGTTGCCATCAAAGTTTGCCATGCCTCCGGAGGCGGAGGTGGAGGTGGAGGGTTCGCGACTCCCATCACTGCGTTCCGGATTACGACGCGTGGCGGAGCCATCTGAAGAGGGTGACATCCGTTAGCATCTTGATAGACAGATAGACAAGTTGAATCAGCGGATAGAAATTGCAACATATAGTCTTCACAATAAACATTGAACAGGATGAGCGAATGAATTCCAAAGTAAACATCCGTCCATTAAGGTGAGAAGCCACTTGATAAGAGATTGATGAATGAAAATAAAAACAAGGTATGAATGGAACAAATAAGTGGTAAGGATTACCCAATCACAAACCAAATATCTGCGGAAGAAATGCTAGAGCTACTTGAATCCCACCTATAAACTCCCGAAACTTTCCGGTTATGCAATCAGTGTTGGGGATCAGGGAGCAATATATCTCACCCAAACTAACAATCCCTACATCCATTGTATCCATCCTTCAACACATAACCAAGAAACCTTCGAAATCGTGTACCTCAACCTTGAAAAGCATCCGTTATCGAGTCATGGCAATACTCCGTACTCACCACAAGATTGGGTTAGCGGGGTTATCTCACCAACGGACTGCATAAAAGAGATTTCGATGTCGTACTAAACTCGGTATTCGAACTGCAGCGATAAAATTATGGCGACAACACCTCGAGCTCAACTCCCCGGGACACTGCCACAACCCCTAAATGTCAGGAGGCAACCAAGACAATGTTGTCATCATAAAACCATCGGAACGATTCTAAGATACCCGCGTGATCCTAAAAATTTTTTAGTGAAATTTGAGAAGAGAAGAGTCAAAACTCTACGTCAGGATACCTCACCAGAGGGTCGAAGGGACTGGGGAGTAAAAAGAATTCCTAACTCTCCGATATATATAATCCTAAATGACTCAAAACATTTTTCTAGACACAACTCGGCCACTAAAAACGATCAAGCAGTGGGGGCTCCTAAGGTCGGGATGGCTCTGATTACCAACTTAACGCATACGATGCGGCTATATCTCCCACGTGTCGAAGCACGACTTAGAGGCATAACCGCATTGAAAGCAATGTCGCAAGTGAGGTAATCTTCGCACAATCCATGTAATACATAAGGAAAGAGATACATAGTTGGCTTACAAATGCCACTTCACACAATACATAAATAAACATCCATCATTCAGATTACACTCAAGGTCCGACTACGGAACCAAAATAAAAGAAGAATACCCCACATGTAACACAGATCCCCGATCGCCCCAACTGGGCTCCACTACTAATCGTCTGGAAATGAAACATAGTAACGACCAAGTGCCTCATCAAATTCCCACTTCAGTTCGATTCGCCCTCTGCTATTTGGCATCACCAGTACTGCATCTGTTTTGGTAGAATCTGTGAGCCACGGGGACTCAGCAATCTCACACCCGCGAGATCAAGACTATTTAAGCTTAAGGGAAGGCTGGTGTAAAAGGAGGAGCTGCAGCAAGCGACTAGCATATATGGTGGCTACATCGCAAAAGAGAGCGAGAAGAGAAGCAAAGCACGGTCGTGAAACTAGTAGCGATCAAGAAGTGATCCTGAAACTACCTACGTCAAACATAACTCCAACACCGTGTTCACTTCCCGGACTCCGCCGAGAAGAGACCATCACGGTTACATACACGGTTGATGTATTTTAATTAAGGTCAACTTCGGGTTTTCTACAACCGGACATTAACAAATTCCCATCTGCCTCATAACCGCGGGCACGGCTTTGAAAGATAATACCTGCAGGGTGTCCCAACTTAGCCCATAACAAGCTCTCGCGATCAGCGAAGGAATAAACCTTCACCCAAGACACTCCGATCGGACTCGGTATCCGGTACATCAAGACATTTCGACAATGGTAAAACTAAACCAGCAAGACCACCCGATGTGCCGACAAATCCCGATAGGAGCTGCACATATCTCGTTCTCGTGGCACACCGGATAAGCGAAGCGTCTGGTACCGACGTAATCCAAGTTGCCAAGGAATGGTCCCAGACGGTGCTCTAGTTTGGACCAACACTCGAGGAGCACCGCCCGGGGGTAAATAAAGATGACCCTCGGGCTCGCGAAAACCCAAGGGAAAAAGGCTTAGGTGGCAAATGGTAAAACCAAGGTTGGGCCTTCTTGGAGGAGTTTTATTCAAAGCGAACTGTCAAGGGGTTCCCATAAATCACCCGACCGCGTAAGGAGCATAAAATCAAGGAACATAACACCGGTATGACGGAAACTAGGGTGGCAAGAGTGGAACAAAACACGGGCATAAGGCCAAGCCTTCCACCCTTTACCAAGTATATAGATGCATTAATTAAAACAATAGATATTGTGATATCCCAAAATATCTGTGTTCCAACAAGGAACAAACTTCATCTTCACCTGCAACTAGCAACGTTATAAGAGGGGCTGAGCAAAGCGGTAACATGGCCAATCAACGGTTTGCTGGGACATGGATGGTTAGAGGTTGACATGGCAATATGGGTGGCATGATATAGCAAGTGGTAGGTATCGCAGCATAGGCATAGCAAAAGAGCGAGCATCTAGCAAGCAAAGATAGAAGTGATATTGAAGGTATGGTCATCTTGCCTGTAAGGTTCTCAGAGTTGTCGAAGGCTTGATCTTCGTAGGCGTTCTCAACAGGCTCCTCGTTCACGTACTCGTCTCCCGGCTCTACCCAAAGCAAGAACACAAGCAACGGAACCACAATCAAAACAAGGAACAATGCACAAGCAATATGATGCAAAACATGACATGCGATGCGAGATGTGATATGCAATGCATATGTGTGCTCCGGAAGGAAAATGATGAACCGGGCATCAACTTGGCAAACCAAGTATGCCGCTGGAAATATGGGGTGATTTCGGTTGAAATCGATATAAAGATCACCGGAATCGGATGTACGGTTTGCAAATGACAAGCAAAACAAGAATGACGCAAATCTGCGTTTAACAACCCGATGCTACTTAACACGCAACACGAAACTATGCTACAGCACCCCAACATAAAAACAAAGCATATGGCAGCGAACTACAGGAGATACTTAACAAAAGAGGAACACTGAGCTACGGCTAAATCACATCATAACATGTTCAAACAAGCATGGTGAAAGTGCTAAAAATATCAGGTTCACAGACTTAGTGAAAATACTAGCATGCCAGGAATTAACATCAGGAAGGCATGTTTAGAGCAAGCAAACAACATGCTACAGGAACTTATAATAGCAAAACAAGGCATGACATGATTCTACTCAAAGCATATATCAATAGTCCCTTACTGACCATAAGCCAAAAAGGATTCTAAGAAATGATGGCACCCATGTAAACATTGCAAGTTTTATTACAGATTTCAGACTTAGCAGAAAAACTGGGCATGGCAAAAACAGATAACGAGTAGGCATGTTCGTGAGCTCGATGCACTCACTAAAGAGCATCTCATGATAAACTAAGCATACACCCATCAAGAAGACATGGCATAGGAGCTATAAATGGCAATAACAACATCATAGCATACACGGATCAACTACAACGACCTCGTGAAAATTGAATCTCATGCAAACAATCTGCCAGGAAACATTTTCAAGCAAAAGTAGAGCACGAAAATGACATGCTAGACTACTCCATAAATGCCAACAAAGGCATGGATGGATAGAGCACATCCATATGTTCAAAACACCCTTACTGATCATGCTCAAAAAGGGCATGGATCTCTCTGTAACAACATGAACATATGGCATAAAAATAACAGCAGGACGAGACTTAGTGAAAACACTAAGTTCCTGAAATCAGCAATATCATCATCCCTACTTTGCATGCTTGTTCTAGTCAACACATAACTCACAAAAATACATGGCAAAGAACCCTGGAAAGATGGCATGGCAAAGTTCAACTCACATGTAGGACTCAAGTTCATAGGGTGCACACATAAATCATGGCAAAAATGACAAAAGAGCTCGAGCTGATAAGATTCTGGAACTAACGATCTGAAGCCATCTTCCAAAAGCATTTCGGGCATCAAGATGAGCTCAAATGCAAATGGTGCAATGGAATGAAATGATGTACTCTTCGACACGAACAATTTGACATATTATACGCACGAAACGGAGTCACGGGTGCGGAGATGTGAAGCTATGAAAATGTCACGAAATTATCGCAGAATAATGACTTGGTGGAAATTTTGGGGAGAAAGTCAACCGTGGGTTGCTCAGATCTGGATCGGATCGGGAGCTCATGGAGCTGGAGCTCCTCGCGAGGGGAGGACGCCATGGGTGGTCGGAGGAGGCGGGCGAGCGGCGGTGTGGCAGGTGGCGTGTGGCGGACGCCGGGCGTGTGGCGGCGCGGCGCCGGTGTGTGTGAGTTGCTGGGTGGTCCGGCCAATGAGGCCGACGGCGGCGGCCGGTATGGTGTGGAGATGTGTGGCGGTGGTGTGTGCGGCGTGGCGCGTGGGCGTGGTGCGGGGGCGGTGGGCCTCATGAACTGGTGCGGCCAGGGCGGTGATGGCGGCGGTGGCGGCTGCATGACCACGCAGCCGCGGATTCGTCCGTGGCGCGGGCGGACATGTCCGCGCCCGGCGGACGTGTCCGGCGTCTTGAGGAAGAGGGGCTAGGGTTTGCCGTGAATTCGGGAGGGTCTTTAAATAGGCATAGAGGGAGCTAGGAGAGTCCAAATGGGGTGTAGTTTTCGCCCACACGATCGTGATCGAACGACCGAGGGCATGGAAGGGAGTTAGATGGGTTATTGGGCTGTTTTGGAGGGTTGTTGGGCTGCAACGTAAAAGAGGCCTTTGCGAGAGAGCGGTTAACCGTTGGAGTACCAAACGAACTCCAAATGACCCAAAACTTGACAGGTGGTCTACGGTGCTATACCAGGCCACTTGGCAAGGCTCGGTCCATTCGAGAATGTTCAACACCCCACACGGAAAAAGGACAAGAGGGTGCGCCGGGAACATAGGAGTGCGGATTGCAAAAGCGGACAACGGGAAAATGCTCGGAATCATGAGGCGAACACGTATGCAAATGAGATGCACATGATGAGATGATATGAGATGCATGACATGGACAAAATGCAAAACGAAAACAAAACCCAACCACGGAGGGAAAAATCATAGCACATATCCGAAAATGGCAAGAGTTGAAGTTACAAATATGGAAAGTTACATCCGGGGTGTTACAACAATACTGATTATAATGAGTATAAGAACTACGTTTTATAATGAGTGTAAAAATATAGATTTGACATTGTGAGTTGATACTCCCTCCGTCTAGGTGAGTAAGTCATCTTAGGCTGTGCACCATCACCAAGGAGGAGGGGAAAATGAGAGACATTAATGTTTATTTGCTAATTAAATAGTATTGCATGCAATGAACTAACCACTGCATGTCATGTTTGATAGTCTCAGGTCATTAAAAGCATGCACACCCTCATCTCTCATTGGTTGATATGTCAAGAAACGAGAAACGAGGTAGAAGTTAATGCACCGCGCCTACGTGTTTTGGGATTATTTGGTTTTCATAAGATGACTTACACACCTAGCTATTAGAGTACCACTACCTCCCTTCTAGTTTAAAGGGCTCGACTCAAAAATTTGACCTACTCTTAGCAAGATAGTAGAGGCGGTGGAATAGTTTTTGAAGTCTGCAGAAGTACTCAACTAATGTTGTCATTTTTCACAAAAAAATGTGTTTACCAATGCATGCATGAACACTAGTTACTCTAACCCCCCTCTCTTCTTTAATTTTTTGCCACATCAGCATGTTTGCTATTCCCGTGTGCATGATACCAGCTAAGATACCACCATTATGGCAGCCTTAATCATCGCATGCAATAATTTAGTGCACCTTGAAATATGAACATGTGTGGGGCGTGTATGTTTTTAATGACTTGAGACTATACCTAGCCCGGCATGCAAGATGACTTATTATGCACCGTTCCCCATACCTGCAGGAAGCCCGTTCGTCTCCAAATCTTTTCCTCTCCATGTGTGGAAACAATATGCCGCCAAACTCTCCTTCTCCCTCCGGCGGTCCCACCACTCCACCCGTGTGAAAAAATCTGCATGCATGACCTCCTCCCCCACGCTCGTCCAATCCGTTGTGACCAGCAATATTTCCACCCCTTCGCTCCCCCGTAATTTAATCCAACAAATATGCCCACGTAGCTTTTACTTAACTTCAGGTGCATTGGGTCACTAACATACGGGCCCAGCAGTGTACTGGCCCACATGTCGCTGTTTAGCTCGACCTCGCAGATTAAATCGGCAGCTTCGATCCATATCTTACGTGGGTGTGCCATTGCTCGCTATAAATACTGTGCCTCCCACGACATCGCTATCTCCTCCCCCTCACATTCACGTTCATCGCTATCTCCTCCCCCTCCCTCTCACGTCGACCACCATGGCATCGCCCCTCCCAAGCCCTAGGAGCCCCTCGCTGCACCGTGCGGACGGTCACGCGTCGTCGTTCCGTTCCTCGCCACCACTAGTCGAGGAGGACATGTCGGCGTTCCGCTCCTCGCAGCTACGCGACGCGTCGCCGTTCCGTTCCTCGCCGCCACTAGTCGAGGAGGACGCGTCGGCGTTCCGCTCCTCGCCGCGACGTGACGAGTCGCTGTTCCGTTCCTCGCCGCCACTAGTCGAGGAGGACACGTCGGTGTTCCGCTCCTCGCCGCGACGCGTCGAGGTGGACGCGTCGGCGTTCCCAATCTCGCCAGCACACGCGTCGGAGGATGCATCGGCTCCCCGCTATGAGGAGAACGCCGCGCCGCCAGCCGAGCCCCCCAGCCTTGAGCAGCTTTGGCAAGAAATGGATGTCGCCTTGTGGGAGGCTTTGCCTCCAGTAGAGCGCGCCAAAATAGAGGCGGAGAAGAAGGCCGAGGAAGAGAAGCGCACCACGCAACAAGCTTTCTGGGAGATCTATATCGCGTCCGAGAGAGTCAAGCAATTGGTTCTTTGGCAGAAGGCTCGTGCGAGGGCCGTGAGGGTGGCGGAGGACGCCCGTGCCGACGCCCTGAGTGCAGTCGGGCCCAAGCGCCTCATCTATGCTTGGTGGTACGTGGACCGGGTGCATGCCTCCAGCCAGGAGGAGTACCTGTTGGTGCCGGATCACCACACCGGTGAGATCGCGCTCGCCCGCCGGCAAGCCGCCAATCAGCACCTCGCGAGTTGCGAGGCTGAGGAAGAGGCGTTGTGTCGGCGCGCTAGGAAACGGCCGCACACCAGGGCACTCGTGGCATGCTACAAGCGCTCCTGCAAGCGTCGTGGCTTTTAGGAGGAGTATAATTTTTGTTTCGTAAGGCGATCTCATTAGTTTTGGGACGCAAATGATAAATCCCGAACGTTCAGGAATTTTTAGCGTCTGAATTAAGTATGTAAAAGGAAAGTTTGGAAGCGTTGTGTATTATTACGCATTTTGCAAATGCGTGCATATAGCACAAACTTTACTATATACTATCGGACTACACGTCTCTCGATATATGCTTGCAGACTTTTCTACTCCTCCGTCCAGGTCAATAAGTCATCTTTGGTTGTGCACGGTGACCAAGAAGGAGGGAAGATTTGTACACCTAGACAGAGGGAGTACTAATATTACTTATGTACGTGCAAATGCACGTTTTAACATTACGATGCGGTTTTTGTAAAAGTAGAAAAACAGCACTAGTCAAGCTTGTGAAATGATTCCAACGTGAGTACTACTACTAGTAGGAGTACCAGGGGCCAGATCTTTTAGGCTTCTAGATTAGTAATCCCATAACTACTACCTCCGTCCTGGTTTATTGGTCCCCATTATAATCTGTGTCAAATTTTGATCATAAATTTAACTAATGAAATGTTAGTGCATGTCACATGCACTACTCCATCCGTCTAGGTGAGTAAGTCATCTTAGGCTGTGCACCGTGACCAAGGAGGAGGAGAAAACGAGAAACGTTAATGTTTATTTGCTAATTAATAGTATTGCATGCAATGAACTAACCACTGCATGTCGTGTTTGATATCTCAAGTCATTAAAAGCATGCACACTCTTTATCTCTTATTGGTTGATATGTCAAGAAACAAGAAATGAGGTAGAAGTTAATGCACCGCGCCTAAGTGTTTTGGGATTATTTGGTTTTCGTAAGATGAGTTACACACCTAGATGCACCGCGCCTAAGTGTTTTGAGTAACATTTTATCAGTTAAATCTTTGGTCAAAATTTAGCACAAATTACAATGGTGAGGAATAAGCCAGGACAGAGTAGCAGTTTAGAAGCCCAAATAAATGAGTGAGGCGCCTTATTGTTACTCTCCACTATGACTAGTCTTGTGGGAAAAGCTGGGGAAGCCGCCAAAAGAACTGGCCCTAGGAGTAGTAGCTAGGGATCGAGTGTGGGAGATGAACCGGAGAAAGTAAATGCAGAGAGATGAAATGCAAAAAAGACGGAGGGATGTGATGGTTGCTTGTCCGTTTATTTTACTGCACCACTTATTCTTGGGAGTGGTTGGGTTTTGTGATATGATGGCTTCTTGCCGCGCCACAGTGAGAGGTGAGACTCCCGTGCAGCGCCGCCCTCTACACTTGTACTACATCGGTCGTGGTTTATTAGTCCCCCATTGAATTTGACTGAAGATTTAACTAACAAAATGTTAGTGCATGTCAACAAAAACTATATCGTTGGATTCGTATTTGAACATAGTTTTGAATGATATAATTTTAGGTGACATGCATCAGTATTTATCATACTATATATAATCTTAGTTCAATTTTTGGTCGTACTAATCTATAGTAGTAAGGTGCCCATGCATTGCACCGAAGAGTCAAATGCATTGATCGGGGAGTTGTTTATTTTGACAAAGGATGTGGGAGTCATCTCATGTGTAACGGGTATCGATAGGTTTCTTCAGATATTATCTCATCTCTAGAGCTCACAAACATCCGGGTGAAATAGATAAAAAGGTATCTTTTGCAAACAAAAGCGTTCAACTGTTCAACCTGCATCCAAAACTTGTGAAGAAATAACACTTATTGTGCTTTGCAAGAAATGATCTTTAAGAATTAGTTTTTGAATATCGATTGTTATACATGTTGGCTACAGATGACATGGCACTTTCTTATAGTCAACAGTTGGCTACACTATTAAGTAATATTAACCATGCCCTTATACACCTAGGCGGAGGGATTAAATCGGGATGACTTGCAAAGGCGAGAGGAGATGTAAGAAATGGTTCATCGTAAGTCTTTCACCGATCTTGTAGTAAAAATTCATACATGGAAGATTCTAGACTAAACCATAAGCGGATACACTTTTATTCATCGCGATACTCCAATAGAGCAAGATCCTGCATGGAAGTCTCCACATGCTTAGACAGCGGATTACATTGAGCGAAGACTAATGATCAACATTTAACTTGATAATGCGTATTTTTTTTAGAAGAACAGGGAGGCTCCTCCCCGGTTCCATTATCAAATAAAACCCAAAGTGTCTTACATCAGCTCACCGAGAGGAGCAGTTCAAAGGAAGGACTGCGGCGAAAGCCACTCAAGTTTAACGACAAGCTTATAGAATCAAAAGCGGCAAAGACACGGGCCATAAGCGCCCACACACACACTACATGTTTTCTAAGTGCACTTGATAATGCGTATGTCCAGGTGAACCTCCTTGGAGTCCCCATGCACCAAGTCGGCGGGTAAAGGATGGAACGGATGCCATGGGTTTTCCAAGTCCACATTGGCGGGATAGTCCCAGCTCCTCAGAGTCCAAGTCAGTCCGATGAGGCCGGTTTCGCCGTTGGCGCCCGCAGGGGTAGTAACATTGACCACGCACCCGTACATCTGCCTCGTGTCAGTGTCAGCGTCAGCGGCGACGCCCCTAACGCACATTACAGAGACGGGGTGGCGGCCTGTGCGGGCCTCGCCGGTGCCCACGATCAAGAGGAAGACACTGCCATCCTCCTCCGAGACTAGCAGGCGGCGGTGATCCTCCAGCGACTCCGGCATGGTGAACCGGTAGCACGTGTCGTACTTGATGTTCTCCGCCAAGGGCCAGCAGTGACCGCTGCACGCATCCGTGAGGTGATGCACCATGTCCGCCGGTGAGCCACAAAACTGCATCGGGCACTCATAGCAGTGGATGAAGGGCTCCTTGGAGGCATCGACCAAGCCGTCCATGAAATGGGAGTGGCTGTAGGGGACGTTGCGCCAGTTGAATATGTGAGCAAGTTACTACGAGATTTAATTCGAATAAGCACAAATTAAATCATGACGGCTATAACAGACATGAAACTAATCATGTGGACTAGCATAGTAGTAGGATACACATTAGAAACATGAATTCTACCATGATTTCGAACAAGAAGGACAGAAACACATACGGTGCAACGGGAGCAGCACCGTTGGTGTTGAGGTTGTCGCCCATGTTGTTGAGGAAGAGGTTGCCGAGGTCGGGGAAGAAGTCGTCGTCGGTGAAGTCGTGGCTGCCAGCAGTCGCGAGAGTGCGCTCCCCAGATTTCAACAGTGCCTGCCGAATGGAGCGCGGGAGGGAGTGGTTGTAGGGGATGTTGCGGCCGCCGAATGGAGCGCAGGAGTAGCACACGAAGCAGTAGATGGTGTCCTTACTAGTACTCCCTAGTCTCTATCTATATCTATATATATCTGCTCTTATAGAAAACCGAGTTGGTGATGATGGTATGTCTGCCATATTGTAATATAGACCGTCCGATCTATATCTAACGGGTAGAAAGCCAACTATGACAATTTTACAAAAGATACCCGCACCTCTCTCCACATTTACAGATAAGGCCTTGCATCGTTCATCCTTATCTCCCACAACCTCGTGCTCCTCCCTATGTCTCTATCTCTACTACTTTTTTTTATAACAAATCGAATAGTGTTGCGCCGTCCGCTGCACGCCCGGCTGAACACGCCTCCTCGCCTCCATCATCACCAACTGAGTCTTTTATAGGAGTAGGAGCAGAGAAAAAACCGAGTTGGTGATGATGGTGTGCCGTGCAATACACGGGCATCTTGCTATTTTTTGCATATAAGTCCATACACCACGTAGACACGGTCTTTGAGCACGGTTTGTAGTCATTCCACGCTCGGGCATTGAAGTTTGTAACTATTTTAGATTAGAATATACAACTCCTCCGGTGCTAGTAGTAGAGCAGAGTCCTACTCTACTTCTCTACTCTAGCAAGCTAGGGCATAGTACTGTAGTAGGTACTATAGGGAGTACCAGTACTGTGATCACTCAAGCAAGTTATGCGCATAGATATGACCCTCGCTGCTGGTATGTGTCTCAGTAACTCAAGCGGCGTCTTTGTAGTCATCATCACTGTCCACTTCCCATGACACATATTCACTTCTCCATGTTTGTCCGCACATAATCTCGTCCAAGCTTCCATCCCCGCTAAGGCGCCTCCCCCCTCGTCCGAAACCCAAGCATTAACAATGGCAGAACCGAGCAGCGTCCGCCGAAAGAGTGGCTGGAATTCGCTCCCCACAGAGGTAATCAAGCTCATTTTTTCGCGTGTGGACAATCTCAGTACCATGCCGCTCGCCGCGTGCTTGTCGGGCTGTACTGTTTACTCAAAGCCCTTAGGACGGAGCTTTTTAAGCCAGCTCCTTGCTTGTTGATGCCGCCTGATCTTCAGAAACGGCGTGTCACGTAGCATAACGATCGTAGGGTGGCGAGCATCAACCCCCTTCACTGTGATCCGATCCCCGTCAGCCTCAGCTACATTAACGGTATGTACTGGGTCGGCATGAACACGTCTTGGATGGTGCTCGTCGACGGTCGCGGCAGCTTGATGCTCGTGGAGGTCTACACCCGGCGATTGATCCCCTTCCGCCGATTAACACTACTTTGCTTTGGCACGCGCCCGAATACTCGGAATCTTCGGTAGCCAACATGATACCAAGTTTGATTTGCTCAAGGTTGTAATCAGCCAAGTGCCCACAAGATCTGCGAATTATAAAGATTTCAGGCTAATTGTGTTCTTCAACCGCGGTCTCGCCTATCTGACAGGTCACTGCGGTAAGTGGATAAATCTGCACGTCCATCGCAGGATCATACATCATCCATGGTTCTCTGATGCCATTGAACACAAGGGCTTCATTTACGCTGTCGACTCCTTCTATGGCTGGACGTATTGCTGGTCTACTCCAGTCATCGCTACAAACGGCTGTTACAGCAGTATGTTACTTTCCTATGATATTATGATGGCTTGCATATATTACTGTCAACATTTACTGAAAAAATATTCATGCTCATAACATGCTGTTCTTAAGATTGACTAAATCAAGAGCCCTTTTATTTGACTCAACTTGATATGATGTTGTAGGCGCTTTGGTGTCCCTACCCTTCCTAATCCCGAACCTTTCAAAGAAAAGCGGCATGGCGATTGCAGGTGGTTCTGACTCGATCGACGACGGCAAAAGATTGATGATCGTTCGCGACGCATCGGACGTGTTGTTTAGCGGAATACAATCACGATCCTTGCAAGGTCTTTGAGCAGATCCCAGCTTCTCTGGGCCTTCAGAAATTTTTGGTGGAGGCTGGTAAGTAGCCTTGGTACACGCTCTCTGTTTGTCGAACTAAATTATCCGATTAACCAGGAGATAACCAACGGCAAGGATCATGATGGTAGCGCTGTTTCGTTCATCAGGCAAAACTGTGTGTACACAGCGTACCACGTGTCTCTGCATGCACCATACCCTGATATGTGCCGCCACACTCTGCAACCCAAAGTAGGAGAGAGGGTCGCAAGTATCAGACTTCGACCTGCTGGCTGGAGTTTCCCCTGTCGAGCACCCATATGGTTCAAGCCGTCGACCAATCTCACAGACTTAATAAATAGTAACGTCTAAGCGAGGCAGTTAGTTAGATGCGTACACTTGGTGTAGTAGGATCTTTATTTAGTTTGATGCATACACTTGTTCTTTTTTGGTAGCCCTTTTGTAATGATGGCTGATGTTTGGTTTGAAAGAGAGAGCTACATCTTCACTCTTCTGGCCTGCTTCGCTTCATTGCACCCCAGCTACAGTTCTTCTTCTTTGTTGTTTTCAATGAACAATCAGTAGTATATTTCGTCTGTTGGTTGGATAAATGTGTTGTTTTGGAAGTCGTTGCACGGTTCGATCCTTCAGTGCCCCGTACCGTACGTAGCTCATACTATTATTTGTACGGAACACATTTTCCACTTGTTGATAACATGCAGCCCACTGATGAAGGCCCAATAGAGAAGCCCATAATTAACTGGAAGGGAGGCTCTCACATGAATCCGGCCCAGGTACATGCTCATGGTCCCCTAGACATAAATAAGTAAATAAATAAATAAATAAAGCTAAATGCTCATGCACCAATTCTTTGGGAAAATAGGTAGCCCAGTATTTCTTTTTTGAAGAATACCCAAGCTAGGCCTATTTGTTTTCTCCGAATTACTGGGATGCAAAACTTTCAAGACGAGGAGGGATGCATTCCGTCCTGGCCAAAGAGTATGGTCAATGTCTGTTAAAAGTAATATCAAAAGGGGTTGAAATTGCAAAAAAAAAATTACAGCAAATGGGATATTAGTTTTTTTTTTAATTTTGTTCTTCACTGATATCTTATACGTATTTCATTGGATTTAACATGACATAGTACTAATTTATTTTTAAATTTGTTTTAGTATGGCTATTAATTTTTGGATTAAGAATATTTCATTACTTGACAAAAATTTGCGAATTTTCAAAATTTACCACATATTTAGTTAATTTTTGACCACGATCTTGACCGAAAATGGCGGCAATTCTAAAAATGGAAAACGGGCTGCAATAAATTCCATATGAATTAGAAAATGAGTAAAAATTATAAAATAATAGCAAATGGGCTGTACCGCCCATGATTTCGAGGTGACTTGTTTACGCAAGGCTTTGTCGATGAACACAAGATTCTAGCAGATGTGATTGTTGGATGTCCATCCAACGGCCGCGTCTTCTTCAATCTCGATCTTCTTGCTCGGCCGCCTAAACTAGCGTCGTGGGACTGCCTGCTCCCTCCTCTTGTGGCCCGCTGTGATGCCACGCTTGAGCTTCCCGCCCACCCTACTCCCTCTCTTGGGCTGGCCGCACGCAATCAACTGCCTCCTTATTACGCGAAAAAAAAATGATTCCTCCCACTGACATCTGGGGCGCACCGGTTGGGTGGCTGACCTGTGGGCCTACTACGTTGACGCATATGCAGGGCTTGTCAACTTAGTCAACAAACGATTCTAGCAGCAGTAAACGTTGGATTTGAATTGAACGGTCCTGCTGCTTCTTCAATCGCTGCTCTTCTTGCACCACCGCCCAAACCAGTATTTGGGGAGACCGCCGACTCCGCCTCCGGTGCGGTTGTCTTTGCCGTTGAGGCCTCATCGCCCCCTACTACTCCCACCACTAGCCAGGCCCTGCGGCGACGGCAGCCTCACACCGCAGCCGAACCAGTGAACTCTCGTACTTCTCTATGCGTGGGCATCCACTGCCGCGTCTTCCCCGGCTCCGCGTTGTCCCCTTCCTAGGCCTCGCCATCGTCCACCGCCTTGGTGCTCTCGGTGCGGCGTGGTCAATGTGGTCAACGACATTCCATCGAAAGAGTACTCCACGTGGAGAGGCTGACAGCTGGGTCCATGGCCACAGCCCAGTTTTTTGTGATTTGCCAAGTAAGTCGCTTTGTCAGGCCTGTTGGGCTGCAAATCTTTTAAGACGAGGAGAACTTTATTAATTTGGCGAAAATGGCCCATCGATAATGAGAAATGGGCTGTACATTTTTAAAACAAATCAAACCGGCAATTAGTTTCAAATATCTTTTTTTTCATTTCGAGATTTTAAATTACATTAATTTTTATGCGTGGAGAATTTGTTGGATTTTATATTGATATACATTTATTTTTAAAATCAGTTTGAATGTGAGTTGAAATTTCAGGATTAAAAACAGTTCGGACCGCACCGAAATATGCAAAATTTCGTATAATTTTTTAACCGTGTCCACAATATGGGCCGTAATGCTAACAAAAAGAATATAGGCTCCAAAAAAACCTTAAGAATTAGCAAATGGGCTGAATATGCTAACAAAAAGAATATGGGCTCCGAAAAAACCCTTAAGAATTAGCAAATAGGCTGTAAATTATTAAAAATAATGGCAGATGGGTTGTATGCTGTTTTCCATAGATTTGAGGCTTTCCTAAAAAAAAGGTTGACGCACAAGCAGTGACTATTTGATGTCCATCCAACGGTCGTTGTGCTTCTTCAATCTCTGCTCTTCCTGCTCCAGCCGTTCAAACAAGCGCCGGCGGGACTGCCTGCTCCCTCCTCCCATGCCGGTGTCTTTGCCTGTGAGCCTCACCGCCCCACCGTACTTCCATCGCTGGCCTAGCCATCCTCTACTCACTCACACACTGTTGTTATTCTCCGTGACGGCAGATGAACGATAAACCCTCGTCTGGTCGTACTCCCCTCGCGTGGGAAACAACTGCCGAGTCTTCCCTGCCTACGTGTCGTTCCCTTCCTAGGCCTCGCCGTCTTCCATCGTCCTGGTGCTCTTGGCGCAGCCTGGTCAACGTGGTCAACGACCGACATGCATCTGAAGTGGACTGTACGTGGAGAGGCCGACAACTGGGTCCACGGCCGCACGCAAGGAAATGCCTCCTTATTACGTACACAATAATGATTCCTCTAGCTGACATCAGGGACCCATCGAAAGGGCCTCTATATTTCGCGAAAATAACGTTACCGCCGCTGGCAGCTCGGACCCATTAGCTATATCTTCGCACGCAAGGAAGTGCCTTCTTATTACGCACAAAAAAATTCCCCCTGTTAGCTGGGACCCAGTATAGTGGTAGGCTGACTTGTGGGCCTACTAAGTTGATGGGGACGGAGGGCTTTGTCAACTTAGTCAATATGCACGATTCTAGCTCCAGTGATCGTACGATGTCCATCCAACGGCCGTAGTGCTTCTTCAACCTCTGGTCTTCTTGCTCCAGCCGCCCAAACCAGCGCCAGTTGTGCCTCGTGCTCCTGCCTCCCGTGGCCGGCTGCGATGCAGCGGAGGCCTCACCGGCCCCTACTACTCCCACCGCTAGCCAGGCCATCCCACTACTCACCCACACCCCCTGTTATTGTACGGCGACGGCAGCCTCACACTGCAGCGAACCAGTGAACCCTCGTACTCCTCGATGTGTGGGCATCCACTACCGCATCTTCCCCAGCTCCGCGTCGTCCCCTTCCTGGGCCTCGCCGTCGTCCACCACCCTGGTGCTCTCGGCGCGGCGTGGTCAACGTGGTCAAGGCGGCTTCCATCGGACGTGGGTATGCGTGGAGAGGCCGATAGTGGGTCCACGGCCGCAGCAAGGAAGTGCCTCCTTATTACGCGCAAAATAATTATTCCTCCACCTGACAACGGGGACCCATCGGAAGAGCCACCATATTTCACGAAAAAAACATTTCCCCCCTGACTGCTGGGACCCACCAGCTACACCTTCGCATGCAAGGAAGTGCGTCTGAAAAAAAAAACGATTCGCCCCCCTAACTGCTGGGACCCACCAGCTACATCTTCGCACGCAAGGAAGTGCGTCCGGGCAAAAAAAACGATTCACCCCCCCTGACTGCTGGGACCCACCAGCTACATCTTCGTAGGCAAGGAAGTGCCTGACAGTCGGGACCCACATGGTCGAAGCGTACGTAGCGTTGTCATTATGGTCGCGAACGTGTATATATATATATATATATATATATATATATATATATATATATATATATATCTTGGTGGATGTAGAGGCGCACGTACGTACAGCGGCGAGGGTGCAAGAAAGAAAATACGGCCACGTACGTACATACGGGCAGGGTCTCGAACGCCTACTCGCGCATACGTACATGGCTGGGTCGGAATGGAGAAACAGCGTCATCATCATGTTCATGGGGAGGCAACGGAATGCGTCGTGTTCATGGGGAGGCAAGGGAATGCATCGTGTTCATCGGGAGGCAGCAGGCAGCGTGGGAACCAACGGCTTGGGACGGAGCAGCGATGAAACGAGGCTGGCGTCTTGCACAACGGAGAAGCGGACCTCCTACGTTGGAACAGACTCTGTTGATCGGGAGGGTGTGGCGCATCGCAAAGCGGAGAAGCGGACCTCCTACGGTCAAACAGGGTCTGATGTCGGGAGGGTGTGGCGTACCACAAAAGCGGATTTAAACGGACCTCCTACGGTCAAAACGGGGGTCCTGTTGATCGGGAGGGGTGTGGCGTGCCGCAAAACGGACGAAACGGACTTGTGTTGGAGCGCTACGGTCGAAACGGGGGGAGGGGTGTGGCGTACCACAAAATGGGACTCCATGGGATACTGTTCATCTCCACCGTCGACCTCCTGCAGCCTCCACGGGCTACCGTCGACCTCCTCCAGCCTCCACGGGCTCCTGTTCATCCAGCCTCCACCGCGCGCTACTCCACCGGCTACTGTTCAACCACCCCTCCACGGGCACCCCTCCACCATCTACTGTTCATCCAGCCCTCCACACCACGGGGTCCTATTCAACCACCCCTCCACGGCCAGCCCTCCACCGTCTACTGTTTATCCAGCCCTCCACACCACGGGTTCCTGTTCATCCAGAGGCAACGCCACCGCTCACTGTTCATCCACCCCCTCCCCCCCCCCGCAATGCTCACGTTCATCCAATCGATCGGCTTCAGTTAGCAGCAGTAGCGAAGGAATCGCTCCATCGGGTTCAGTTAACAGCCATCGATCGATCCCTCAGGTTCCGTAACGCGTAGTCTGCAGTGCTATCACTCGGGTTCAGTTAGAGCCCAACGCCTCGCTCGGGTTCGGTTAGAGCCAACGCCTCGCACACTGCAGCGTCGTCACGAGAGAGCGCATCGCTCGGCCCCCGACCTCCCACCGTAACCAGCAACTCCCCAAAATTTTCCTCCCCCTTGCTTCTACCATAGTTTTTTCCGTCATGGACGGCCCAAAGAATGTCATGCAGCTGCGCCTCCGGCCCTCCCAGGACGAAAAGCCCATTTTCTGTCATGATTTTTGTCATAGAAGTAGGAGCCCACCACATCTGATGATACCGGGTTTTGTCACAATTATCGCCACAGAAGTGTCATATGTATGACAGAAAAAAAATTCGTTCGGCCCAAAATGTCACGGATGTGTCTTTTTTTTGTAGTGGTAGGCGCCCTCCACCTCCGACCATGACTATAGGGGGCCAAATCGTATGCAATTGGCAATGTCGGGCAAATAACTGGGACCACCGCTGCTGATCTAACTACCAGTGGCAGACAGACATATGGTACCCGCTAGTGGCATTGTTGGCCCATGAATAACCTAGCCCCAGAAAGTTAGTGGAGGGCTAGAAGGTGTACCCGCAACTGGTAACAAAATACGAGTAGCCGACATCTTTCAGTAATGCTAAACTTACGAATAGGTAAGAGCGTTTTACAAAGGGGATTAATTTTTCAACTTGTGTTTGGTTAATAAGTGAGGGATCGAGTCCCCCCCCCCCCCCCGCAAATTTTGGGGGTGCAAGTTTGTGATTGGTCATTAGATGAAAATAGCCTATAAAATCCCGTATTTGTTCGTACGTGCATTTTGGACATCTTTTCTAACCTGCCACTGGCATTCGGCCAAAATAGCAGTGGCGGGCCCTCAGCCAGGCTGCAAGTAATGTGAGCCCACCAATAAATATTTTTCCAGAGCTGGACATCCATGACACGGCATTGAACAAGTTGCGGCCATTCCACACCGTTGTGAACCTACCTTCAGTGTCCACCACGACCCAAGGATATTGCCATGGCGTCCTCTGATACGTCTTCAACGTATCTATAATTTTTGATTGTTCCATGCTATTATATTATCTATTTTGGATGTTTTATATGCATTATTATGCTATTTTATATTTTTAGACTAACTTATTAACCTAGAGCCCAGTGTCAGTTTCTGTTTTTTTTCTTGTTTTTCATTTTTACAGAAAAGGAATATCAAACGGAGTCCAAACAGAATAAAACTTTTGCGATGATTTTTGTTGGACCAGAAAACACCCAACAAACTTAGAGAGGGGGCCAGAAGAGCCCCGAGGGCTCCACAAGCCCTCAGGGTGCGCCCTAAGGGAGTGGGTGCCCCCTGACTTGTGGGCCCCACGGGAATCCTCCAACCCTAATTTTTGCTCTATAAATTCCCAAATGTTTCCAAAATGACCAGAAGCGTACACCAAAATACTTTTCCGCCGCTGTAACCTTCTGTTCCTGTGAGATCCCATCTTGTGGCCTTTTTCGACACCCTGCCGGAGGGGGATTCGATCATGGATGGCTTCTACATCAAGTCTATTGCCCTTCCGATTAAGCATGAGTAGTTTACCACAGACCTACGGGTCCATAGCTAGTAGTCAGATGGCTTCTTCTCTCTCTTTGATCCTCAATACAATCTTCTCCTCGATGTTCTTGGAGTTCTATCCGATGTAATCTTCTTTTGCGGTGTGTTTATCGAGATCCAATGAATTGTAGATTTATGATTAGTTTATCTATGAATATTATTTGTAGGAAGGTACAACGTAGAAAGAAATAATAGAAAAAGAGCTCCAGTATAAAGATCCTCATTGGTGCGTAATCCTATTGTATACCACCACTGATAAACTCCAGAATAAGCAATATTCACTGGACCAGCAGCACCTCCTCGAGTAAAGGCTTCCACAGCGGGTTGACCAAAATGAGGATCCCAAATCGCGTGAGCAATAGGTCTTACGTGTAAAGGATCCTGTATCCATGATTCAAAATTTCCTTGCCAAGCTACATGAAACAGATTTCCGGACGTCCATAGAAAGATTATTGCTAATTGCCCAAAGTGAGAAGCAAAATGTTACGATAAAGGCGTTCTTGATAATATCATCATGACTTTCGAAATCATGTGCGGTAGCAATACCAAACCAAATCTGACGAGTAGTGGGGTCTGAGCTAAGCCTTGGCTAAACACAGGAAATCTTAATTCCATAATGCCTTTCAAATCCTCCTAGCCACTATCCCTCGCAATAATTCTCGCTAAGAAGAATGCCCATGTCGTGGCAATTCCACCCAGAAGGTAATGGGTTACTCCTACAGCGCGTCCTTGTATAATGCTCAAGGCTCTAGGCTGAGTAGCAGGAGCAAAAAGAAGGGGTAGTTTACCACAGACCTACGGGTCCATAGCTAGTAGTCAGATGGCTTCTTCTCTCTCTTTGATCCTCAATACAATCTTCTCCTCGATGTTCTTGGAGTTCTATCCGATGTAATCTTCTTTTGCGGTGTGTTTATCGAGATCCAATGAATTGTAGATTTATAATTCAGAAAAGAAAAATCTTTCTTTGGGATTCCTGGCATTCTACGACTCTTTTCCAGACTAATTAGGAATTCTTTTCTTGGTCATTGAGATTCGTGGATAATTTAGAGTACTATTTAGGGATAGATCGTACCTCTTTTTTTATCCCCTCGAACAAATCGAAATGATTGAAGTTTTTCTATTTGGAATCGTCTTAGGCCTAATTCCTATTACTTTAGCGGGATTATTCGTGACTGCGTATTTGCAATACAGGCGTGGGGATCAGTTGGATCTTTGATTGAGTCATTTTTTGATTGACCTCCTCCGGACAGAGAGGAGGTCAAATTGAAATGGAGTTACAATTCAATTTTGTTAAGTTATTTTACTCGCTCGACATAAGATAGATGGAATCACGCTCTGTAGGATTTGAACCCACGACATCGGGTTTTGGAGACCCGCGTTCTACCGAACTGAACTAAGAGCGCTTTCATTCATTCAAAAGAAAATCTTTTCTATTCCTAATGTATCTCACGACGTATAGTCTCCACAAATTCAAGTTATACCCACTTTACTTTAATTGATCTCGTAAGCTCGCCTATAAAGAAGAAAGAAGTAATAGGTAGGGATGATAGGATTTGAACCTGTGACATTTTGTACCCAAAACAAACGCGCTACCAAGCTGCGCTACATCCCTTTTCCAAATTAAATTGTTGTACAATGCCATTGTACACAATTCCTGTCTTCTTTTCCACATCATAATTTTCTTGTTCTTTCTATTTTCTTCTTCTTTCTTTCTCTATCTATATATAGAACCCTCGTGTCATTTCTTCTTTTTGGTCTCATATAATTAAGGAATTATATACATATAAAATCCAATAGAATTTCGCCTATAAAAGAAGGATTACTTTTCCTTGGTAATATATAGGAAGAAGGGGTCATCTTTTTCTTTTTTAGGGATAGGAAAATTTAGTCGATATGGTTCATTTTATATATAGCATAACAATCTTGGGCAAGAGTTTATGATCATATATGTATTCCAACAAGGAAGGAGGATTTTCAATGCGGGATATAAAAACATATCTCTCTGTAGCACCCGTGCTAAGTACTCTATGGTTTGGTGCTTTAGCAGGTTTATTGATAGAAATTAATCGTTTATTCCCAGATGCTTTGTCATTCCCTTTTTTTTAATTCTAGTTATTGCTATGGAAGGGATAGATTTCTTCGTGATATGACAAAATTTGATCCTTTTCAATCTTTTTTTAGTATCGGAAGGAAAAAGAAAGAAAAGATGGATTGGGTTGAACCTCAGAGTCATTAAAAATTTGGTAAACCCCATTTTTGAAAATAGAAATTCAATTTAAAGGGGTACCCAAGCTAAATAAGGCCTCGAAATCGAGCATAGAAAAGGCGGGGCTGGCTAATTAAATGAAAGGATTTCAACCAAAATCTTTGCTAATTCGACAAGGATTGTATTCTTTAATTATTTCTCTATTTTTTATTACTTAATTTAAGAATAAAAAAAAATTATTCTAATGAATTTTATTCTTCTTCTTGGATTCAAAATAGAAGAATAAAAGAATAAGTAGAATAATTAAGTTAAGTCAATTCAAAAAGAAAAGGAGGTTCATGGCCAAGGAAAAGATGTTAGAATCGAGTTATTTTGGAATGCATCGGTTGTGTTGAAAAGGTGCCAATGAGGAATCGACGGGATTTCTAGATATAGTACTCAAAAGAATCGCCACAATACACCGGACAATTAGAATTCAAAAATTTTGTCGTTATTGTCGCAAGCATACGACTCATCACGAAATAAAGAAATAGGAACATCGTGTGTTCGATCTTTCCAAACAACGAGAAAGAGTAAGAACTTCATATTTAATATATAAAGAAAACATAGTATAGAATACAAAATACAAATCAACTCATCGATTTCCGGTAGATATTATTTCATATGTATAGAGGTATTCATATACTATAATATGAATCAAATAAGATATGGATCAAAGAAAAACTACTTCTTACGGATCCTAAATTAATAAAATAAAGAAGTGAATTTTCAAATTTTCAAATTTTAAATAAGGAATAAATCATGTATACATCTAAACAACCTTTTCTTAAATCTAAGCAACCCTTTAGTAAATCCAAGCAAACTTTTAATAAATCCAAGCAACCCTTTAAGTAAATCCAAGCAAACTTTTCAGTAAATTCAAGCAACCTTTTCAGTAAATCTAAACAACCTTTTAAGTGGCGTCCTCGGATTGGCCCGGAGATCGAATTGATTATAGAAACATGAGTTTAATTAATAGATTTATTAGTGAACAAGGAAAAATATTATCGAGGCGAATAAATAGATTAACCTTGAAACAACAACGATTAATTACTCTTGCTATAAAACAGGCTCGTATTTTATCTTTCTTACCGTTTAAGTAACTATGAGAACGAAAAGCAATTTCAAGCCCAGTCAATTTCAATAATTACAGGTTCTAGACCCGAGAAAAAATAGACATATTCCTCAATTAAGCAAAAGTACAATTCCAATCGAAACTTAAGAAACAACAACCAAAATTTAAGAAACAACAACCGGAACTTAAGTTCCGATTGTTGATATTTTATTCAATTCGAAAGGGCCAGACCTATATATATTATAAAGAAAGTAATCCAGCTCGTTGATTCCTACCACTTAATCTTAATTTATTGTATCTTCCGGAGTTCCCTCCGGAATTCATCTTTTATTCCGGTATATTACTTTATTTATACTTTTAATTGATGATCTTTATTTTATTGGAAATCGTGTAAAGATTATTTGGATTTGATACAGCTACTGTGCAAGCATTTTACGATTAAGAATCAATTTCTTCTTGTACAGGTTGTGTATTAATTTACTATAACTATCGAATACTTTATATACCCGCGTTGCTGCGTTTATCCGAGTGATCCACAAAGCAGCGAAAATCCCTCTTTTGCCTACCTCTATCTCGATGAGAGGAAACAAAAGCTCTTTTTACTGTTGGGTAATCATTCGATTAAGTCTTAAATGAGCCCTCTAAAGTTTGAGGCAAATGAGCGCATTTTTGTTCGTCGTCTCCGGGCTATATATCCTCATGGAACTCGGTCATTGAATCAAATTAACCTTAATGAATAACTAATGATTTCTCTTCTTTTAGCCACCCTTTTTCTCATTAATAACAAAACTAATTATTCCGATATATAAAATATTAATTCCAATGGCTTTTGCTATAGTAACCTTCCCAACCACGATTTTTTATTCCACTCCGTTCAGTTATTTCTATACGAAATAACAAATTCATTCTAATAATACTAAAAAAAATAGTGGGTTCCATCGTTTCTATGGTTCCCTTTTAAGCGGTGAGGCCCTCTCTATACCGGAGCCCTTTCTTTCATCAAAAGGTATTGCGAACTTGTATAGTCCACATTCTTTGGCTCTACCTATCCATTATAGAGTAAATAGCTCTTTTCACAATAAGAGTTATCCATACAAATGTGGTATTTAATTATGAAAGTTGGCTAAGTAGTGACCTGTTAGTCCGTTCTTTTAAGATAAAGGAGCATAAGCCTTTTTCTTTTTATTACTATTTCCTCAAGCAATGGATAACCATTTGCTACCAATGGGAGAATTGCTTCTTATTTCCAATTTAGATAATTGGATTTGCACCAAAAAACCATAAATTCCATATACCATAGAAATCTAGGATAGAAGCTATATCCTATTCATTGGTACTAATCATGGATACTTCAATTTTTTTATATTTGTTTGAAGTCATGATCTGAGCGAGTCGCTTTATACACCCTAGCACATGTTCCTCGACGCGAGGGCATCCTTTAAGCCGCCGTTTTTCGAGCATTTCGTATTGGCTGTCTTGCGTTTCTAATAAGTTGTTTAACCGTCGGCATGTTGTATGTATATAGAAAAAATGGATTGGTGTAGATCCATCTTAACACGATGATTGCTCATCATGAAGTCTTTCTATTTTCTATTAAATCGAGGAAAACACGAATTTAGCTGTGAAATAACTTTACAAGAAATCCGGACACTACCAATCCTTAAACATTTCGAAACCACCTTTGGATCGAGATCGCGTTGCTTGTCAATCATTTCATCCCCTACAATATCGACAAGTCCATAAGCTTTGGCTTCGTCTGGCGACATAAAACATCCCTTTCCATGTCTTGGATACAACCCAAAAAGGCTTGCTGTTCTTCTTGCATAAACCCTTGTGATCATTTCGCGAACTTTTGTGTAACTCTTCTACTTCTAGTAAAAATTCTGGTGTCCTTGCCCGATAATAAGCACTAGCAGGTTGGTGAAGCATAATCCTCGCGTGAGGGAATGCTATACGCTTGGTGGGTTCTCCTCCAAGCAGAATGAAGGATGCCATGGAGGCGGCTATTCCGAGGCATATTGTATATATATCTGGTGTCACCGTTTGCATCGTATCAAAAATAGCCATTCACGAGATTAGCCACCCTTGGGGAGTTTATAAAAAAAAAAATATCACTAATTCCATCTTCTATACTCAGATATACCATGAGACCTGTAATATGATTCGTGATCTCATAGCGAATCTCTTGACCTAAAAAAGTGTCCTTTCTCGATACATAACATTGTATAAGTCAACCCAAGTCGCTTCTTCATCTCCGGGAATCCGGTAAGGTACTTTTGGAACACCAATGGGCATATTAGATTAATATTATTAAATTTAAGTAAGAAAACCACACTTTAATATGGAAGCGTAAGAATGGAGCAGAAAGAAAGAATCCGCAGTTTATTTATTGTCTTAATTTTTATTCTTATTCTATATGAATACTATAGATTCTATTAATACGTAGATTGAAAGGTTATACATATAAGGAATGTAAGATGATTGAATAAAGAAAAAGGAATGGGTGATTCAATGCTAAACAAAGAGGGTAGCGATCTATTCTTCGTTTTTCCAAATTGGCCAAGTTACCCATTGCATATTGGCACTTATCGAGTATAGAATAGATCTGCTTCTCTTTCTTCTTATGAACAGAATTGGCTTCTTATTTTTAATGGAATGAAATAAATATTCGCGCTTTTCGACACAGAATCCCCTAGAAGGGTTAGGTACATAGGATATGGATAGTCTTTTCAATGCGATAAAATAAAAGCGACATCGTGTCTATTTTTCTTTGCTAAAGGGGTATTTCCATGGGTTTGCCTTGGTATCGTGTTCATACTGTCGTATTGAATGATCCGGGTCGATTGCTTGCGGTGCATATAATGCACACAGCTAATCTACAGAGGTCAATCTTTGCCTATTAGGCAAGAGGATAGCAAGTTCTAAATTCTGTCTCGGTAGGACATGGATTTCTAT
>CM038143.1:77351984-77479249 GCA_021437245.1 Aegilops speltoides
GAAACAAAAATTCCGCGTGTATATCCAGACATTTTATGTGCATGCACAAGGTTTCAGTGAAAAACGACGTTTTTTGCGGCTTGTGTAAAAAAGACAATTTTTTATGCTTCATTCTAACTATTCAGGAGGCATTTCTTTATCTTTTTTACACAAGTCACAAAAAACGTCGTTTTTTCAAATTTAGAAAGACATATAAATGTCGGATATACGATGAGATTTAATTCAATTTTTCAATTTTTTGAAATGTGTATTTCGACAATGGGTGCATATGCACCTAGGAGCCAAAACGCCGCTCTCGTGAAGCCGGTAATTGCCTGTGGCTCCTAGGTGCATATGCACCCATTGTCAAAATACACATTTCGAAAAATTGAAAAATTCGAAACAAAAATCCTGCGTGTATATCCAGACATTTTATGTGCTCTCAAAGTGAAGCCGCCAACAATCCCCGTTAAAATTATGTTATCCATATATAGATGGACTTTTGTTCTACGACCACATGAGTCTCTTTGGTGGGGAAAAATGATCGTGTAACAGCCTTGCATATTCTTTTGGCGACCCATCTCTAATTTTCTCTACTCTCTCCCGATCTTGCTCCCCACTCTGCTACCAAGTGAGGCCGCTAGCAAGGCAAAGCCCGTGTGGCCTGCGGCAACGGCAAGGCCATGGGCGGCTTTGTGGATCTCCAAGGGTTGTAGCGTCGACGTGATATGATGGTGGTGACGACGAGAAGCATGATGAAGCGAGGCACTACGGCGGCAGCAGTGAGGTGTCCAGGGTACACCACTTTGGCGATCTACTTATGGTAACCCGGGGTACCTCTGGTTCCGGCGTCTTTTCGGTTGTCCCATTTGGGGAGTGGCACTCCTTACTGCGCCTGCAGCTATGAGACCATCTTTTTTTAGGGAGTGAGACTTCTACACGGGGCTGTTCTCGGCGGCCATATCCCCCTTTTGGAGGTCTAGTGGCTCCAAGTTTTCAGATCAACCGTTGGCTGCCTCTAGCTTAGAAGGCTTTGCTTTCTCATGGTGAAAATCCTTGATCTTCCTTCAATTGTCAGATTTGGCAATGACGGCGCCTGTGGGTTGTTCCCTTTGTAAAACCTTCTCTCTTGAAGAACCTTTAATCGTAGTCTATGTGTTGCGTAGGATATTGTTATATGTTCTTCATTGTTGTCTATCGTCGATAGCTTTATAGCATGACTTTTAGGAGTCGTGTGTGCGCTTTGTTTATTATAATTTTGTTTCCTTGTTTTTTGTGGTTGCGTGATTCTCGATGTCTCGATTTTTTCTTGATCTTTTTTTTACGAAAGCAGGGTGTAACAAATATGCTGTTGATATTTAGAGCATCTCGGATTAATGATGTAAAATACATCATCAAACTGTACTATGAGTAAAACTTACATCATCAAAAGTGTTTTTTACATCGCAAAAAACCCCAACTCTGACAGATGATGTAAATTAGGGCACTAGTATTTCAATAAATGAGTAAAGTAGGACAGCCGCACAATAACCGCTCCACAATTTCAAACATATTTGAACCATCAAAATCATCTAAAATAAATCCTAAACCATCTCAAAAATCCTAAATCACCTAAATCATCTCAAACATATTGCCCTTCGTCAAAAATAACAATTCTACATGTAAAGTATGCCACGCATACACTGTCATTTATCGTGGTTGCCTTGTTTCTCGGGATCTCCCTACTCAAAGTGTAATCAAGCTCCAGTTCAAATACGAAAATGTGATCAAAGCTCAAGCATGTTCTTGATCACTCTTGATCTTCTCTACTTTCCGTAATCACCATCTGTGACAAACTTATATATGCACCGTCCAACACAGATCAGTCAGGCAGAATGAAGTGGCATCTAAGTATATATTAACAGTAGATCCTTTTTCAGGGAATCGAGCTTGAGCGCTCCCCGCGACCCGCTCCCGTCCCCGCAACCCTAGCCGCCGCCGCCTTCCCCTGCCCGTCGCCGGCGGGATCCGCCGCCTTGCGGCGCGGCCCGGATCTCGCCCTCCTCCCCGCCCTCCTCCTCCCCCTCCTTCGCCTCGCGCCGCCTCCCGGGAGGCGGCGGGCGGCCCCGCTGCTCTCGGCCTTGCTCCGTTCTTCCTCTCCCCCGCCGCCGGTGGGCGCCCGCCCGCCCGGGTGTGCGGCGGCAGATCTCCTCCTCGCGCCTCCTCGGCTCGGGGGCGGCGGTCCGTGATCCCGTGACCGGCAGACGTGGTGACGGCGCTGCTCCTTGGCGGTGGGGCGGCGTGGTGGTGCTGGGTGACTGACGTCGCGCCCCCGGCCCAGATCTGGGCCTGGTGGGCCCCATTGGGTCCTAGCGGGCCGGCCCTCGGCGTGGCCTCGTTGTCTGCGGCGTGGTGAAGAGGAGGAGCGGCTCGGATATGGGGCGTCGGCGCCGATGGCGTGCCGGCAGCAGCGCGAAGGCGGGAGCTTTACGGCCCACGAGGGCTCGACCGGGCCTGGTGTGCTGCTATTGCGTCCGGACGGCTACCATTGCTGACGGTGGAGGTGGGGCCCTCCCGCATGCTGACGGTGCTGATGCCCTAGTCCCGACTCTGATCCTTCGCCGCACGGCCCTCATTTCATGGTGCTGTGGTGAGATGGCGTGGGGGCCTCATGACCACGTTGGCGCAGGGTGGTGGTTGGTTTGGTGGATGGATCCGGAGCGCCCGAGGTGCGGGTTGGGATGGGGGGAAACCCCTGTCGGCGTGGCCGACACCGGCGCGGTGGCGCTTGAGGGTGCCACCTGACCTTCCGGGAGGGCGTCGGGGGCTACCCTGCCTCTCGCCTCGTCGTGTACCGGGGAAAACCCTTGGCAGCAGCGTCGTCATCGTCGCGATCCTTCTTGGAGGTGTTGATAGGTGCCGGCGCTTCGGAGTCTTGGAGCCTAGGGGTAGATTCCGCTGGGCGCAGCGATCGCGAGGCTTCTCCGTTTTTGTTGACCCGCAGTTGTCGGCATTTGTTTCTTTTGCTCTTTCTCTGTCGTTTCCTTTGGGCGTGTCTGTGTTGCTTCCGCCCCAACATCTATTCCTGTATGGTTTGGTTGGTTGCTTTATGTACAAAGCGGGGGGAAACCCTTTTTCGGCATATATTAACGGTAGTTGCAGTCTAATAGTAATCCCCAGAAGTCATAAAGTACAATACTTCGCACATTCGCTAGAACGCCTACATGGAACCGTACGTAAGTGATAGAATGGAGGAACCAAACGAAGTCGAGCGATCAATGACAAATAACAACAGTTTGCAAATTGACAGAACACATTATATGGCAAACGTACGCAAGGGATCGAGCGCAGGAAGACGTCGCACGAAGCTCAGGTCAGTTAACCGTCGGGGGGCGCAGTCGCCGGACACGTCTTGGCAGGCGTTGGTTGAGCTTCGGTAAATGTTTTGAAATTATTTTTTAGTAATTCACAAACGTTTGTGGATTCAGAAAATGTTCATGATTTTTTAAAAATGTTCGCATATTAAAAAAATTCAAAATTTTGAAAATAAATGTTTTGGAAATTAAAAAATGTTCATGATTTTTCTAAAAAAGTTGGTGTTTTAAAAAATATTAATCAAATTGAAAAAAATTTCGCCAATTCAAAATGTTCATGAATTGAAAAATATCCTAAAAATTCAAAAACTGTTCGTGACTTACAAAATAGTTTATTGACTCATAAAATGTTCATTGATTCAAAAAATGATCATGCATTTCAAAACATTGTTAAATAAAAAAAATGTTCATGAATTTATAACATTGTTCCACCAATTTCCAAAAAAATGTTCGCCATTTCGAGAAATATTTGCCTATTCAAGAAAAATGTGTTAAAAATCTTCACAATTTTAGAAAAAAATGTTTGCAGATAGTATAAAATGTTCAGGAATTCAAAAAATTCATGATTTTAGAAAATGTTCGAAAATCTATAAAAATGTTTACAAATTTGAAAAGTGTGCACGATTTCAAATATTTTCACAAGTTTAAAAAAATGTTCGTGATTTTCAAAAATTGTTCATGATTTCCTGAAAATGAGATTTAGTTTATCGATGATGCAGAAAAGTATGGTCATGGCCATTGAATATTATGAATTTTTCTCTCATGTTGCAACGCACGTGCCCTTTTGCTAGTGATGTATAAAATACTGAAATCCTACGTCTACAATGCAAAAATATAAGAAGAATATGATGCAAAATGCACTCATCATTCAAGTGCAGGTCTCCATTTTGCCACACACAACAACACCAAGCCAGCTCTACGAGACCATGCCTTTGCGCCATGATCCCGCACCACAAGCATGACGGTACTGGCGGCGCGCTGGCTTTGTCCGGCGACACACTCTTGGGGTGGCAAGGCGAGGGGAAGAAGGGGTGACCAGGGTGAGCAGTGATTGGATTCTGCCCGGGTTGCTTCATGGGAGCAATGTGGAGGCTGGGTTTACTAACTCCCCATCAAGTCACTTTTCATAATAAACTTAGTTATCCTATTGTAATTCATTAGCCGGTTAGACCCTAAATAAAATCAGATAATAATTATAAAATGGAGGAGGGTAAGCATGTTCCCTCGATTATCATCCAAGCAGCTTCATCATCCTTAACTATGTTAGCCGCCATGGATTCTTTGCTAGCGGTGGTAGCCGCCATCGCATACAGAGGCATCAAATCAGATCGCACGAGGAGGTTTTCTCGGCATCCTCATGCAGATAGACAAGTCCATGAAATCGTGTGGCTGAGCTATGCTGAAGGCGGACGTGTTTTTGCCGGGTACACTCCAACGCGTTGCGAAAACACAGTTTTGAATGAACAAATGACTACCATGGGATTGATGGATGCATCACCAACACATATGGATTCACTGAATACGACCCCCCGTAAAAGCGTGCACATAAGTAAATCTAGAGCGTCATGGGATGCATACAAAATCAATTGTATGTATGGCTAGCGACCAAGATTTATTATTGGAGAGTGAAAACCATGACAATATCGAAGAGTATACTTGATACATATGCTATATATATAGTCGGTACAGAATATATATCACAATGCTTTATATAAAAAAAGAGAAATATATTAACAGTGAAGATTTATTATTGGAGAGTGAAAACCATGATAATATCGAAGAGTACACTTATACATATGCTGTATATATATAGCCGGTACAGAATATATATCGCAATGCTTTATATCGAGAAAAAGAGAGAAATATATCGCAATAATGATGGTGCAAGTGCAACCGTTGAATTACATCACAGAGTACATATCTCTACTACCTAAAAAAAACGGAGTGTTCCGTCTGCCGTCTTACGTTTCGTCCGACCTCTTCGTCACCCCCGACGTACGCTCCCTTCCCCCTCCTCTTCCGATTTTTCACCCCCACCAATTTTAAAACCGGAAGGTCTTCCTCCCGCAGCATAGTTTCCTCCAAATCAAAGGTAGATCACGGGAAAACCCACGCATGCACGACTCTCGTGGGATACCTCCGTTAATATCTCTCGATCCCTTCCATCTATACCTCCTAAAATCTCTCTCGATCCCTTCCATCTATACCTCCAAAAATCTCTGTTAGTACTGGCAGATAATCATCCAATCAGTCATGCTTTCCATTGGGCTTCCAATTGTATAAAACCCGACGCACAATCGCTCCATGTCACCTGACCTGAAAAGCTTCGGGATGGCCCCGTGCCACTGAAAAAAATAGCGCGCTATAGCGGCGCTAATAGCACGCTATAGCATATAGAGAATTGTCTCGCTAAATAAATCAATGTACAATGCCTCGCTAATAGCATGTTATAGCGCGCTATAGCACGCTAATAGCATATTTTCAGGGGTCACGCTATTTTCTGTAGCGCGCTATTTTTTCCACCCGTGCACAATCGCTCATGTGCTCTATTGTTACCTAGCGGTTGTGTTGCGCGGGACCTCGCCATCCATCATGATCAATGCATCTCGTCCGCCGTGTTGTGCGATATCGCCCCAACCTCCGTCCGCCGCGCCTTCCAATATCCTCGGTGCCCATCTGCCATTCCGCCCATTCGCCGCGATCTTCCTCCATTGACTGATAGAATTGGCACCAGGCGAGCATCAATCACCGCAAGGGGAGCCCGGCAGTTTGTGGCGGACTCGACCACGCTGAGACCGACCAGTGACGCCCAAGGCCGAGCCGTAAAGAGAAGAAGGTGCATCGGATCGACGCGGTGGTGTGCATCGCCCACGCATTTAACACGCCTCTGACCAGATTGAGCCGGGCGACGTCGCGCTGACAACTAGCATGGCCAGCACCACGAGGTACTGGTGCAAGAACATCCACACCACGTACAGATATATGCTGGAAGAATAATATGACCTGAAGCATGTCATAGCAGCTCCCTGATGCTGTTATGTTGGTGCAATCTTCCAGATCTCGCCGGATGAGAAGGCAATTATTTTCACGCCCAGGTGTTAATGGATTTAGCGGCTCCACCCTTGATGATTCCTTTAAAGGTAGGTTGCTTTGTCAATTATTATTTTACCCATGAATACCTGATGTATCAGTTAACTGGTTTGCCATATCTCCCTACAATGTGTGAGATAATAGCAAATAATTGTGCAACTTTGTTTTGTCATGATGTATCGACAAATTTCTGTCTTAACCTACAGGTTGCTAAAAATGACAGCAGAAAATAACACAATTCTACCCAACTGGCGATCGACCGAACCCTGATCATCAATCTTGTGTACGTGTGCATGCGTGTTCATCAGGAATCAGCATGCGGATATATGGATTTTGGGCGCCCTCTGCTAATCTATCACTGGTGGGGTGGACAAACCATCCTGATACGTGCACGCCGCGGTTTGTCGGGTCAAAATTGTTTTAGCCAGCAGAGGCGGAGGCAGCACAGTTGGCAGACAAAAGCGGGGAATGTTAAACGAGATGCATGTGTGTCCTTTCCCTCCGCAAGTGAAGGGAGGAAAGCTGCGAGCTTTGAAGGCGCTGCCCTCATCGACGGCGACAACCACATCGAACAGCGCAGAAGAGGCCGGGGACATGGCGCGGCGACGGGAGCAGGACAACCTCGAGGTCCCACACAACGGTAAGTCCGTCGCTGCCACTATCGGCTGCATGGCCGGCGTCTGCGACTCTCTTCAGCTGATCAATGTGCTCGCGGCAACCATCGTCTTGCATGGGAGATGACCATATTATCCTTTTTTGCTCAATAGATTAGTTCTTCAATTTGTACTACCACTGCTCTGGATTGAGATCTGTGCAACTTTTTAGGGGTGTACCAAGGTGTACCAAAGCATTTCCTATTTTAATTTTTAACTTAATGTGATTGCGATTTAGTTTTGCTCATTTATTGAAAAAGGTTTCGGAACTATACAATGAGATGGTGTGTACTATTTCTACCTTCAATAGAGAAGTTAAAGATATAGATTTAGATTTGCATCACGTAATCTAATCGTAGAAAAGCTGAATTATTTATGCACAAAAGTGGTTGTTGTGATTATATTTATCCTGGATTTTGTTATATCCATCTATGCAGGGACATTTTGATACGATAATTTACTACTCCCTCTGTCAACAAATATGAGATGTTTTTCGTTAAAAAAACAAATATAAGATGTTTTAGATTACTAAAATAATATCATGACTATTTATTCACAAAAATACTATATTTAGATATATATGATATTTTAAAGAAGGGACAATGAACATATATGGAAGTAAATGAATATGGCCGAGAACTAATACTTTTCTGCCGACCCGTTCACGCAGCTATGGTAGTGGTTTTGTCCAAAATAATCATGTTTTATTGCCATGGGAGCGTTTATTCCCGTTGCAACGCACGGGCAGATAGTCCAGAAAAAAAAAGGGGAACCACTACCATGAAGCGTACTAATTCACGACTTGTGCCATGAAGTGTACTTGACGACCTGGCCGTCGTCCTGGTACATATATCTGGTTCCGTCCATATACTGCAGGGTGTTTCGAAGCTTCTCGTAATTGGACCGCAGGAGAGGATGTACCGCGTAGAGATCTTGCTCCGGATCATCACACGGCGTCGGCAGCTCGCGGCGGCACGCGGGGCACGTCCCGCCGACCTTGATCCAGCTCTCCCATAGCCATGCGTGGAAGCTGTGGCTACGTGGGTTCTCCTTCCATACGGCCATGGCTGCCTCCTTGCTCAAGCACGCAGGGAAGTCACAACTGTCCGGCGAGGCTTCTGGTCCCTTGTGCGGGGCCTCGGTCGCCGCAGCAGACGGCGGCTGATCATCTTCGCCTCCGTGTGCGTTGGTGCTGCTCGTCATCGCCGGGAGCCTCGGGTGATCCGGTGGCAAGGCGCGCTCTGGTGATTGAGTCGAGCGAGTTCCACGGCGGCTGCTGCGACCTCGATCGATCTTCTTGATCGGGAAGCGAGGTGTGCCTTTGGCTTCGCGCCGCGGACCGTGGTATATATACACACCGAGGCTTGGGGATCGACAGACGTTTCCCGTTATGTTTCCGGGTAGGAGTGGGACACGGAATCGCTTAATTTCTCCCGTCGTGTTCTAGAGTCGGATTCGGAACCAGCCGTTGACGGTCTTCATTCTCCGGAACCACAAGTAAGGCCCTGTTCGCGGTTCCTCTCCGCTCTACAACTGCAGCTTCCGAAGTGGAGGAAGCGGCAACACAATTGCAGAGAGTGGCTCAAACGGAGCTCCTCGCGCGGAGCGGAGTTTCAGGACTGGAGAGGTTCCGAACAAGCACCACATAGCATAAAACAAACATAATTTTGGTTGGATTTAAAAAAAACTATCAATTTTAAATTTTTTCAAAAAGCTACCATAAAATTGGTTGACTGTTTCAAAAAATTCCAAATTGACTTGTGATTAATTGGACCCGATATAGCCCTGACGTTTGATCTGGGAGCTCCCCAAATCAAACGAATCTGGTAGCGATCCGATCGATCGAACAATTACGTGCGCCACAACTCCTATTTAGAGCCCGCTGCGATAGTTAAAGTGTAATTGGTAAAAGCCGCACACCCTTCACTTTGTTCGTTTTAAATGGGCATGCCCATGATCGCAAGCACAAGCGGAAAGCTTCTGCTTTTCGGAAGCCTGTGAAAGCTTCCGGGGAGTTTTTGGTGGTTTTCTAGACTGTTTTTCATCTGGTCTTCCTTTTTGTTTTCTGATATCCTTTTCTTTTTCTTAATTTTCTTTTCCTTTTTCCCTTTTCTTTCCTTTTCCTTTTCCTTTTTTTTATATTTTGTATGCATGTTTGTTTTTTCAAATTTGAATACTTTCTTCAAATTCAGGACTTTTTTCAAATTCATGAAACATTTTTTCAAAATACGCGAACGTTTTTCAAAAGCATGAATATATGCAAATCCACAACCTCTTGCCAATTTATGACTTTTTTGTCCAAAATATGTAAAAAATAATAAAAACTGATAACTTTTTGGTCCAAATCCGTGAACTTATTTTTCAAAATCGATTTACTTTTTCAAATCAACAAACTTTTTTAACAAAATCCGTGATTTTTTTTTCAAATCGATGAAATTTTTTCAATTTCACATTTTTTTTCAAAATTCATGTACCTTTTCAATTCATGATGCACAGAGGAGTTTCTCTGTTGCCGTTGCTAGTCTGGAGTGGAAGGGGTTTGAGCTTTGATTTGTTGCCATGCATACAGTGCAATAATTTTTTTTTGCGGGATGCATACAGTGCAATCATGGTGAAGGTAATTACACCATATTTCTTACGTGTACGTTCTCGTCACAGGGAGTAAGTCAAGTCTGGAGCATCGTTGTCGGATGGGTAAACATGTACCTAGTACAAACACGATATTTGGAGCCTCAGCAGGTCACCACCGCCTTGTGAGAAGCCAAGCTATCCCCAAGGACAGGCAGGGCGCACAGAAAACGTTTGCAGCAAACTGTTGGCAGAACAAATACACTTGTACTGATACTTTCTTCCTCGACTCCTAGAAACTGAATTGATACTTGTTCTCCATCATGATAACCCCCTATGATGAAAGTGCATGGTGACGACAGCCAAACACCATAACTCACGTGATTTTTGGGGCAGTTTTGACATAAAAATAGCATCCTCAACATTTAGATTTGTAGTCTGCCGCCTAGGCTTGGACAAGTTTCTGGGTCCGCCATTCCCCCTTTGCATGGATCAATTCTTCAAGGTCCATTTTGCGCCATCTCCCAGCCAAACATGACAACTGATCCACCTTATCATACAACCCAAGGAGACCACCAGTATGGACAAAGAGGACCTTCCGCCCTTCCCACTTGGTTGGATTGTTGGACATGTCTTTCATCATAACACACGCTGCCTTGCCGCTATAAAAAACAAAACCGTGCATGTCCCCATTAAGCATACTTTTCTCTTAGACGAAAGGACCAGCATGCATGATATCAAATGTCATGTCACACATAAAAGAAAAAGATATTGCACCTGTAGACTGGATCAAGCACAATGCCTGTTGCTGCAGCTATATCCTTCACAAATTTAAGCTCTTCAGGTGTGCTCATGGCATAGCCTAAGCCCTTAGCCTATCAAGCAAAATATTCACAAATTTGACTAACATAAATAGATGAATTCATTCTTTATAGAAGTGTTCCATCACAGAAGCGATACTGGGAAATGAACAAACTAGCCACACAAAAAATAGCAAAGGAATTTTATTCTTCAAGATGGTTGTAGCCAAGGTTCTTAGTTTGTAATCTTCTAGGATTTTAGTGGATAAATATTCACATTGAGTTTACGGAAAACCATACTATCAAGAGGGCCACATACGAGAGAACTAGCAATGAACTCCTTCTCAATATCCTCAAACAATACGGTTATACAACATATACTCACATCTTCAATCCTGACTATATCATGGGAATTCAAACCAGGTTGAAGTCCATCAATGAGACCTTGAACATTGTCATAGAAGTATCCAGGGTTATAACAAACAGAGAATCCATGGACCTATCGTACAAGTGGATGATTAGTATGGAGACATCAGCAAGATAAGAAAATAGCTAAAGAAAGCTTATACTTTTGCCTTTATGCTACTCAATTGTGATCCTAAAGCAAGACCAGCAACGGTTCCACCACTGCACAAAGTTCAATCATGATAAATCATCAAGTGACAATATAACAACTTCCATGATGTACGCATGAAACAACAGAAAACATGTAAACAAAATTACTCATATAATGTAAAAAACGGCAGGGGGCACCGAAATACCTGCCGCATGCAACAACAATGTCATCAAACTGAACATCACCAGATAACTGAATTTGCTGCTCAATCTCCCTTACTGCTTCAATATATCCCCTGTAAGAGCAAGGCACCTACACGTTACACGTGTAAGATTGAATGGTATAAACTAAATTGTCAATAAGAAAATGTCCAAGGCCTTTTTGAACTCCAGCTATTCCTTTTACAGTACGTAATCTTACATTCAGTTTGCATAATGAAAATTTTAGTGTCTTCACAACACTAATATTTTCTACAACCTCGTATGCATATTGAACACAACAAGCCACTATTTATGCCACTGGTTAGCCATGGTATGAGATCCTATCCAGGCACTTATGCTTACATGAGTAGTAGAGGCCAAGTCCACCTCAAAGAGGTCAATAATAACTATTTTCTCAATGAGGTATGTTGTGAAATTTGGCTCACAACAGAATATTTATTGTGCAAAGATATAGCAAGCTGACATATCTACTGCGAATTAGATAAGACATAGGCTAGGTGAAAGAATATTTGGGAGATAATAAAATGGTTCTTGTATTTCTCAAAGGTAAGACACATGGTATCTTTATATAGTGGATGTTAGACCCTTAACCTTTCCTATCACAATAATAACTCCTAGCGCATGACTCCTATAATCTTAGACTTTCTAATACAGGAATATAAGGCAACCATCAATCCAAGAATATCAATCCTAGAGGAAACCTAAAACTATGATATAAGAAGGAACGTAAAAGAACAAAATTTTAGTTTTAGCAGCTATCATCACATCGTACCAATCTCCCAATGAGTTGGATCCACCACCAGAAATCACATATGGCTTCCGTCCTTTTTCCAAAAGCCTCTTTTTTAGCAAGTCAGTTAAAGCCTATAACAAATAAATACATATTGTGATTGGAGAACTTCTTGAGCAATACAAGAGGTACAACATAACAAATAATTCTAGGTATAGGAAACACTAATCAATGAGGCTATGAAGGAACCGACGCAAAAAGCTGTACTATACATGTATCAAAAGAATAGACAATATATACCATCAAAAAATTCAAAGGGCAAAAAAATGATAGTACCAAGTATTATGATCTGAAACAATAACAAAAGACATGGTATTTAATGTGGTTATCTTTTAGCAAATAAAAGCATATCTTATTAAGCATGAATAATGAGTAAGACTCATGTATGGACAAGGATTTGGCAACATTATCAAACACAACTATTAAAATCACAAACCACCAAAACATAACACATCATAGAGGAGAGCATACCACACCCCCAATTTTAACAAAATCTCTTTTTGAGACAAGGTCAATGTGCGCTCCCAATAATCTCTCGACAAGGAGATTACCAACCAAACCAGGATCTTCGTTCACAAGAAGCTGAAAACATCCCACCAAAACCAAGTAAAGAGGAAATGCATCGCCACAGAAGCGTTTTTATCAATTTCACCTGACAAGAACACAACTTACCTTGGAGGTAACAAGTACCAGATAGCAATCAAGATTAACGTACTTGGAAGCAATGGCAGTCGCTCGGCAATGGTTGCTCTGGATACCACCGATAGTGATAACACAATCCGCACCCTGTGCGATGGCATCTGCCATCAGAAATTCGAGCTTCCGAACTTTATTCCCGCTCAGTTCCATGCCAGTGAGATCATCCCGCTACAGTCTCCCAAAAATATTGACATCAGGATCGAAATGCAAATAGTACTAACGAGCTAACCATGAAGTATCTCAAATTTTGGAAATTGAACAAAGTAGTGGATCTTGTGTTTCACCTTGATCCATACTTCTGTGCCTTTTGGCAAATTGGGGAGGTTCCATTTGTGAATTGGAGTTGGAAACTGTTTTGATTACAAAAAAGGAAATACATTAGACTTAACCATTCCACATTCTTTTGTCACTTTAAGCTATTTTAAATCTGCATGCTAATCAGTCCAAGTAGAGATAGCGAAGCTTACTTGGCCGAGGGTGTAGTTGTGGGATGGGATGACGGAGAGGTCTGAAGCCCAAGGCGGCGGCGTATAGACCTTTTTAGAAAGGAAGCTGCCGATCTGGGATGCGGAAGAAGTATGAGCCACTCTGTAGGCTGATGTCGAGGTCCAGCGGCGGATTGCGACGTGAGGAGAGAACAATCGGAGAATGGAAGTATTGGGTACCATTGCTTTGGAAGATTGTTTCCCCGGTTGACCGATCGTTACCAGTTAGCGTTTTCCTAAACAATGCATGCCTGTAAGCCAACCTAAGCTTACTTAGATAAAAGTTGACTAACAAAGATAGAGTAAATTAAAGCACCTATGAGCAGAACATAAGTAATTTTTGACGTGGAGATACAGAAACCTGTAGCTACAATGTATGTTAATTGTGATCCAATGTTCGGAACTTTGAACGTCGATGCTAGTAGGACATGATACACAAGCAGAAAGATATATAGAAGTATTTATAGAATGGATAAGTATTAATAAGATCTTGAAATCAAATACTCCCTCTGTAAATATAAGAGTGTTTAGATCACTAAATCAGTGATCTAAATGCTCTTATATTAGTTTACAGAGGGAGTATTACCAAACCAAGGTATTATATACTCTCAGCTCAGATTTTGTAAGCGAGATGTCTATCCTTGATAGTAGATCGAAAATGGCTCCTGTTTAATAGGAGTCCAAGCTTCAACATACCAGCTCTCAATTGATTACTTCAAAGTAAGTGATGCTGAATGAAAACAACATGCCTAGTCAAATATTGTGTCCGAGTGAATTGGAGAACCAGCTAGTCCAAAGCTGCTTGATATGCCTATCTTTGATAGTAGATTGAAATGGTTCCTGTATAAAGCATAAATCATCATTTTTTTTGGAAAAATAATAATAGCATATGTGAAGTTGACATCCAAAGTTCAACAGAACAATTTTTACGTAAAAATTAGTATAGCTAAAAGGAAAAGAAACAAACAATAAACTTAGATGTTTGACGTTTTGTTCACAAACAATGCACTGCATCAACATAACTTCGAAACCTCAAACAAGAAAATATTTTGCATAGAACAAGTGCCTGATACGCGGGTCCAAGTTCAGAATAAATTTTAAAAATAAACATCATTTAATCAAAGACATGGATGCTAGGAAAACACAAGCATATGGTCTTGCAAAGCAAGTTCCTAGTCAACCTTGTATATTTCCATCATCTACAAATAAAAAATATATAGTACTAGTATACTTCCATATTTTTTTCAAAGAACAAAGACCCTAGCATACTCTGAAGAACTAAAAGAGCAGGAAGCGAGGGCTGCATCGAGGGCGGCTGCTGGTTCTCGCCGGCGAGGTCTCTCACCGGAGTTACCGAAAAAGGCTTTCGCCCCACTTTATATATAAAGCAATGACCAACAACAAACCGAGTTCGCCGAGCGCCCCTCTCTTCCTTCGTCGCCGCGTGCTGCCGCGAGGAACGACCGAGTGGAAGCAGCTTTTTTCAGGAGAGATCGACAAAGGAGGACGACGATGGGGTTCGATCGAACGGCTGCTCTGCCACCGTGTCCCGATCAGACGGTTGGCGAGGTGACTGGCCGAAACCAGCGCCACACCAGCACTACAGTTCTTAATCTACCAGGCAATGAGCCACACTGCTAGAGAAGAAAGTACCGACGGCGGCGGCTAGGGACCCTACCTGTCGCGCTCGGGAAGGACTCTGGCCGTTCGCTCGGGAGGGAGGAGCTCACTTGAGGGAATAGACGGTCAATTCCTGCTTCTTTTGATCCCCTCTTCTTCCCTTCCTTTGGTTAGGAATACCTGCGAATCAGGCGGCTTCCCTTCCTTCTTTGCTCAGGAATATTTGGGCTTCCATTAATGCTTCCCCCCTTTCCATTCGCCGCCTTCCCTGCGAGCTTTTGGTTGGTTTAGCACCTATTTTTTGGATCGATCAGTTCATGTCGGGTCGATTTGGTCCAAGGATTCCGTATTAACCTGTTGCTGTCTCTAGCGCCATTTGATCTTTCTTATCGGTTTATTTTCAGGAATCTACAAGAACAATGGCTATCTGTTGGTGTCCTGCAATGCAATGGTGGTCTCAACCAGATGCGCGCCGCTGCTGTGTAAGTACAGCTTGTGACGATCACAATGCATCTACTGCGCTGTCTATACTTCTGAGCCATCGCTGCTGTTCAAATACTAATGCTGAACCATCAATGTTCCACTGTTAAATCTGATCTGTGATATGGCGACGGCTGCGAGATACTTGAATGTCACACTCATCATGCCGAAGTTGGACAAAACTTTATTTTGGGCTGATTCTAGGTCAGCATTTCTTCCTGTAGTCACTGCAATTCTTAACAATTCAGTTAAGGATAGCCTCTCTCTTATCCTTTTCTGTTGCTCTGCCTACAGTGAGTTCCGAGATATATTTAATGTGGACTACTTCATAGCATCATTGGGAGATGAGGTCCTGATGCTGAAAGAGCTGCCTCCAAGGCTGAAAATTAAGGAGAGTTGAATGGGGATATCTTCGCTCCATGCCGCCCGTCAGTTGGTCTGCTATATCCTATTACCATAATCATGTTTCTTTGCACCTCTCCATTTCTTGTGATGTATCTAGATCATATGCATACCCAGATAAAGATTGTAAGTAGTAAGTTCTGCGAAAACCGCATGAAGAAGTACAAGGTCCTTCATCTGAATAAAACAGATGCCGGGCGTGCAAATAATGGCCTACCCATGTAGATTCAGAAACTGAGGTGCCGTGTCAATTTTGATACATTGAGATTTAGCCCTGACTTAAAAGAGCTGGGAAGGTGCGTGGTTCAAATTCTTCGTTAGAATGGACCCTTTGTGGTCTCCTTTTGGGGTATGAGATGGACATGCTTGCCTTCTCTGGGTTTACACATGGTTGCAGGCTTGCAGCAACGAGGAGGCTGAGGAGTTCACAAGGATGAGGTATGGCATCGCATCCAAATTTTCTCAAGATGTTTCAAACCTTCAGTTAACAGAAGAATTGTGCCTTGAACATGGAAGATACGCTTAGCCATGGTGGAAAGAGAAAGTGATCGACTCCAGTGTGAAGATGAATGGCGGGCTCTGTCCATTAACACCGGAGGAGATTGCATTGGTATTGAAGGCACTCGACATTGATGGTGAAATATATGGTGGACAAAGAAGAATGGTTGCACTGACCTCAGCTTATCCCAAGGTTGTTAGTTCAGCATCTTCAACACAGTACTGTATGATTGTCAGGTCTTTTATTTATATTTATCTATTATTGGTGTTGATCATGTAAGAAAAGCGGCATTACTAGCACTACCGGAACAAGGCTCTAAGCCGACGGCCAAAAGTATGCCGACGGCGACCGTCGGCCTCTTCCACACTATGCCGACAGCTGGCCCCAGGCCGTCGGCGTACAAAGACCGTCGGGCTATCCAGGTATAAGCCGACGGCCCCCGTCAGAAAAAAAAGGCCGTCGGCATAGCCGATTCACGCCTAAAGCAGCCGTCGGCATATCTTTGGCCGTCGGCATAGCTCAGGCCCAACGACCACGCCCGCGATGGCGACTAACGGCGTTGGATCTATGCCGACGGCGGGACGGCCGCCGTCGGCATAGATAAGGTTGCCATGTCATCGATCCAGACCGCACCGACCAAGGCCTATGCCGACGGCTGCCGTCGGCATAGATGACACGTCATCGATCCGGACCACGCCGTCCATCCGCCCTGCTCGTAGCTATGCCGACAGCTTTGCCGTCGGCATAGATATTTTTTTCATTTTTTCTTTGCATACCTATATTTTTATGTTTTTTTACGTATTATTATTTGACTAACTTACATGTAGCATTTGTTAATATATACAAGCATACATACATTTTTTTCGATTCTATACGAAGGGGTGTGTGACCCCCCTCACGTACGGCGCCGACGCCGCCGACACTGGAGAAAGGGGAAACAACCGACCGGTCTATACTGGAGGGACGTTGCTCCCAACTGTTTCTATATATGGGATGACCTACCACAACCGGTTGAAGAGGTGGCACACGTCTCCCGGGTGTGGCCCCACTCAGGGACGGCGTCGGCGGCGGCACCTGGAGGGGGGAAACGGACGCGTCAGGTCTACATGGACGGGGTCTTGCTGTGGGTTTGGCCCGGATGTTGCTCCCCGGTGTCCCTCTGGGCCGACCCAACACAACCGGGTGGAGAGGTCCACTGGTCAAAGCCCGTCCGTGGAAAGTCAAAGGGCTAGATCTCGTGGTCAACCGCTCCAGGGTTAGGTGGGACGGGGGCCCAGGGGGTAGCAATGCCACTGGAGCATCGTACCGGCGCTCATACATGTGGGGTGGTGTTGTGGCATGTCCGAAGAGGCGGCATGCGTCTCCGGTGCGTGGCCCCCCTCACGGACGGCGCCGCCGCCGGCACCTAGAGTGGGGAAACTACCGCGTTGGGTCTACACGGAGTGGATTTAGCTGTGGGTTTGGCCCGGATGTTGCTCCCCGATGTCCCTCTGGGCCGACCCGACACAACCGGGTGGGGAGGTCCACTGGTCAAGGCCTGTCCGTGCAAAGTCAAAGGGCTAGATCCCGTGGTCAAACGCTACAGGGTGAGCCAGGACGGGGGCCCTGGGGGGTAGCAATGCCACCGGAGCGTCGTACTGGGCCCTTATACATGCGGGGTGGTGTTGTGGCATGTCCGAAGAGGCGGCACGCGTCTCCGGGGTGTGGCCCCCATCACGAACGGCGCCGCCGCCGGCACCTGGAGGGGGGAAACGGACGCGTCGGGTCTACATGGAGTGGATTTAGCTGTGGGTTTGGCCCGGATGTTGCTCCCCGTTGTCTCTCTGGGCCGACCCGACACAACCGGTGGAGAGGTCCATCGTCAAAGCCCATCCGTGGGAAGTCAAAGTGCTAGATCTCGTGGTCAATCGCCTGGGTTAGGTGGGGACGGGGCCCTGGGGTAGCAATGCCATCGAAGCGCCGCATCGCGCCTCATACATGCGGGTGGTGTTGTGGCATGTCCGAAGAGGCGCACGCGTCTCCGGTCGCGTGGCCCGCCCACGGATCGCGCGCCGCGCCGACCGGAGGGGGAAACTACGCGTCGGGTCTACATGGAGTGGATGTAGCTGTGGGTTTGGCCCGGATTTTGCTCCCGGTGTCCCTCTCGGCCGACCCGACACAACCGGTGGAGAGGTCCATGGTCAAAGCCCGTCTGCAAAGTCAAAGGGCTAGATCTCGTGGTCAAACGCTCTGAGGTTAGCCGACGGGGCCCTGGGGTAGCAATGCCACCGAGCGTCGATCGGGCCCTCATACATGCGGGTGGTGTTGTGGCATGTCCAAGAGGCGGCGCAAGATCTCCGGTGTGGCCCCGTCACGGACGGGCCGCGCACGCAAGCAAGGGGGGAAACGGACGCGTCGGGTCTACACGAAGTGGATTTAGCTGTGGGTTTGGCTCAATGCGTATGAAAATAATATACACTAAAAATATATTTGAAGACAGTTAATAATATTTAAAAAAATGTTAAACATGTATAAAAGTTGTTGCAAAAAAAATGCCACGTGGCGCATATGAAATAATAATACATAAAAAATATAAAAAATATAACTTATGACTATAAAAACATCAAAAATTTATATGAAATAAAAAATGTAAAGAAGAAAAATATAAGCTATTAAAACATAAAAAAAAAAAAATAACTATGCCTACTAAGCAAAGCCGTCAAGATAGGTGCCACGTAACATCAAGCTACCTATGCCGACGGCTTAGCCGTCGGCATAGTTCCCTTATCCTCACCTGGTCGAAGGCCAACCACTCATTCGCCCGACCATGCTGCTCGACCAGCGCCGCCTTGCTCGACCACCAGCACTGCAGCCTCCCCGTCGCCCGTCGCTCCCCCTCAGCCGGCCGCCCGCCGCTCCACCCGTGCCACCCTCCCTCGCCCCCCCCCCCCCTACATCCGCCGCCTCCCTTCCCGCCACCGCCACGCCTGCCTCCAGCTCTTCTCCGCACCGCCATGACCACCTCCTCTCCGACCCTCACCCCACCACCACCCCGTCCCTCCGCCACCTCTCGCCTTGGCCCACACACCGTCCCGACCTCAAGACCTCCTGTCCCACTGCACCGACTGCCCGTCCACCCCTGCCTGCTCGCGCCTCCGCCTGACGCCTCTATCGCCCCACTGCCCTGTCCACCCTTCGTGGCTGCCCCAGCCTCCCTGCTGCCACTGCATGGCGCGGCCAAGGTGAGAATTTTTTTTTTTTTTTTGCATTTTGTTACTGTTTTTTTTGCATAGATTGATATGTGATGAATGGATATATGCATGCATGTACAGATTGATGGTGAAGTTTGTGATAGATGGATGCATTGATGGATATTGCTCAATTTTGTGAATTTGGACACTTAGATATTGCTCAATTTGGATATTGGTCAAGTTTTTCAATATGTGCATGTAAAGAGATGAGCGAGGGAAGATAATGGAGTATGAACGAGCTCCGTTTGTTTTTTATAAGAGAGAAAGAATGGGGGAGGAATGGAGTAGTAACGGGTTTAGAGTTTGTTTTTTTACAATTTGACATGTTGTTTCATGTTCATTCATAATGTTGTGCCAATGCTTAATGTGAGGTGATGACCTAATTTTTATCACTCGGTGGAATTAACAGATTTGTGGTGTTCCATCTTCGTGGAGTGATCGCCCACGTTGGAGGTGTTTGTCCACGATCGTCCCTCCTTTGATCGACTACATCCTCTACATCGGAGGGTGAGCAACAATTCCATGACCTCGTCCACTTTTTTCCATGTCACTAGATTGAATTTTCACATCAAGTCGCGTAACCTAGGTCTCCCGTCCGAAAGGGTTGCATCGATAAATATGCATTCAATTGCATATTTATCACCACAACTCTTCGGATTGTCCAGCGCTTTCACGGACAGCTGAGGATGTGTAGATTGGATGCGTTGTTCATGTTTACCCGCTCGAGACAGATTTGGCGGCGCCTCCTGTTGTTCTCCGGATGCACATTCTCTCGGCATTTTGCCGAGACGGTATTTGGAGAACAAAGGGGAGGTGCTGCCAAATTTTGTCTCGAATGGGGTAGAGCATGGACAACGACTAATCTACACATTCTCGGTGGGATTAGGACCCATCTTTACCTATTAGAGATGTAGGTGGATTAAATGTCATTTTCGTCAACCTTGTAAAAAATAAAATATTGATGTGAGTAATTTAAATGAATCCTTAATTTTGTTGTGTGGCTTCCAATAAAGCGAGATGGCAGATAATCGGTGGATGTATAGTGGGTTTTTCCGTCGGAATCAAGTAACAACAGAGTGGGTCGAGAAAACCGATGTGTTTTTGAAAGAGATATTCCGTAGTCCAATGAGGATGGTGCCGTAATGCCCGTGTGCTAAGTGTAAGAGGCGATCCGCAGAGATAAGAGTGAGATGAGTAAGCACCTTCGCACGCATGGTTTTATGCCCAACTTTAATATGCCGATAAACTTTGCCCAGCCGGACCGTGGTAGAGAGGATGTGATACGACAACGCGTCGCTGGTTATGAGGACGATGGGGTTAGAGACATGCTAGATGATGTCTTTGTCAAGATAATGACACCTCCGCCACATTCAGCGAATGAACCGGAGGAAACCGCAAAGGCCTTCCCGGAAATCTTGGCCTCGTCAAAGAAACCTCTCTATGAGGGTGCCAAGTTGTTCAGGCTGGATGCCATCTCGCAATCGATGGCGATCAAGGCTGAGTACTGGCTGTAGCCGAGGTTGCTTCAAGCATTTCGGGAGTATGGGCTAACAGCCTGCCTCGAGGGCCATGAACTGCCGAAAACCATGTACGCCACGAAGAAAATCATGAAGGCGCTCTCCATGGACTATGAGAAAATTCATGTTTGTCCAAAGAATTGCCTTTTGTTTAGGCATGAGTATGCGGATGACAAGTACTGTAGGAAGTGCGGTTCCTCTCGGTATATTGAGGTGGTCGATAAAAACATGGTCAGAAGTAGCAGCTAAAAATCCCTGTGAAGGTTCTTCGGTATCTTGATTTTATCAAAAGACTGCAACGCCTTTTCATCACCGAGGAGTCTGCCAAAACGATGAAGTGCCACAAGGAAGGGAAAAGGTACAATCCAAAAAAAATTGTACATCCATCAGGAGGTGAAGCATGGAAGTCATTCGATATAGAGTACCCGGAGGAAGCAGCCGAGGCTGGGAATGTCCGAATTGCTATAACAGGTGATGGGTTCAATCCATATGGTATGTCGCCTAATTCATACAGCTGTTGGCCCGTATTTGTTATTCGCTCAATCTCCCTCCCGCGCCATAATGCAACGGAAGACCATGTTCTGCCGCTTATAATTCCGGGCCTGAATATCCGGGAAGAATTTGGGTGTGTTTATGCAGCCACAGGATGATTTGCACCATTCTTGGTACTTCCCGAGGTTGACATACGACCGACATTTGCGAAAAATTTCTTGATGAAAGTTTGGCTACAATATTGCATGCATGACTTTCCGGTTATGCCCTGCTCATGGATGGTGTACAAGTGGAAAGATGCCTTGCCCAAAGTGTGCATGCAGCCTTGATTTTCATTTGGTCAAGAAGGGTGGCAAGTATGTTGCATTTGACCTGCATCGACAGCTTCCTCCTCCGCACCATCCCGATAGGGAAGACAAGAAGAACTTCACAAAAGGCAAAGTTGTCCATGAAGTGAACGAGATTCCAACGTCACGGCGCGGATGTGCTTGCTCATTGAAAGCTCTTAAGCCCGCCGTGAAGGGAAAGGCAAAGGCAAAGGCAAAGCCACGGGCGAAGACGAGGGCGAGGGCAAATGAAAAGGTAAAGGGAAAAAGAATTTTGAAAATTATGGTGAGACGCACAACTGGACTCACATTACCCCCTTCACGCAGCTTCCCTATTTTAAAGACCTCAAACTTCCATACAACATAGACGTGATGCACACCGAAAAGAATGTCGGAGAGTCCCTTTTTCACACGATCCTCAACATTCCTGATAAGACAAAGGATAATGTTAATGCTAGAGTTGATCAACAGAATATTTGTGATAGACCACGTCTACACATGCAGCCTCCCACAGGCAGTCGAAAATCTTGGTTCAAGCCAGATGCTGATTTCGTACTTAAAAAGGACCATAAGATGGATACATTTAAGTGGCTGAAACATGTCGTGAAGTTCACTGATGGTTATGCGTCGAATATAAGTAAGGGGTCAATCTTTCAACGGGCAGAGTGACCGGGCTCAAGAGTCATGACTATCACGTATGGATTGAGCGGATTATGCCGGTGATGGTTCGGGGCTATGTTCCCGAGCGTGTCTGGCGTGTGCTTGCGGAGTTAAGCCATTTCTTCCGCACGCTTTGTGCTAAAGAAGTATGTCCTGAGAAGATAAAAGAAATGCATAAGAAGGCGCCGGAGTTGATATGCAAGCTAGAGAAGATCTTCCCGCCAGCTTCTTTACTCCGATGACACATCTCCTTTGCACCTCCGAACGAGGTATTGTTGGGGGCCCTGTGCGTAATCGTTGGCAAGACGGCCCCGAGAGACGTAACAAGCATCCGAGATGTAAATGTGGAAACAAAGCTAAGATTGAAGCTTCCATAGCCGAGGCGGTTATCCTAGAGGAGGTGGCGCACCTCGTGACAGCCTACTATCCGGACCATGTTCCCACGCTGCACAATAAGGTGTCTCGATACAACATGTAAGAACCCAAGTATAAACCCAAGTTGCCTATATTCATCGGGCAAGGTGGTAGGGCTGGATGCTCAAACCTTATCTCATGCCACGAGATGAGTGGGAGGATGTCATGTTCTATATCTTGCACAACATCAAGGAAGTTGAGGATGAGTGGATGAGGTAATACCTTTGCACCATTCTTTTAGTCAATTCGTTATGTTCACTTTGCCTAGTTCTTATACCGCTTTTCTTATTGTAGTCGATTCGTTGAAGAAGAATGGACGGGAATGCTGCCTCCCATCAAGCGGAGGCACTTGCTCTTCTCCTAAAGGGTGCTGATGGAAGGAAAAATTTTGTTGCGTGGTTCATGGAGAAAGTAATTTTCACACTTTCAATTAAACTCATGCACCCTATAATTTCAATTAAACTCATGCACCCTATAATTTCAATTAAACTTGTAGGAAATGATCCGACCGAATCAATGGATGAAGAATTGAGATGGGTTTCCATGGGTTTTGACCTGTCGTCATGACATGCGAAAAGTATGATGTGAATGGGTATCGCTTCCATACGAGGAGCACCGAGCAATCGGCCCGATCCCAAAACCATAAATACCGGAGTCTTCATGAAGGAGATAATAAAGTAGATTACTACGAAGGGTAGGAAAATATACGAGCTTACGCTCAAAGCGTGGCGCGAACACCTAAGTCTCACTTTGTGTTCAAATGCCGATGGTTCGACCCCAAAAGGGTGCGAGACATACGCCTTCATTGGTTTAGTTGAAGTTAAACCATCAACCGCCTATGCCGGAGCTGATCTCTTTATCGCCGCTACCCAGGCCACACAAGTATATTATCCGCCTTACCCATGCCGTAAAGAGTACCTAAAGGGTTGGGAAGTTGTGTTCAAGGTGTCGCCGCATGGTAAGCTACCGGACCCGAACGATGATGATTACTACAACATAAACCCCATGACATACGATGGAGTGTTCTATCAAGAGGAACATGATGACGTGGTCCGCACCAACGAGGATGATGACTTGGGTTATGTTGACCTGGACCCAAACGACGACGACGCACGGATTGATGGTGAGGCGGTTGTGAATCAAAGAGACATAATTATGCTTGAAAAGTTAAATGAACACGTTGACGATGAGGAAGAGCCTCCACCTCCGTCAGACAACGAAGAAGATATGCGTGATAGTGATGATGAGACCGGTCCACAAATAGATTACAATAGTGATGATTCATATGGGTTCTAGAAAATGTAAGTTCTTTTAATGATCATTACAATAGTATGCTTAATGTGCTCTTCTGGTATTAATGTTTTCCTGTATGCTTGTTTAATTGATATCCTTACTAATTGTTTATTCTCTTCTTAATGCAGGTTTGCTAATCATGGGAAAGTCCAGCGGCGCTAGTTTCCTCAGTAAATTTAAAGGACTTACTCGGAGTGGACGAGCCCACAAGGTTCCCTCCCGACTACGCGAGGATGACACCTCACAGGAGGTGGAGGGTCGGGGAGGAGACCCTAGAGGAGGAGGCGGTGGGGGAGAGCCCCTAGAGGAGGAGGAGGTGGGGGACAGCAACCGTGCAAAAACTCCGTCCGTGTCTGAAATAGGAGGGTCTTCTTGATGCCCTCCTATACAGAGGCACCTTCGAGTCCGAGGAGGAGGAGTATGTTCTGATGGCGAGGAGGAGGAGGCCGAGGAGGAGGAGGAGGAGGAGGCCGAGGAGGAGGCCGAGGAGGAGGGTGAGGAGGAGGCGAGGAGGGTGGAGGGAGGTTGATCCCGCGCTGTGGGGTGACTTGCCACCGGTGCTCCGCAGGGTGGCTGCGTGGTAATGCCGGACTACCTACACCACCTTCTATCGAGGAGCACAAGTGGCTCATTCAACCTGTGTGGACAGAGTAAGTGCCTCTCAATCATATTTTCAACACATGACAATATTTTCTTATTGTACACATGGCAATCCTTTGATTCTTTTGCGTAAACTGGATCCTTCATGAAAGGGTCAGAAACCGAACGGCCTTCTCACGGTCCTGTTGAAGGAGTTTTGGCTCGCCTATTTTGCCCGCTGCCAGACAAGGACCCGCAGCAGCGGGTTTTGGCCATGAGCTGGGCCCACTATGAGGCTTGCAGCAACGCGGAGTATGGGACGGCCGCTAAGGCCGTGATCACCAAATTTTGGGTAGGTTCTCTTCAATCACTTCTCTTCGCCCGCTCATGGTTTATCATTGAATCACTCAACTCATGCCTTGTTTGCTTCGGTTTATGCATGATTGCAGCAACTCTATAGAGTTCTTGACGAGCACAAGGCCGAGCCGACGTGGTCTTGCTTGCGGCGAAGAAGAAAGCTCGTCGATTGCAAAGACGAGGTGCGCTGGTTGCCGCTCTCGAAGATTACCACATCTACCGCACTAAAAGATGACCAAAACCGAAGCACGTATAACGACTTACCTTGAACAAAGAGCAGTTCATGATGGTAACTATTATTAACTTTTCATTGTTTCAAGCAAAGGAACTATATGTTTCAGTGCTCACATGTCATGCTTCCAAAATTTGCATAGGTTGTTCCTCGTTGGTGCTATGGAAGGCATGATGGATGGGCGAGTTTGGTGGATAGGTGGCTCGCGACGATGCGAGTTTGTCGCCAAGAGCATCCAGCCGGAATAACCGTGGAATCGACGGGACACACGGCCAAGGAAACAGAACCATCGGGCTTCAGGCCATGAAGGTATATCTATGTGCATGATGCATTTTGTTCTTCTTTACCGTCATGTTCTTATGTATGGCTAACTTCATTTGACGTTGCAGGAGGACAAGTTGAAGAGGCCGCCTCGGACATGGAGTCGTGGATGATGGCCCGTGAGCGGAGTCATCCCAAGGAGGGCGAGAGCAAGTACTACGGCAAGACCGAGAAGCACCGGGTCTTACACTCATCACTATCGAGTTGCATCCGGATGTTCTGTTCTTTGAGATCGCCAAGTCTCGGATCGACGACACGGCGGTGGTGGCCATCCAGGAAGTCACATGGCCGGTATCCGTGTTTCGATGGGTTGATCACTCCTTCGATCTCGTACACACGGCTTGGCTACACACTCGAGCCGCTTAGAGAGTACGGGCGCTCACAGACTCCTTAGCCCGCCAAAGATGTTGTAAGTACTTCCCTTTATCTTTTTCTCTAGCATTCTCGCTTATTTTCAGCATTGCTCACTTAGAAACAACCTAATTTATGTAGGCATATATGAGTTTGTCGAGCTTAGGAATCTCGAGGTGCGGGAGTACTTGAAACGAGTGAAGGCAAACGATGATTACAACCGTCAGATGATGACGGTTAGTTTTGCCTCTTAAAACCAAGCTACATTTTTGTAGTTTCATTCCTTCTGACCTTCTAGTTTGCTTGTTTAACTAACATCCAGGCTATGTTGGCGTCTTGGAGTAACCGCACGGATCCACCACAAATGGGACCCCCACCACCACCTGCAGGAGACCCCCCACACGTGCCCACGCTCGATGAATGGGTGGCACTAGGCGGTAATAGTCCGTTAGTACATTTGCCTAACTACTAGCAAACTAGTTCTCGCTCATTCAACACTATCATATCATATTTACCGTTAGAATTGTCTCAAACATGTAGGGGACCAGTGGCTCGACTCGCTTGTCGACCCGACCACTCCGATCTGGCAGAGTGATTGGTCATGTGGCGGTTTTGGTGGAGGTGATCTTGGCGGTGGTGGTTTTGGGGAGGTGGTCTTGGCGGTGGTGGTTTTGGCGGAGGTGGTCTTGCTCGATGTCGATGATGATTCCGTGCATGTGGCCGTCGTGCCATGCCTTTCATGTTCCTACTTTTACGATGTTCCATGTCTTGCACTACTTTTATGTTCATGAACTTTCGGCGGTGATGATGATGAACTTGAGTATGTTTAGATGATGATGATGAACTCGATTATGTTTAGATGAACTTGAGTATGTTTAGATGATGAACTGTCATATTCCTGCATTATTCCATATTATTCTGCTTTGAAATGCTGTCAAATGAATTGGAAAAGAGAAAATAAGGAAAAAAAAAACTATGCCTACGGCAAAGCCGTCGGCATATATAAGCCTAGGAGCTACCAGGGGCCGCCACGTGGCAGATCTATGCCGACGGCTTTGCCGTAGGCATAGATGGAAACCTATGCCGACGGCTATGCCGTAGGCATAGCCCTGTCGCCAGGAGGAACCAGGGAGCGACACGTGGCACATCTATGCCTACAGCAAAGCCGTCGGCATAGATCAATCTATGCCTACGGCAAAGCCGTAGGCATAGCCACGCCACAAGGAGCTCCACGGGATGGCACGTGGCAGAGCTATGCCGACGGCCAAGCCGTCGGCATAGCTCTGCCACGTGCCATTGCGTGATTCGTTAGCGCTTTTGACGGCGCCGTGCGTTGCCGTCAGACGGAAAACACTGCCGACGGCTAATCTATGCCGACGGCTGACGCAAGGCCGTCGGCATAGGTCCCTATGCCGACGGCTATACTATGCCGACGATCCGACAAGACTACGCCGACGATATCTCACGCCGACGGCTCTATGCCGACGGCAGCCGTAGGCATAGATCTATGCCGACGGCCTAGGGGCCTATGCCGACGGCCCTTGGCCGTAGGCATAGACCGCGATTCCGGTAGTGACTGCCTTTGGGACTAAGGGTTTTCTAGATGGCAGCATTGGATTATATGTTGTCCTTCGAGAGTGATGAACTAAGACATTTGAGAATGCTCCTGGTTGTAAGTTGTAACATCGCAAAAGTTGCTGAAGGCCATCGTAGTCGTAGGTGCCTTTTGCCAAGTTCCAGTATTCCCCTTGTTATGTTGAATTATATGATGATACTTTTCACTAGATATAGAAGTTTGTCCCTTGGAATAAGTATTAAGAAACATTTATTACCTCCTTGCAAAATAGAAAGGAAGGGAGAGAGAAAGAAAAATAACACCTATTAACCTGCCCCATGCCATGCTGCATGGTCTCAACTATTTTTATAGGAGTAGCAGGATTTTCTCAAATCCCAACTTTTAGAATTCTTAAACTGTGTGATAGTACTCAAATTTTTGAAACACGGAGTATTCTGTTGTAATATGAAACTTTGAGATGTCACATTCCTGTTTCCGGAAAAACTTTTGTCCCATTTTCTTTCAACTGTTTATTTGTTCCCATGTCCACAGATACTTTGGGTTCAAGAAGATTGTGCTACTTGACCAGAAACTTATAGTTGAGCTAGCTAACTTTTAGAATTCTTCACTTAAATTGTGTAATAATACTCAAATCTCTAAAACATGGAGCATTCTCTTGTAAGCTGAAACTTTGAGATTTCACATTCTGAAAAACCATGCTATACTGCTATCACATTTATTTATTTTGTTTGTATCCGTGTATTATAACACAATGCTCTGTTGATCAACGTGTTGGTCTCTTCGCTTCCTAACATTTTTTTTGACATGAACAGCAGGAGCTCTGCTTTGGCATTAAACGAAGATAGAAGTTTCGCTTCCTAACATATATGACACCATGGATCAAACAAGCTAGCCAAATGGGTATAGACATGCATATGGAAAGAAAAGGACAAATCGGCGTCTGACTAGTTGGCACCGCACAGGGGCGTTTCAGGCTGTGGCTTGAAACGGGCACCTTAGGTGTGCATGGAGCAATGCACGAAGGGATCTATTACGGTATTAACGGACTAACAAACATGTGCGATTGGGATTGGAGAAGGAGGGAGGATGGCCCCCACCCTGGCTGAAATTTGGGGTGTGGGGGGGTGGGGATTGTTTGAGGAAAATCCGTAAAAGCCCAATTGTAGGTTCGTGCGCTATTACGGTATTAACGGACTAACAAACATGTGCGATTGGGATTGGAGAAGGAGGGAGGATGGCCCCCACCCTGGCTGAAATTTGGGGTGTGGGGGGGGGTGGGTATTGTTTGAGGAAAATCCGTAAAAGCCCAATTGTAGGTTCGTGCGCCTAGGATTACTGGTCCACGTGTCTCCATATCGAATATGACTAGCAAAAGGGCCCGTGCGTTGCAACCGGAGAAAAAAAAATCATAATCTCCAAAGGCCTTGACAAAATTTTGCTGCATCACCGATAACATTTTGGCGAACATTTTTCCAATTTCATTAACATTTTTTAATATATGAATTTTTTTAAAAAATCATGAAAACTATTTGATTTTCCAAACAATTTTTTTCAAAATTGCGAACATTTTTTGAATCCACAAACATTTTATGATTTATTGAAAATTTTATTTAAAAATTCTTTTTTTAGTTTTTGAAACTTTTTTGAAGTACCAAATTATTTAAAGGAGAAAAGGATGAAAATGGAAAATAAAAATAAAAAAGAAATTTAAAAATAGGCCGCTCACATGGGCCGGACCGAACGGATGCGCTGCATCTTCCCCCAGCGCACAGAGCGCAGTGTAGGAGGTCCCTACTCCATGGGCCGGCCTAGGCGGGGATTCCCATGTGTGAAATGTATTTTTGTCACTTATAGCTGGCACCCGTGGGTAATATTTTGCAACTTTGGGGGCAATTTATGCGACGTACCGCCAGAAGCACTAATGACTTTATTATTAAGTATAGAGGTATAGATATAGATATAGATATAGATATAGATATCTAGGATTATTGGTCCAGTGTCTGTATCGAGTATGATATTTGAAACGGACACACAGGGTCTGGGACGTATCTGTGTCTTTTTTGGTTGTACATGTAACAAAAAGAAAAGTAATCAACCTATACACAAGATGACATACCAAAATCGAACGGACACGCAAGTCTGGTACACTTTGCCGAAAAAGAAGAAAGAGACCAAAATCAACTATTAGCTTACTCAAGAACAACATGGATCAATATCCAGCTGACTATCTACCTCAAGCACATGTCTTCCAGCCGGCAAACCTTGTCCTTACACGTGGAAGGTTAGAAAAACTTGCTCTAGGGTACATGACAGTTGAGGTGCCTCTCACTCAGGCCGGTCATAGTGGGAGTAATTTAGTAACATAATGCTTATGTGAAAAATAGTGAAGGACATGTGAATTGAACATAGATATTTATGGTAACATAACGCACCCCAAAGAAAAGTGAATCTACATCTAAATAAATGAAGGCCTGCATGGTACCACACATATGTTACTACCTACTATGAAGGTATTCCCTCCGATTCATAGATTGTCTAGACCCGGGTCTAGACAAATTTAAGACAAGTAATATGAATTGGAGGGAGTGGTAATATAGAGTACGTAGTAACATATGCATGTTACTAATCTAATTGTCTAAGTTACCTCCTAGTACGACCAGCCTCATGCAGGAGCACACTTAAATACACACGCAAGCTTGGCCCATGGGACCATGCTGACTTGGCACACTGGGTCCCTTGGTCAACTCTAGTCCACCACATCATCAGAGGATGCGGGTGTGACACTCCGCTCTTATTCAGAATGAGCTTCACACGACGCTATGCTCCCACCTTGCCAGATTGTTGCAGTAGGGAAGCGCCGCCGCAGTGTGTCGTAGTCCTCCCAAGTAGTGGTTATGGTTGAGAAGATGACCAGCGTACGTGGAGTTCGACGAGGGCCTTGTCGCCGTGCTTCACCATGTAGCGCTCTACTTGCTCGTTGTCGCTTGTCATTAGCTCCGGTGGCTGTGGCAGCTCGACGAAGACCAGAGTGTAGTTGGGGGTGAATAGCTTGAGCTGCAAAACATGAAAGACATAATGGATGTGGCTGTCCGGCGGTAGGGTCAATTTGTAGGCGAGGAGCCAATCTTGTCTTTTGATCTTGAAGGGTCCGTAACGCGAGCTTGGCGCATGGGCAACAGCGACAGAGGATTGTGTGTATGGTTGGGGCTTCAGCAGCACAGGGTCGCCCCACTTTGAAATTGCACTCAGACCGATGGGGACCAACTTTCTTTTTGAAACAACGCTGGGCACGGAGGAGTTGCTCCCGAAGGACCGTAGCGTCCGTGCCCCAGTCCTAGTGCTCAGTTTTGAGGACTAGAGCCACCTTGTCATCCCAGAGCGCCATGCCTCCGAGGTTTGTCTCAACACCATAAAAAGCTTTTGAAGGGAGTGCAATTAATCACGAGTGGAAGGAAGAATTGTAGCAAAACTCCGCCATCGCTGGCCACTAGCATCGGCATCAAGGAGCGTCATGGAACACGCATTGGAGGTGCATTTCCATGCACCAATTCACCCACTCACTCTGGTCGTCCGCCGGGAGGTGGTAAACCATCGAATACAACAGCTTGATGCCCGCGGCCACGAACGGTTAGCGCTTTGGTGAACACACGATTGCGATATGGGATGATGGAGTGGGGACTCCATGTAGCTTAACAACATTGTCACAGGACATGCGCAGCACCTTGCCGCGTTGAAGGGGTGGCGGAGCGGAAGGAAGTGGGCGAACTTGGTTAATCGATCGACGACTACCATGATCGCATTGCACCCTTCCGATTTGGCCAAGCTGTCACAACCCTAGAATAATGCTTGTAATTAGTTGCATCAGTAAGCATCATGCATCATGTTAAATTCAAGAAATTTGAATTGAGGAATATTTGAAAGCCTAAAAATTTTTAATAAAGGGAAAAGAACCCTAAAAATTGCATCCAATGATTCCGTTAATTCCTTCATTGATGTATGATAATTTCGGCCAGGGTGTTGATCCAAACCAAAAATAGTGAACATTTTTAAGGAATTATTTGGCTTTGAATTTAAATCAATATTCTATTTGAGTTTGGATTTATATTCATAATGTTTAGAATATAAATTCAAAATGCCTTGAAATAATTTCTGTGCATCTGGCTAGATCCATTATGACAACATAAATATTTCAGAGAAGTTTGGCACTGGTTTGAATTTTTTTGAATTTTAAAAAGTAGCAAAGAAATAAGAAAAAAAACAAAAGAGAAATAAAAAAGGGAATAGAAACTTACCTGGCGCGACCCAGCCCACCAGGGGCTCCCCTGTCTTCAACCTCCCGCTAGTAGGATGCCAGGCGCGTGCCCGACGCGCGAGCACGCCCAGCGCCCCACACAGCAGGCTGACCGCCCTCTCCCCGCTAGCATGATGTCGCGGATAGGCTTCGCGAAGCCATCTCGATCCCACTAACCCTCCATTCACCCCTCACCCTGTCCCTCGCTTCCTCCTCGCCATGGCTGAGAGTCACGCTAGCTCGCCGTTGACGCACGCGTAGCCAACGCCTCCCCCCTCGACCCCTCGACATGCCCACAAGCTTCGCCACATCGTCTTCATCCTCTCCATCCACCCGCGTGAGCCCGGACGCTTCACAGCATCGCCATCGCCATTGTCTTCAACCTCCTGCACGCCTACTACCATCTTTGGTTCTCGCCTTCAAGCCGTCCTCGAGCTCGCCAACCACGCCGGAAGAATCCTCGTGAGATTCCGTGTGTTTTCCCCTTTATCCCCACCCTCATTTCCATCCGCTAGCACCATTTTCCATTGTGCCGTGAGCTCAGCGCCGCCGTCGCTACAGGGAGCAATAGTTGTGCCCGGGCACGTAGATGTTCTCCTACCGACCCTTGTTCATCTCATTACAAACCCACTCTCTCGCTCCTGTCTCTTTTATTGCATTAGGATAACAACGATTCAATTGTTACTTGTTGCGGTAGTTGGACCCATTCCTCTGCATGACCTGTCATTGTCACAGTAAATAACTAAACCTTCCTAGCATGATTAGGAGCTTCTCGAGCCATGTTGTGACTTCATCCATGCCATGCTTGCTATGCTTAGTATTGTGTCAGGCCTAATTCATCTGGAAATTAATTGGAATGTTGTGATCATGTTCTGATGTTGAGAGCCAAGTGTGTGAACACAAATTGGTAAAGCTAGCGATGAGGGGCCATGTAGGAGTACATGGTGGGTTATCTCATTGAGACCGTCCTTAAGAACCGAGTTCTGTGTATGTTATCCAAGACTAGCTACCACCACACATTGGGCTCTGGTAATCAAGCTCTCTCGACTTAATCACCTTGATCTTTGTTCAATAGTTGCAACTAGTTTCTGGTGTTTGTAGGTTGTGTTAGTGGACAAAGATCAGAAACACCAGAAACTACGAGGACGATTTTGGGCTCTAGCGGATTCCAACGAGGACGATGAGGACGAGGACTCGCCGACGGCTTCACCGGCATCTCCAACCCCGTCCGATGTCATCTGTGAGTTCTTCAATGCCGGCTATGACGAAGATGATGTGGCGACTACGGTCGACAAAGTCTTGCCACCCGACGATCCGACTAGGCTTGTACTACACGATGGAGAGAGGAAGGAGATGGTTCGTCGTGTCATGCATCTTAGAACGGCGGCGACGGCGATCCGACCATGGAAGGGCCCCTTGCCTAAGGTAAATCTCCCTAACTTAACGTTGTTCGATGTGATTCGCCCGGAGTCGTGGATTACGGTTAAGATAAGGAAGAAGCCATGCCGGAAAGGGCCGCGATCGGCGCCGGTGTTGGCCGCGGCGGCGATGCCGGTGAGCAAGCCGATCCAGATCACGGCGGCTTGCCAGGAGCGTTTGAAATCGCTCCTGGGCCGAAGTGGGCTGGGTTTGGACGTTTTTTCGCTTGAGGTCGTTGGGCCAGGGACTATTGGGTATGAGGCCCAAGTGAGTCCGGGTCCTATCGATAGCGAAAGTGACGTCGCATGCATCCGAGTACCATCTATGTCGCGTTCGTCTTCCCCACGTTCTAGGGTTTTCCTGCATCGGGCGCCCCGGCTTCGTTCTTCGGGTCCTGGACGCGCTAGGCGGATTCCTCCCCTGGTGGACATGGCGGGCGCGGGGCTGGTCTGCAGTTGGGAAAGAAGACAACCGTGCAGACCGGGGCTGGCCGCGCCGGGGTTGCACCGCCGCCGGGCATTGGTTCTGGCCGTGGTGCGCTACCGCCACCGGTCTCTGGTTCCGGTCGCGGTGTGCCGCTGCCGGCGGCTGCGGTTGGCTGGGGTACTGCGGCTGGCCTTGGGACGGCGAGTGTGGCTGCAGGACGTGGTGGTGATGCCCTTCTAGGGGTTCGGCCGCCGTCGCTGGGCTCGGCGGGGCTGCCTGCCGCGGGTCGAGGCGGGACGGCCGGTGGTCCTTGCCCGCAGACACCGGGTCTGGCTGGGGTGGCTGCAGCGGGCCGGGGTGGTGCGGCCGCACCCAGGCCGCCTGCACCGGGGAACCAGGGTGTGACACCCGGTGAGCCTCGGCCGCCCCCCCGCCGCACTACGTCGCGAGGCCGACACAGAATCGGTTTGGGCCGATGCAGATGCAGGCACCGCCACCTCAAAACACGGGTGCTGGAGGTGTTTCTGGAACACCCCGGGGTCAATGGGGAGATGATGGATACAATGCTTATGGGGATGGCCAGCACCGTGGCTCTTCGTCAACTGGCAGTGGCCGAGGATATGCCTGGCAGAGTGATGGGACTGCTGAGAGACCTTTTCTCGGTCCTCCAGGTTATTTTGGGGGCGTCTGGCCCGGCTTATCGGCGGCGGGGAGGCTACCGCGGTCATCGTGGTGGTCGAGGTGGTCGAGGTGGCCGGTTTCATCAACGGCAGCCTCCTCCGCCTGTGGTCGTCGGGCTGACTCCCGCCACTGGGGTTGCCGAGGAGCCGGTGCTGTCCGGTCAGGCTATGGATGTGGTGACGCCGCTCGCTAATGCTGAGATACCCGGGGGTGAGACCACGGTGTCGGCGGCAGTGGAGGCGACAGACAGGGCTGACTCGGACAGGGCGTCCAAGAAGGAGAAAATGTTGTGCTATCGGTGTGGAGAGAAAGGTCATTTTATTGCTAAGTGCGTGGCTGATCTATGTGACACCTGTGGCAAGCCGGCACATGATACGTGGGATTGTCCGATTCTGCGAGATCAGGCGCCGTCTATTATGATGTATGGAGTGTACTGTGCTGAGCTCATGTTCTTTGAGTCTCCTTGTGCGAGGGAGATCCCTGATGAGACCTAGAGTCTGACCACTGGGGTTGTCAAAGTTACCAGAGGAGAGGTCTCTGAGACTCAGATTTGCAGAGGCTGAAGGAGTTAGCTCCTGGTGACTTCCAGTGGAGCTTGTTAGTCTCGAGGCAAATATGTTTAGGGTTGAGTTCCTTTCAGTTGAGGATTTGCAGAGACCTTCTGAGTTTTGGGATGTGCAAAGTGCCGGGTACTGATGGTATCCTCGAGTTTCATGAGTGGAAGAAGGTCGAACCTTAGGGTAAGCCTCTTACTCAGGTTTGGCTGCGTTTTTTCGGGGCTCCCTTGAAGCCGATGTAGGATGCTAGGGTCGTGGCTAGCTTGGGCATTATGGTGGGGAAGACTGAGAGAGTGAATATGGCATTTACCAGAGCTCACAGGATTGCCCGACTGCTGGTCAGTGTTCTGGATATCGAGTTCGTGCCTTATGTGGTCAAGTGAACATATCGAGGCCAGATTTATAACCTCGTGATTGAGTTTGAGGATGAGGATCTGTTCGCAGAGGCGGATAATGGGACTGATGTTGACATGCACGAGGGAGATGACAACTCGGGAGCTAAGGAGGCACCGGTCGATGATGCTGGACGAGAGTTGTCCAAGGGACCGGGGCCCGTTTCTCAGATGCTCGGGGATGGGATGGTATCAGCCTCCTCGGTGCCTATGACCTCTCTGAGATTTGGGTCTTTCGAGCCTGCCTCTGCGCCTTCGAGACTTTGGAGTGATCGGATGGAGTCTGACGATGTTTTTGAGAGCACGTTACCTGCTTTGGATTTTGAGGATACTGTGAGTCCCGTCCTTGGGGCCTTGCCGACCTCGGTCAGGGGAGAGGAGGAGGGGTCTAGGCAGGTGGCCACTCCCTCTCTTGCACAGCTCGTGGACTCTCCTCAGGACGAGGTTCCGATGGTGGCGGTCTTACCTTTGGGAGGGGGTCAGAGGCAGGTGGCCTCGATTCCCTCTTCTCCTCTCGCGGTGCCGGAGCTATAGGTGGCAGTTCCACATTCCGAGGGGGCTCAGGGCAGGTGGCCTCGGCGCCCTCTTCTCCTCTCGCGGTGGACGAGGTTTCGGTGGTGGAGATATTACCTTCGGGAGGGGGTCCGGGGCAGGTGGCCTCGGCACCCTCTTCTCCTCTCGCGGTTTCGAAGCTGCAGTGAGCGGCTCCGCCTTCTGGAGGGAGATCGGGGCAGGTGGCCTCGGTGCCCTCTTCCCCTGGGGCGCCTAGGGTGGCTGCCCTTGCTGCGGCGCCGGTGATCTCCCCTTGCCAGACAGCTGGGGTGGGTGGGGAGTACGGGCAGGTGGCCCATGCATTCCCCTCCCCATCTCTTTCAGGCGTTCCCAGTGTTTCGTCGACGGAGGCCGACCGACAGCGTGTTTGGGGTGAGGCAGGAGGCCCCACCCCGAGCAGGCCCACTCGGGAGGAGGTCATTGCATTTGGAGGGATTCCGGATCTGGTCTGTAAGGGGCGACGGTTGAGCTGCTGTCTCCAGGATCATCCAGAGGTTGATGACATACAGCAGCGGTGCGCCATGAGGGCGGCCAAGCTTCGTGATGTTGAGGTCACTAATGGTATGTCGGTTAATACCTCTAACTCCATTTTGCATTCTTCTAGTGATGAGATTATTAATAATGCAAACCAGTTAGGAGTTTCACTAGGTAGTAATGATAGTGAAATTTCAAATTTCGTCAATGATATCTTGGATTTAGAGGCAGAGCGGGCTTTAGAGATGATTCGTAACTTAGCTGCGGTTAAATCCATGAACCATTCCAAGTTTGATGCTTTGGGGGTCAGGGTGCTCAGTAATTTTTGTGCGGATCTTGTAACACCCCTACCGGAGTCTGAGGAGGAGGATGGTACATCTAAGAATGCCGTGGTTAGAGCCTCTGAGCCTGGTTGTGAGGACCAGCTAGAGTGTCAGAACAAACCTAAACGCAAGTGGAAGCGGAAGTTATACCCAGCTTCCGCAGTGTTGAAAGTGCAACTATCCCTAGGTGGTTTTGGTAATTCCTAACAACATATAGCTCATTGAGCTAATGCTACTTCAAGTTAAATATTTCAGGAAAGCTCAATGATTGGCATGGCATGGATGAGAAAAGTGGACCCCTCAAAATACTAAGGACAAAAGGATTGGCTCAAGCTCAAAGCTCAAGACTCTACATTTTATATTTTAGTGATCCAAGATCACATTGAGTCTATAGGAAAAGCAAATACTATCAAGGAGGGATGAGGTGTTGCTTAATGGCTTACTTGCTCAAAATGCTTAGTGATATGCTCCAAAGCCCTCAACTACTTTCTCACATCCACATATGACCTAAACCAAAAGTCAAACACGTCCCCACCGATTATTTCTATCCGCGCCACCGAAGTTCGGGGATGTCATAGCCAACGCCACAAACCCTAGGCAAATCGGTCTCATCGATAGGGATCTCGGTCTCACCAAGATGGGATTGTAATCTCTCTGTTTCCCTTCATAACGTTTTGGTACCACCGAGATGAGCGATCGGTCCCACCGAGATTGCAATGTAAACTCTTTGTTTCCTTTTCGTAACATTTCGGTCTCACCGAAATGAGCGAACCGGTCCCACCAAGTTTACCTGACCAATTCTCTGGTTACCTTATTACCAAAATCGGTCCCACCGAGTTTGAGTAATCGGTCTCACTGAGATTACGTTATGCCCTAACCCTAACCAGATCGGTCCTACCGAGTTGCATGTCGGTCCCACCGAGTTGCATGTCGGTCCCACCGAAAATCCTAACGGTCACTAGATTTGCTGAATTAGTCCTACCGAGTTTCTCAATTCGGTCCCACCGAGTTTGGCAAGTTGTGTGTAACGGTTAGATTTTGTGTGGAGGCTATAAATACCCCTCCACCTCCTCTTCATTCGTGGAGAGAGCCATCAGAACGAACCTACACTTCCAACTTGCATTTTCTGAGAGAGAACCACCTACACTTGTGTTGAGGCCAAGATATTCCATTCCTACCATATGAATCTTGATCTCTAGCCTTCCCCAAGTTGCTTTCCACTCAAATCTTCTTTCCACCAAATCCAAATCCTGTGTGAGAGAGAGTTGAGTGTTGGGGAGACTATCATTTGAAGCACAAGAGCAAGGAGTTCATCATCAACACACCATTTGTTACTTCTTGGAGAGTGGTGTCTCCTAGATTGGCTAGGTGTCACTTGGGAGCCTCCGACAAGATTGTGGAGTTGAACCAAGGAGTTTGTAAGGGCAAGGAGATCGCCTACTTCATGAAGATCTGTCAGGACCCCGACTCAATGCCACATCGATCTAGCATGTAACACCTCATATCACTTTGCGGCCTCACGCACGGTATTCCCACGGGTGTCGCCTTACCTTTGCCCGGGACCGTTTAGCCTTTTGGCACACGATATGATAGTGTCGCTAGCATCCATATGATAAGGAGCCCGGCTGACATGGCTAGTTGTAAACCCAAAGTGGCACAGACTTACAGGACAGCATCCATGACCCAAAGATCGAACGTGTCGGTCATCGGCGAGTAAGTTCGGGCAGTAGCGCTGGGCTAGCAGACTCGGTGAACCGGGCAGAAGGGCTAACAGACTCGCAGACTCAACGCTGACATTTCCCGAAGGGACGTATACAGAACGAAGAAGGACACATGCCGGCCAGCCTAAGTGTTCGGAGCAGTAGCAAGCTACCATGGCTCGGTGGAAACACTAGGAGACATTTCCGTAAGAGAGGCTACTAAAGATAAACAACTAGATAGTCGATCCCACAAATACCAAGCATTTCAATAACATACACACAATATGCTCGATATGTGCAAATACAACATGGCATCACAACATGACTCTACGACTCAAGTATTTATTCATTAGGCCCGAGGAGCGAGACATTACAAACAGGGTCTCATGACCCAACATTCAGAGCATACAAATCAAAGCACAAGCGAAGCTTAACATGTCCGAGTACGTATATCTACAAATGAAAAAGGCTTAGAAGCCCGACTATCTACGAGATCTCGCCGAGGGCACAAGATCGTAGCTGAGGTATCAAGCTAAACGTCAAGTCCACGTGGAACTACTAGCGAGACCAAGTCTCTCTCGCAAAAACATAAAATAGGCAAACGTGAGTATAAATGTACCCAAAGAAGACTTACATCGTAACTAACTACATATGCATCATTATCAACAAAGGGATGGTGGAGTTTAACAAAGACAAGCCAGCTTTGACTCGGTGGCTATCCTAAACTACGATCGCAAGTAACTCTTTTGAGGTGGCGGACACGAGTCCACATATTCACCATATCAATACACCACTATGGATCCGCTCCGCCTCCCCACGAGAACGCCATCCATAGCACTCACGCTTATCTTGCGATTTTAGAGTATCCACTTTCACTTGTCTATGAACTGATATAGGCAACCCGAAGTCCTTTATCATGACACGGCTATTCAATAGATGATGTTAACCCTGCAGAGGTGTACTTCTTCACACACGCTCACCACTTACTACCGCGTTTACGACATGTACTCGGCAACCTTCAAGCGGAAGCCCAACGTGGGTGTCGGCCACGGCCTACCTAAACACTCAAGTCCCTAGTCCAGTTTATCGCCTATTCGGTTCCATCCATGAGGAGATCCGCCGGGTTTCGCCACAGCCCCAAACGATGTGAACAGGTTCCGTGACACCAAACGGGCGCCCGGTTTACCCTGCCACGTGCCTACCGTGATCACAGCCCACCCCTACGGTCAGCGCAAGACGGCCTCCAAAGATACTACAAACACGTAAACTACTTGCAACTCCCGGACAGAGGACAAGGGTGATTAAGAAGCCGAGAGGGTCCATTGGTTTCGGGCCCAATGTGTGGTAGTAGCTGAATCATGGATCACAAACACGTAACTCAGTTCCCGAGGACGGCTGCAATGAGACAACCCACCATGTACTCCTACATGGCCTCTCACCGCTACCTTTACCAAATCGTGTTCACACACTTAGCTCACACACAAGAGGACATGTTCACACACCTCCGATTCATCCTCGATGAATCGGACCCGACTCAACTCTAAGCAAGAGTGCATGACAAACAAGCATGTATGAGTAGGCACAACAGGCTCAAACAACTCCTACTCATGCTAGTGGGTTTCATCTATTTATTGTGGAATGACAGTCATGCAAAGGATAAGGGGTTCAGCTACCGCAGCAAGTAACAGATGAATCGTTGTTGTCCTAATGCAGTAAAAGAGAGCAGGAGCGAGAGAGTGGGATTGTATCGGAATGAACAAGGGGGTTTTGCTTGCCTGGCACTTCTGAAGATAACATTGAGTCTTCATCAGTGTCAACGATCACATCGTCGGTACAACGTCTACCCAGGGGGAACAACACCGGCAAAACACAGAGGAAACACGATCAATGCAATGCACAATATGATGCATGCTATGACATGGCAACATGCTGGTGTTTTTGAGCTAATGCAACTAGCAACAGATTAAATGAAGTTGGTTTGAATACAAGATTCAAATTCAAACTCCATATGTGATTATTCAAATGCCATTTAATTGATTTGTGCTAAACAGCAGCTATAAGTTGTTCTAACATGCATGAAAATGGTACAGATGGATTCCTTGAATTTTTCTGATCATTTTTCATATATAATTTGTTTGATTTGGAGCTACGGTTGATTTTATATGAATTTTAGAAGTTTTGGTTATTTTCTGGAATTTGCAGAATAAGATTAAATCCAGAAAACACTTTATTGCGTCAGCATTAGGTCATGCTGACCTCAGCAGGTCAACAGGCGGGTCCAGGTCAAACCTGACGGCAGGGACCCACATGTCAGTGTAACAACTAACTAACAGAGTTGGTTAGTGTTAAGTTAGCACTAACCTAGGTTAGCTAGGGCCTGGGCCCACTGGTCAGTGAGCCAACTAATTAACTAAGTTGATTAGCGCTAACTAACCAAAACCTAAACTAAACAGGGGCGATTAGCACTAATTACAACCCCACACTAATTCGGTCAAAGGCCGGCCCCACATGTCATGGACACAGGGGGCCCCGCCGTGGTCAAAGTGGGTCAAACCCACCGGCGACATGTCGCCGGCGAGGCCAGACGTGGCGGCGAGCTGCGGAAACGCTGCTCAGGATGCTATTTGCCGTGCGGTTTGCTCCTACGCGCTCCTGGGAGTGAGCCGCATCGGCTGGTGGTGGTTGCTGAGCTCGAGATGGCCGGGAACGGCGCCGGCGATGACCACCGCGACGGTCGGAGCTCGGGTTCCAATGGCGCAGCTGCAGCTCGCAGACGGGTGAACGGGCGGACGAGAGGCATCTAGGGGCAGCAGAGTCACACTGTGCCACGGGGCAAGCAGAGGAAGCTCGGGAGTGCGGGCTCGCCGGCCATGGAGGACGGCGGCCTCGGTTGCTCATAGGGCGGCGGTTAGAGGAGGAACACGCCAACGGGGAGAGGGGCGAGAGGTGCAGGAGCTCACAGGGAGGCAGAGGAGATGGTCGGCGAGCTCGGGGACGACTTGAAGACGGTGAATCGGAGCCGGCGATCTTGGTGCCTGCCGATGAAGACGATGACGATGGCGTCTCTGCGAGGGCTCCCGGCGTCGTGTGTCTTGTGAGGAGACGACGACGCGACGAAAAGCGGAGCTTCGGACAAGTGGGGAGGCAAGGGGAGGCTAGTGGTCACGGCGGCAGCGAATGGCGGCGATGGCTGCGCTCGGTGGCTGCGCGCAAGGGAAGCAGGGGAGGGGAGAGAGAGAGCAGCGAGTGAGGGAGGCGAGAGGGGGGTCACGGGGCGTCTCCAGAAGCTCCACGGCGCAAGATGAGGCGAAGGAGGCGTCGGCAGCTGGCAGAGGTGGCCTCGCAGCGTGCTCGGCGGCGGTAAGGCTGTCCCCTCCTCCGCCATCTTGGCAAAGGTAGGTGGTGATCGGCATGGGCTGTGGGCTGCCCAGCCTGTAAGTGGCCCGGGCCTCTTCTCTCTCTCTGTTTTCTATTTTCTTTCTCGCCATTTGTTTTGGGTTTAGTTTTAACACCAAACCATTTTATAAAATCCTGAAAATAATTATGTGGCTAGAAATAGAATATACCAAACCACATAAAATGTTCGTAATTATTGGACATATATTAATTATATATAAAAAATATATCCAATGCAAATAGTTATTGGATTAATTCAAAGGCCCAAAATAAATGTTTCTGAGATACCAAAAATATTGGTTTGAATTTTACCTCTTGCCAATATTTTCTGAGACTAAGAGGAACATTTTCTTGGACTCATTTGATGAGATTTAAATGTTGGCTATTTTTAGAGGTTTTTGTGAGGCTTTTGAAAATTCCTCAATTCAAGTTTCATTTGAATTTAAACATGATGCTCACATGGAAACTAGCATAGGTCAGACCAGAATTAGGGATGTGACAGCTCACCCCCACTAAACAAGAATCTCGTCCCGAGATTCAAGACGTGAGGTAAGAAGACAAAGGGGACACTAAGTATCACAAACTTTATGATCCAACTGTCTTTCTCGAGGATGCTGATTCAGTGCTCCAATTGATCTTGACGTCTTTGCTTTTGAGATTTTCATCCAACACGAGGACAGAGACACTCTACAAGGATGGATCATCTTAATGATCACAAAATCAACTCACGGAATGAGATGTAGAACATCTCTTGAGCTGAGAGGTAAATCACACATCATGAAGGACGGAAGAAACAATTTGATGAGGTTTCAAAGTAGCGAGGAAAATAATTGTCATGATACCACAACGAGACACTTTATGGAAGGTGACTCGTAGAAATATCCCCTTAAGTGGCAAAAATAATTACATTCGATTCAGAGATCATTGAAACTCTTTATACCAGCCTAAGGCAATTCACAGTCGATCATTTGAAGGAGTTCGAGAGAATGACATTCTCGGGCCAGAATGGATGATGTGGATTACCTTGTTGAAAACAACACAAGGGATGATTTTAGTAACTGGGAGGAAACTCAATAGTAGAGAGTGATTCCACTATTGGAATGGTTATAGCATAACCGAGGAAACTGAGAACAATCCCGGTTAGTAACAAGGATAGCACCTAATGCTTGTGCGTGCTCTCAAGAACTTGAGCATTTCCATATTCATCAAGGTTTTACCAATTTCCGTGTCAAGGATCCTGGCAACACAACATACTACCATGATGTATAGCGATGGACGATGCAGATGCAAAGGAAGATAACACTTTCTCAGATTTCACCTTAGCGAGACCAGGGGGACAAAATCTGGATGATCGACCGAGAGACATTTAGCACTCTGCTTCTAATGTTCTCCTTGATGTGCTAGCGTAACCCATTTATTGATATGGTTTGGTATCTAGAACATCAAGTAAAAGGTCGGACTTCGGCAACACAAAAATCCATAAGGGACAGCTAGGGAGTAAATCCTACGAAATCCTCATGGGCAGGTGGCCAACTTTCTCCATCAAGATACTACAATAATAGGTCTTCCGGCTGGGTGTGTTGGCCACGACATCCACTTTACCGGTTATCGAGAGACCAATATTATAGTTCTTGGGAAATGTCCCAACCATCATCTCTGCCTGAGATTCAGATCTGGTTGGTGTCAGAATAATTCAGACTCGTCGAGTCTAGAGAGAAAAATGAAAGTTTGCAACACAAATCGACGAGATAACGTTGCGAGATTCTCGGGAAATGAACTACGATAGCAAGCTCCAAAACATGAGCTGGTTCTGCTACAACATGTGAACATGTTGTCCAAGACAAGCATGACCACAAAGTAGTCTTATAATAAAACACTACCGAGTTCAGGAGGGAAACCATCATCGAGGATATCGAAGTCCTTGCATAAGGTATACTCTTAAGAAGGAACTTATTCTCCTTGAACAAATCAATCAGTGGCTTGGTGTGCTAGGAATACATATAGAATGAAGGTTGCAAGTCTTCGAACCACAGAATACTTCGCACGTATGCATGAACGATTTGGGATGATTCCAAGGAAGCAACTTTGACTTTCTCGAATCCACGGCGGCAACTTGCATCAAATACACATGAACTAGAGGAAGTCACTTCTTACATCCGAACATATGCTTCATGAGCTAGCATGAACAAATGCTTTTAAAAGTTTCCAACACTAGCTTAATGTTCAACAAAACTATGGAGAAGACAAGGATGTTGTCGATGGGCTCAACAACAGTTCATCCTGGTTTCCCATGAAGATGGAATTCCATAATTATGAGAACAAGTGATAGCATTGGTCAGACCCAAAAGATGTAATGGTGTATGCTCGAGGAAAATCCACGAGTAAGACAACATTACTTAACATCGTTATTCCGATTTGATTTGAGAATAGCCCACACTCAAATCAAAGTTTTGGCAAGACAATAAGTCCAACAACTGATCACGAGGATCAATCAATGAAGATATTACCTTTCTTCAATAAACACACACAAGGATATCCCTTGGAGACGAACTAAGTCAGGTGAGCTTTTATCTTCCAACTCTCCAAGTTGTTGTTTAGCTTAACCAACTAGCTCAGGGGTATGCAACACTGATTCTTGGAGAAGGGGTGGTTTATATGAAACCAACTTGATCACGAACTCAGCATAGCGGTCAGGTGACAACCTGGTGATACCTCCGAGAAGATATTCGGAAAATCACGAACCACTGATATGCTACTAAGCTCGAGAACAATCTTGCTTTTCAGGGCAAAACGATATGATCAATAGAGCAAGGGTTTGACAAAATCCCAACTCATTGATCGAGGAGTGCACCAGAAATAAGGACTAGGTAGCACAATCAACCTTAGGGTGACGATTTAATAATCAACACGCTAAGAATGAGGTTATCGTCCCTTTAACTACCAAGCAACGGAGTTGCCAGCAGTATTGATTTCACACACCACGATTCACTTGTCGGCATTCCGGTTACAATAGCACAGGAACCGAGGAATGAACAATGATGGCAAGAAGTATTACTGCATCAAGAATTCATAAGAGGTAGTGCAATTCTCATGACAGTCCGGACATAAAGATGGTAACACTCCAAGGTAGAACAGTAACAAAAGCTGGATTGGCATTTTGATCTGTGGAATACAACCGCTTTGACCCAATCCTAGAAATGGACAAGGTAACGAGCTTGTTTCTCCAAGTCATTCCGGAATAGAATGGCTTGACAGACCACAAGAATAATAGGCATCGATGAACGAATGCACGCATAATCTTGACTATCAAATGATAGACGGGGGTCAGAATACCACTAAAGAAGGACAACTCAAAGGAACATATAATTTTCTGAGTTGTGGATGCATAGATTAGCATGTCGAGCGAAGCTCAACTTTTCTTCCGGATAACCTATGCAGAAAGGTAGAACTGGCAGAGTCACAATTGTGAATGGAGAACTCCTCAAGAGCACTCTTGTTGTGATCTTTTGATCCAACAAATTTCTGTCCTAAGTGGTTCATAGTATTTGGAAGAAGGAAATACCACGGACCTCGAGGAATAATGCAAAGGTTACTAATAACCTAAAGGAACGAGCAAACACTCTCAACATGAAGTAAGTAGGGTGAATCTCGGGTTCAAAAACCCAGGAATAGAATACCTATTAACTAAATTGCATCACGGGATGCTTTCGGGAATAAAGGCCAGAATCATCACACTGGGAACAAAAGCACGGCTAAACTACTAGGTGATACTCTAGACACCTAGGGTCATAATATTAGCTCCAACATAAATGCTGAGGCAATGAATACCTCAACTCAGTAATTAGTGTGATTAACCTGGCCCAAAGGAACATCAAAACCAGAGGGAAAGGATTTGCAAGTGCATCAGATTGTTTAGAGACCTGGGAGAACTCGGACAGCATAACGGCTGTAAATGCTCAACAAGTTTGGAGACATACTACAAAAATGGTGGCATAGCCACTCCGAAGCACAATACCAAGGTTCCGAGACCAACTATGAACACACGGAAGTAGTACAAACTGAACTGAGATTTGAACTATCAATTCTATAAGTCTATGGTTTAGTAACACGTCATCCTGATAGATAGATGAGAAGGCCTAGTTCTTAATCCCCGTAGAAGAGAAGAGGATGACTCAGATCAGAAGGCCATGAGGTATAAGGAGTAAAAAGATCCTTACGCTCCCATCCCACAATCAATTCCCCTACATATAACTAAAGCATTTCTAGACACAACTTCACCAGTTTGGCTTGGTAATCCCACAGCATCAAAGCTCGATACTAAAACTGTCAGACCCGACTCAATGCCACATCGATCTAGCATGTAACACCTCATATCACTTTGCGGCCTCACGCACGGTATTCCTACCGGTGTCGCCTTACCTTTTGCCCGGGACCGCTTGGCGCCTTTTGGCACACGATATGATAGTGTCGCTAGCATCCATATGATAAGGAGCCCGGCTGACATGGCTAGTCGTAAACCCAAAGTGGCACAGACTTACAGGACAGCATCCATGACCCAAAGATCGAACGTGTCGGTCATCACGAGTAAGTTCCGGTCAGTAGGCTGGGCTAGCAGACTCGTGAACCGGGCAGAAGCGGCTAACAGACTCCAGACTCAACGTGACATTTCCCAAGGGATGTATACAGAACAAAGAAGGACACATGCCGCCAGCCTAAGTATTCCGGAGCGGTAGCAAGCTACCATGGCTCGGTGGAAACACTAGGAGACATTTCCGTAAGAGAGGCTACTAAAGATAAACAACTAGATAGTCAGATCCCACACATACCAAGCATTTCAATAACATACACACAATATGCTCGATATGTGCAAATACAACATGGCATCACAACATGACTCTACGACTCAAGTATTTATTCATTAGGCTCCGAGGAGCGAGACATTACAAACAGGGGTCTCATGACCCAACATTCAGAGCATACAAATCAAAGCACAAGCGGAAGCTTAACATGTCTGAGTACAGACATCTACAAGTGAAAAAGGCTTAGAAGCCCCGACTATCTACGAGATCCGCCGAGGGCACAAGATCGTAGCTGAGGTATCAAGCTAAACGTCAAGTCCACGTGGAACTACTAGCGAGACCAAGTCTCTCGCAAAAACATAAAATAGGCAAACGTGAGTACAAATGTACCCAAAGAAGACTTACATCGTAACTAACTACATATGCATCATTATCAACAAAGGGATGGTGGAGTTTAACAAGAACAAGCCAGCTTTGACTCGTGGCTATCCTAAACTACATCGCAAGTAACTCTTTTGAGGTGGGCATACACGAGTCCACATATTCACCATATCAATACACCACTATGGATCCGCTCCGCCTCCCTCACGAGAACGCCATCCATAGCACTCACGCTTATCTTGCGATTTTAGAGTATCCACTTTCACTTGTCTATGAACCGATATAGGCAACCCGAAGTCCTTTACGCATGACACGGCTATTCGAATAGATGATGTTAACCCTGCAGAGGTGTACTTCTTCACACACGCTCTCACCACTTACGGCCGTTTACACGACATGTACTCGGCAACCTTCAAACGGAAGCCCAACGTGGGTGTCGGCCACGGCCTACCTAAACACTCAAGTCCCTAGTCCAGGTTTATCGCCTATTCAGGTTCCATCCATGAGGAGATCCGGCCGGGGTTTCGCTCACAGCCCCAAATGATGTGAACAGGGTTCCGTGACACCAAACGGGCGCCCGGTTTATCCGCCACGTGCCTACCGTGATCACAGCCCACCCCTTTACGGCCAGCCACAAGACCGCCTCCAAAGATACTACAAACACCGTAAACTACTTGCAACTCCCGGACAGAGGACAAGGGTGATTAAGAAGCCGAGAGGGTCCATTGGTTTCGGGCCCAATGTGTGGTAGTAGCTGAATCATGGATCACAAACACGTAACTCAGTTCCCGAGGACGGCTGCAATGAGACAACCCACCATGTACTCCTACATGGCCTCTCACCGCTACCTTTACCAAATCGTGTTCACACACTTAGCTCACACACGTGAGGACATGTTCACACACCTCCGATTCATCCTCGATGAATCGGACCCGACTCAACTCTAAGCAAGAGAGTGCATGACAAACAAGCATGTATGAGTAGGCACAACAGGCTCAAACAACTCCTACTCATGCTAGTGGGTTTCATCTATTTTGTGGAATGACAGTCATGCAAAGGATAAAGGGGTTCAGCTACCGCAGCAAGCAATGTATGAATCGTTGTTGTCCTAATGCAGAAAAGAGAGCAGGAGCGAGAGAGTGGGATTGTATCGAATGAACAAGGGGTTTTGTTTGCCTAGCACTTCAAGATAACATTGAGTCTTCATCGCTGTCAACGATCACATCATCGGTACAACGCCTACCTGTGGGGAACAACACCGCAAAACACGAGGAAACACGATCAATGCAATGCACAATATGATGCATGCTATGACATGGCAACATGCTGGTGTTTTTGAGCTAATGCAACTAGCAACAGATTAAATGAAGTTGGTTTGAATACAAGATTCAAATTCAAACTCCATATGTGATTATTCAAATGCCATTTAATTGATTTGTGTTAAACAGCAGCTATAAGTTGTTCTAACATGCATGAAAATGGTACAGATGGATTCCTTGAATTTTTCTGATCATTTTTCATATATAATTTGTTTGATTTGGAGCTACGGTTGATTTTATATGAATTTTAGAAGTTTTGGTTGTTTTCTGGAATTTTCAGAATAAGATTAAATCCAGAAAACACTTTATTGCGTCAGCATTAGGTCATGCTGACCTCAGCAGGTCAACAGGCGGGTCCAGGTCAAACCTGACGGCAGGGACCCACATGTCAGTGTAACAACTAACTAACAGAGTTAGTTAGTGTTAAGTTAGCACTAACCTAGGTTAGCTAGGGCCTGGGCCCAACTGGTCAGTGAGCCAACTAATTAACTAAGTTGATTAGCGCTAACTAACCAAAACCTAAACTAAACAGGGGCGATTAGCACTAATTACAACCCCACACTAATTCGGTCAAAGGCCGGCCCCACATGTCATGGACACAGGGGGCCCCGCCGTGGTCAAAGTGGGTCAAACCCACCGGCGACATGTCGCCGGCGAGGCCAGACGTGGCGGCGAGCTGCGGAAACGCTGCTCAGGATGCTATTTGCCGCGCGGTTTGCTCCACGGCGCCTCGGGAGTGAGCCGATCGGCTGGTGGTGGTTGCTGAGCTCGAGATGGCCGGGAACGGCGCCGGCGATGACCACCGCGACGGTCGGAGCTCGGGTTCCAATGGGCGCAGCTGCGCAGCTCGCGTACGGGTGAACGGGGCGGCACGAGAGGCATCTAGGGGCAGCAGAGTCACACCTGTGCCACGGGGGCAAGCAGAGGAAGCTCGGGAGTGCGGGCTCGCCGGCCATGGAGGACGGCGGCCTCGGTTGGTCATAGGGCGGCGGTTAGAGGAGGAACACGCCAACGGGGAGAGGGGCGAGAGGTGCAGGAGCTCACAGGGAGGCAGAGGAGATGGTCGGTGAGCTCGGGGACGACTTGAAGACGGTGAATCGGAGCCGGCGATCTTTGGTGCCCGTCGATGAAGACGATGACGATGGCGTCTCTGCAGGGCTCCCGGCGTCGTGTGTGCTGACGGAGACGACGTACGCGACGAGTGCGGAGCTTCCAGACAAGTGGGGAGGCAAGGGGAGGCCAGTGGTCACGGCGGCAGCGAATGGCGGCGATGGCTGCGCTCGGTGGCTGCGCGCAAGGGAAGCAGGGGAGGGGAGAGAGAGAGCAGCGAGTGAGGGAGGCGAGAGGGGGGTCACGGGGCGTCTCCAGAAGCTCCACGGCGCAAGATGAGGCGGAAGGAGGCGCCGACAGCTGGCAGAGGTGGCCTCGCGTGCTCGGCGGGCGGTGGCCGTCTCTCCTCCCGCCTCGGCAAAGGTAGGTGGTGACTGGCATGGGCAGGTGGGCTGCCCAGCCTGTAAGTGGCCTGGGCCTCTCTCTTCTCTCTCTCTGCTTTTCTATTTTCTTTTCGCCATTTGTTTTGGGTTTAGTTTAACACCAAACCATTTTATAAAATCCTGAAAATAATTATGTGGCTAGAAATAGAATATACCAAACCACATAAAATGTTCCGAATTATTGGACATATATTAATTATATATAAAAATATATCCAATGCAAATAGTTATTGGATTAATTCAAAGGCCCAAAATAAATGTTTCTGAGATACCAAAAATATTGGTTTGAATTTTACCTCTTGCCAATATTTTCTGAGACTAAGAGGAACATTTTCTTGGACTCATTTGATGAGATTTAAATGTTGGCTATTTTTAGAGGTTTTTGTGAGGCTTTTGAAAATTCCTCAATTCAAGTTTCATTTGAATTTAAACATGATGCTCACATGGAAACTAGCATAGGTCAGACCAGAATTAGGGATGTGACAGCATCTACCGCTAGTGAGGCAACTCCTTCATGGGAGACGACCATGGTGGGATAGACAAGGTTGCTTCTTCGTGGACCCTTCGTGGGTGGATCCCTCCGTGGACTCGCGCAATCATTACCCTTCGTGGGTTGCAGTCTCCATCAACGTGGATGTACGATAGCACCACCTGTCAGAACCACGACAAAAACATCCGTGTCTCCAATTGTGTTTGAATTCTCCAAACCCTTCCCTTTACATTCTTGCAAGTTGCATGCTTTACTTTCCGCTGCTCATATACTCTTTGCATGCTTGCTTGAATTGTGTTAAGATTGCTTGACTTGTTCTAAGATAGCTAAAACGACCAAAGACTAAAATTGGGAAAAGGTTAAGTTTTTATTTGGTCAAGTAGTCTAATCACCCCCCCCTCTAGACATACTTTCGATCCTACAAGTGGCATCAGAGCCTTGGTCTCCATTTGCTTTGATTTCCATAGCTTTTGGTGGTCATAGCCTTGGTTTCACAACCTAGGAGAGTATGGCGTCTAGAGAGGGAAACTATCACCGTAGAGGTCCTTGCTTTGATGGTACTAATTTTCCTAGTTGGAAGCATAAGATGAAAATGCATATTCTTGGACATAACTCCGCCATTTGGGCTATTGTGAGTATTGGCTTGCAAGGTGAATTCTTTGATGGGAGAGAACTGAACCGTGAAGCTAGCGCGGAAGAGTTGAAGATGCCGCAATACAATGCTCAAGCTTTTGATATCCTCTTCAATGGATTGTGCCCCGAAGAATTCAGCAAAATCAGCCGTCTTGAGAATGCAAAGGAAGTTTGGGATACTTTGATTGATATGCAGGAAGGTACCGACTCCGTCAAGGAATCCAAGTTGGATGTGCTTCAAAGTCAGCTTGACAAGTTCAAAATGAAGGATGGTGAAGGTGTCGCTGAAATGTACTCTAGGCTTGCTCTTATCACAAATGAGATTGCCGGCTTAGGGAGTGAAGAGATGACCGACAAATTCATCATCAAGAAGATCCTAAGAGCTTTGGACAGAAAATATGATACCGTGTGCACATTGATCCAAATGATGCCAAATTACAAAGATCTCAAGCCAACAGAAGTCATTGGAAGAATTGTTGCTCATGATATGTCACTCAAGGATAAGGAGGAACTTCACAACAAGTCAAGTGGTGCTTACAAAGTCTCATGTGAAGCCCCCGCATCATCAAATGAGAAACAAACCTTCAATGAAGAATTGAGCCTAATGGTGAAGAACTTCAACAAGTTTTACAAGAGTAGAAGCAAAGAGATAAGCTCCAAGTCAAGGTCCTACAATGACAAAAGATATTCTAGTCGAGAGCATAATTGCTAAAATTGTGGAAGACCCGGACACTATTCCAATGAGTGTACGACACCCTACAAAAGAAGATAAGAATCACCTAAGAGGAGAAGTAGAAAAGAAAAACCACCACCAAGAGAGAGGAGGAGTAGAGATAATCGTTATGAACGAAGAACATCCTGGATAAGCAAGGATTCGGAAAGGAAGGACAAGTCATCAAGGATCTACACAAAACGAAGACATCAAGCTCATCTTGGTAAATGGGTATCGGCTCCGACTCTGACAATCACTCCGAGAGAAGCTATCACTCCGACTCCGAATATACTCACGATGAAGGTGTTGCCGGTCTAGCACTTGTGTCAACCAACTCCTACGACATATTTGATTCACCAAATGAAGTACTTGGAAGATGCTTCATGGCTAAAGGCCCAAAGGTATCACCCCCGAGTATGTTGATTTCAATAGTGATGAAGATGACTTGTTAGGTGATGATGATTTACTTGTTGACAACTCTAGTGATGAATACTATGATGAAACGTCAATTAATCATGCTAATCAAGATAAAACGAATGACAATGATAAGGAGAAGATTGAGCTTCTAACTAAAGAACTAAACACTCTTAAGTTAGCTCATGAAACTATCTTAGAAGATCATCGAGAACTTTTAAGGACTCATGAGAAGTTACGCTTTGAAAATCTCAACCTTGAGAAAGAGCATGAGTTCTTAAAGGCAATCAATGATAATCTTTGTAAGAAAAGTTCTTCTTACATTGCCAAGCGTTTACTCTTATCTACTTACATGCCTCAAGTCAAGTCTAGTAACAAGAACAAGAAGGATTCTTCCTCTAGTAGTAACAATAATCATGCTAAATCCAATGTTGTTGCTTCTAGTAGTTCTCTTGATTCCACTAATGATTATCTTAGCCAAGTTACACTTGAGCAAGAAAATAGCTTATTGAAGGGAATTATAGAGAAATGTGTTTACAAGAGCCTTGCCGGGAGTAAGCAATTCGAGGAAATTGTACGCAAGCAAGGAAGGCACCGGAAGAACCAAGGTGTTGGTTTTGAATGAAAGTTCAATGCCAATGGAGTTGAGTGGGAAGAAGATCAATACCCCAAGACGAAGTTTGTTCCTCAACAAGAGAAGTATGATCCTACTTCCTTCAAAGGGACACAAGCCCAAGTTGATCTTCCACCACAATACCACAAGCAAAAAGGCAAGGACAAGCTTCAAGAGGAGATTGATGCATTTGAAGAAGCTCCTAAGGCCTTGGTCAAGTGGGTTCCCAAGACTACATCAAGTTCTACTTCATCAAGTATGACTACAACTCCAAGGATTCCCATCAAGATGATGTGGATCCCGAAGAACAAGAACTAGAGAGTTCTTGAGGGTGACTCCGCCAACATATTTCACTCATATCATTTTGGCAATAACAAGTGCAATCAACTTCGACATCTTGCACTAGTTCAAGGAGTCACAAACCCTCTTGTTGGTAAGACAAGGAACAAGGTAACCTAATGCTTTCATAGACATCATCTTGTGTGTGCATCACTCTATGTCTATGGATATCCTTGTTTGTTCCTTGTGGGACTAACCCATGTAGGTATTGAAAGTGCAACTCACTCCAAAGGATTGCTCCAAATGATCTACATCAACTTTGAGCATCCACATCTTCAACATCTACATGAAGTCATCATCGACAAAACCCAAGGTTAGTTCATCCCTCTTAAGGGGGGATCTCACATCTAGGGGGAGCTTTACTCTAAGAATTGAGTCAAAGCAACTCTAATGGTGTGAACACATCAATGCATTATGTAAAAGTGAACCCCACGTGAGCTTAAACGATGAGTAGGACCTATGATCAAATGTTCTCATTTGACTCCTAAGTCAATATACTCATATATAGATGACCTAGTCATCGCAAATTGCTTGATAGATGCTAGAATTGGTTGTGCATGCTTTGCCACATATTTCATTTGCCATTTTATTGTGTGAGCATGTTGGTTGCATATTTTACTCATTCGAGGACATCCACTTGTTGTTTTGATTGTTTGGTTCCTTTTTCTTTTGCCAAGTGGATGGACAAGAATGCCTAAGAACCTTCTCTAGCTATCTATGCTTTTCTTGTCTCAAACTCTATTCATGCTACATCACAAAATTTGATCAAGTCAGATTCAAACCACTCTGTGTGAGGAGCACTCGGAGTACCCGATTCGTCATAGAATTAAACCTCCAAAACTTCTTTGTGCTTCTCGGTCTGACCGATTCTTTCATTTCAGTCACACCTACGTCACTAAGTCGATCTAGGTTTTCAATCTCGGTGCAACCGATTTGAACTTTTCGATCTCACCGAGTTGCTGTAACTGCTTGCAGTTATGCATCTTGGTGCCACCGAGTTGTTCCACTCAGTCACACCAATAGGGCCAGGCTCTATATATCCACGGGTCAAAATTTGGAAATTTCTCCGAACTCTTTCGCCCGCGCTCATCCTGCTCTGCCTCCCTGGGTCTCCGGACCGTCCTCCTCGTCGCCAGCTGCTGTCGGATTTAGGGTTCCGGCAGACCCTTGAGGTTCGAACTCTGGGGTGCGCACGAAGATCTTTCCCCTACCAACTCATGTCCCAAAGCTTCGGAAGGAATCTAGGCTAGGAAGAAGAACACACAAGGGACACGAGGTTTATACTGGTTCAGGCCACCATTGTGGTGTAATACCCTACTCTAGTGTGTGGTGTGGTGGATTGCCTTAGTGGCCGACGATGAACAATACAAAGGGAGAACAACCTCGCGAGGGGCTGTTCTTGAGCTGGTGCGATTAACTGCTTGGGTGAGTTCAGTCGCCTCTCTCTCTCTAGTCTATGCGCAATCTGGATTTTCCCATCCCTCTCTACTATGGTGGCTAGTCCTATTTATAGAGGGAGGCCCTCGGCCTCTTCCCAAATAATGAGCGGGAAGGGCACCAACAATTGGCCATTTTGAAGGGGAACATCTAGTACACTTATCCTGACTAAAGTTGGTCTTCGACTAGCAAAGACTCTGGCGGTGACGCCGTCCTAGGCTCCATGATGACTTCCATCCTGCCGCTCTGCTGGTCTTGGTCTTGTTGCATCAAACGGTAACCTTTGCTCGATGCCTTGGCTCGTGCTTGCCCCTTTGCACCAAAGGGGAAACAAGGATCTTCGCGCAGGCCGGTGCCCGCTGGCGCCCGCTGGCGCCTTTGGCGCCGCTTTGGTCTCGATCGTCATGGCTTGCCACGGGCCTCGCGAGGTGCCCCGCCTTGATCTCTGCCTCCTCGCGAGCTCTGCTCGATGGGGCTGCTCGAGGAAGCATCCTGCCGCCCACCCCACGAGGCTTGGCCTCGCGAGGGTCTTGAGCTTGAGTGATGAAGCCGGGCTGCACTGGCCTCCGCTGAGCCACGCCAGCAGCCGCAGCGAGCAAGTCTGGGAACCCCCGTTCCCAGAACGCCGACAGTAGCCCCCGGGCCCAAGGCGTGCTCGGACTTGGCTTAGCAGAGAAGGGAAGGGGCAAGTGCAAAGCGCCGCGTGCCCCAATAGCCTGCGGCCTTGGGCGCCGCATGGCGATTGATTGGATGTGGGCGTCTCTGCTTCCCCACGATGCCTCATTATGCGCCCGGCTAGACGGACCCGTGGTTGCACACGGTTGTTCCCCTTTCGCCGCTCGCACGCTTCCTACCCTTCCTTCCTCCTCGGGCTCCAACCTCCGCCTCCAATCCAGCTCGATCTCTCCCCTCTTTCCATCGCCATGGCGCCAAAGAAGAAGGAAAGGGGAAAGAAGCCCGCGCCTTCGCCACGCTCGTCTCTGGTGGCGGCCCCCGCTGTTGATCGGTCAATCATACTCAATCCCAAAGCCTTGAACAAGGTCCGCTCTGATCTTGCCTCCATCTTCAATGAGTGCGGCAGGACCACGGTCTGGCCTGCGTTCCATGCCTCCTTTGATAGGGTCGTCGCGGAGGTTCAGTTCTTCACCGATGCCCTGTGGGCGGGTCTGGTTCCCCCCTTTTTCGCTTTCTTCAATGCGGTGCTCTCCCATTATCAGATCCACATGATGCACTTGGGGCCTGAGTCCATTACCCTCCTGGCTGTTTTCGCTTTTGTTTGTGAGGCAATGGTGGGCATCCCTCCTTCCGTTGGCCTCCTACGCCACTTCTTCTCTTTGCGCCTGAGCGACCCCACTCAATGCTCGGGGTGTGTGAGCTTCCTCGCCGTGCCGGAGATGACTGCTTCAGGGATCGATTTCGGCCTTCCTCCTCCTAAGGCCAGGTTCAGAGAGCGGTGGCTGTATGTGGATGTTGGAGTGCCCAGCCCCTACTCTCGCACCCAACCTTACCCGCTGTTCCCAACTCAGGCTGGGGTCATGAAACTACAAAAAAATACACTTCCGTGATGATACATGTTTGTCACAGTAGGTCGCGTTTTTTGTCATGCATGTACATCCATGACAAATTTATGACAGAATCAAGATAGTCATACCTGTGCTGTCGTAGAAGTGTTCCATGACATTACCAAAATTATCATCACGGAAGTGTCCACTTTCATGACGATAAATCGCGCGTCACAGAAGTTCTTTCCTCAAGGGTGACCGACACATGGCATCCACCGTAACGGAACGCCGTTAAGCTACCTGGTCGGGTTTTGGATCTGATAACCCGTTAACAGCCCCGACCAATGGGTTTTTCCACATGTAAAATCATCATTGGCTGGAGGAAACACGTGTTGGCTCACCGTTGGGACAGATGTCATCCACTCATTGGACAGAAGGCGCCTATGATACGTCGACACGTGGCACGGCCCAACAGAGGCCCATTCCTGTGAAAAGGCCGGCCTGTTTGACTTGGTCAAAAGGTGGTGGGCCGGCCCATGGAAAGCCTGTTAACGGCCTGTCTGCATATAGCCCATTTACAGCCCGCTAACCCAAGGCCCGTTACGCCCTATCCGAATTAGGCCCAGTAGCATCATCTGGGCCATCCAATATGATTCCAGCCCGTTTTCACTTCTGGCCCATGTATGGCCCATGACGTCTTTTGGCCCATATGAGGCCCTATGTAACTCTTGGCCTATTAACGGCCCGTGGTGAAACTGGCCCGCAATGAACAGTGTATCACTTTACACCCATTAACAGCCCGTGGTGAAACTGGCCCGTAATGAACAGTATATCACTTTATACCCATTAAGGGCCCGGTTATTTCAGTTGGGCGTTTCAAAGAATGTTATCTTCGCCTTCTCGAGCCCATTTATTCTTATGCTCATTTCAAAGATTCGCTTACTTACGCCCGTTCATCGCTATTTTTCGCTTGTGGGCCAAATTCAGCCCGTGGTTACATCGCCCGCTTGTGGTCCGTTAATACGTTGGGCTGTTTTCATAGCGTCATCAAATACGGCCTATTAACGATGGCCCGTTATGGTCATACGGCCCATATAAGGCCCATTGATGATACGGCCCGTAGAAGGCCCATTGTTTCTACGGCCTGTAGAAGGCCTACTGTTTCTACGGCTCGTAGAAGGCCCACTGTTTCTACGGCCCGTAGGAGGCCCAGTGTCACTACAATAAATATTAGACCATGGTTATTGTGGCCTAGTTTTAAAAAGAACTGCACTGACTACAAGCAAACAAATAAACAAGACAACAAGGAAATAAATAAGCAAGCAACTTATGCTAGGCTATCATGGCTGTTACACATATTACATCCACTTGGCATCAAAGTTTGCCACCAGTCCAAATATAGGGAACAAAGCAGCATATCATATACACTGGTTGTCAAAGTTGGCGACCAGCGCAAATAAACGCCGCAGCAAAACAAATCCAGAATCAAACCACTTGAAGGTCTCAAGAAACAATATCACCGGTACCCATAATCTTTGGCAAGATGCTTAGCAAGCTTATTAACTTTCTCTTGTTTGGCTCTTAAATCCTCCAGTAGCTTGTTGTTGCACTAGAAAATATGCATCTGAATTCTCGCAGGACTTCCTCATCCTTGACTTCTGTCATAGCACATCTGATCGATGTCTTTCAACTTGAAGTTGAGACTCAAGAAGACAAACTGATTCAGGCAGCGAGTTCAAAGAGCTTGTGCCAGCAGTAGTGGCCAGTAACTCAAACACTACATCAAGACATGACTTTTGGGTTCCCTCACTGTCGTCAAGATAGTTTTTATCAACTTTCTTGGAGACCAACAGGGATGTCTCACTATCTTGAACCTTATCTGCATTACTTCCTTTACCATTGGATAACGCGGTACCGTTCTCCAACATTTTCTCCGCATTCTAAAAGAGAAACAAGAAGACACATCACATGTTTACCATGTTGTATATGAAACTCATTTTGGTAAATGAGTTCAGTAGTAAAGTGGACAGGATAACAGCATGAAACAAACGTATATCTATGTACCATTGTCACTTTATGGTCTATATCATTCTAGTTTTTGTTGCCAAATCAAGATAGAGACACAGTTCAAATAATACTTGTTCAAGACAAAGCAGAATAGACAGAATATAGGTGTGGGTAACTATAGAGCAATAACAACACTTGTAATGTGCATGACATGAGAACATAACTGTTTATTCAATTGAAACTGAAATCAACATAGAGCAGGTTACAACAGCAAACCAGTTAAAGAAACAGGTTTAAAACATACCTGTTGCACCATTGGAGTTTCAATTCCATCCTTCAAATTTGAAAATAGCTGGTATGAGTAAATACAGTAATGCAAGAGCAAAGGAGTATGAACCATAGCTACAGAACCTGACCTGAGAACAAATCTTCTTCTCCTTTTAAGCGTTGAGTTGGGATTCAGAGTGGTGGTCCTCGTGCTTTGGGCACTGCAGTTCCCTTACTATCCGCTCGTGTTTGGGTGCTCTGTGGTGGAGACGGTGCTGTGTCAACTGGAACTGGGTTACTATCTGCCGAGGTTGGGGTTAGAAGGGGTGTAGCTAGTTCTCTATCCAACTGGGTAGGGGTACAATCTGTGAGAGTCTGGGTTATGTGTGGTGGATTGGTACTTGGGCAAGTACAACCGTGGTTCTATCTGCATCAACTGGTAGCACTATCTTTTCTGAAGACCGTGTTCTTACTCCCTTAGATACTGCCATCACGCTCTCCAATTCAAATGGCTGATAACAAGAAAAGTAATTGAAAGTATAGAGATTGTATGATAGACAGGTGCAATGGATAGTGGGGAATAAAAGAGGGCATGAAATAATTCATATTTATGTTGTCTAACCAAACATGATAGCATGACACAATTTCACATATATGATGGCTAACTAAACAGGATAGCATGACACAATTTCACATTATGATGGCTAACTAAAAAAGATGGAAAGACATAGTTCAAAATATGAGACTATGTAAACAGGATGACATGATATAACTATATAATGTGTTATTAAATAGGTTCGCATGCCATAATTCACATACATTCACGGATAGAATGCCATAATTCTAAATATGATGACTGTAAACACTAAACAGGATGAGATGATATAACTATATGATGTCTTTATTAAATGGGTTGCCATGCCATAATTCAGATAGATGATGTGTATGTACTATGTAAACATGATGGCATGATATAATTCAAATATATGATTTATATAGTAAGCAAGTAAGCAGATGGCAATCCATATATGATGTAAAAACTAAGCAATGCAAGACAACATGCATGACACGGGTAATATAACCCTGCCAAGTTTGAGCATAGACCTCGGGGAAATAGGACTGGTCATCGCCTCTAAATCCCCCGAGGAGCTCTCAGAACCAAAGAAGATGTCTTCTTGAGCAGTAGCATTGCCTGCTCTGAATACGTTGTTTTCACTCCAGATACTTCCATCACCGCTTCAAATGGCTGATGCACAGGAAGAGTAGTTGAATATACAAACATTGTCGACAAATGGAACACGTAATACAAAAAAATGATAGCATGATATAATTCACATACATGATGTTTGGCTAAACAGCATGGCATTGCATAATTCACATATATAATGCCTTTGCAACAAGATAGCATTGTATAATTCACATATATAATGTCTTGCAACAAGATGGCAATGCATAATTCACATATATGGTAAGTAGACACTGAACATGTGGCATTCACACAAAGCATGTCTAAACTAATCAAATGACATAGCAATGCGAGACACCATACGCACGATATGAGCAACATAACCTTGCCAAGTTAGAGCATACACCTCGGGGGGGAATAGGACTGGTCATCTGTCTCTGAATCCTCCTGTGAGGAGCTATGCGTAACCAGCGAGATATGCGCTTCGTCAAATAGCATAGTCTGCTCAAAAGACCTTGTTTTCACTTCAGAATTTGCCATCACCGTGTCAAATGGCTGATGCACATGAAGAGCAGTTTAATGTACTAACATTGTTGACAAATGTAATATGTAATGAAAAAAAGGATGGCCTGATATAATTTACATATAAGATGACTGGCTAAGCAGGATGGCATTGCAAAATTCACATATATGATGCCTGGCTAAACAAGATGGCATTGCATAATTCACATAAACGATGAATAAACTAAACAGATGGCATTCAGGATGTCTAAACTAAGCAGATGACATATTTGATGTATAAAGTAAGCAATGCAAGACACCATATGCATGATATAACCAACATCAGCATGCCAAGTTAGAGCGAAGACCTCAGGGGGTAAATAGGAGTTATCTTCTCCTTCTGAATACCCCTCAGAACAGATATCTTCCTCTCGATTACAATCTGAAATGAGTGGAGGGGGCTGCCTTTGCACCTACCATGGAGCGATGTCTGCACGAAATTATATTGCCACGCAAGGCTCGTCTCTTTTGCTCTACATGTTCAGTTCCATTGTTTACAATAACTGTCATGCATAGGAATAAAACATAGTGAGATTATGTAAGGAGTGCATGCAGAAATCCAGAGTGATGGTAGCAACCTGTGGATAGACCCAAAACCAATAATAGCAGGCAGATAATGGCTTCAGTTAAAAATACAGATAATGGCTTCTTTACTGTTTGTTTCCCACCCAACATGAAACTCATAGTAGACACCGGAAATTAACCAGATAGTAGATAGATACTATTGATAGCGGCCCCGATATGTACCCCACAACCATTTAAAAACTCAAGTTTGACCATTAGTTTGGAGGTGACTCAGAGTCAAATCGGTGAACAGGATGATAAAGTAGCATGTAATATTAAGCGATGCATAACATAAGCAGACACGAAAGAGTGCGACCTCCCTTGCGGACCCGCGTAGTCCTCGAGGTCATCTGCTCGGTTGATGACGGTAATGCAGTTTTCATGGCTGCCAGCGGTGGGGAAGAAGATCTGAGGCGGCGAAAGATAGTCTGGAGGCGGATCCTCGCATGGCTGGACCCTTCGTCGTTGGAGCAGTGAGCTGGGTGGACGACGGCAAGAAGCGAGGAGCGGACAAACCAAGCAAGGTTTTTTTGACAACTATCTGTAAGAGAAGTAATTCAGTAAGGGCTCGTTGGAATTGGAGGATTCCAACAATGCAGGATAGGAAATAGACACGAATAGGATAGTAATGCACGTGCAAAACAGAGAATTTAAAACACAGTGATTTACGCTAACTGGGTGTTTGATTCACAACAATTGAAGATCACAGGATGCAAAAAAGCATGGTGAGATTAAGTCAAACCACAAGAAAATGTACGGTTATAATGCTATTATGCTACTATCTCTTAGTCTTGTGCTTCATGAATAGGAATTTGAAAAGGAGGACAAGTGAAAATTAAAATTCCTTCGTTTTTTCTTTCAAGGAGACACTAAAGGAACAAATCCAAGTGCTCAGTGGACAATATATATAACATGTAGAGTAAAAAAGAGATGCAACAAGTGTACAACCTCTTTGGCAAAGCCATGTCGATCTCAACGTGATTGGGTTGGCGGTGGGGATGCTCCGGCTGACTTTGCTGTCGGAGGAGGGGAAGAAGATCTCAGGCGTCTGGAGATGGAGCCCGAGGTACTGCTCCGCTGTGATGGAGGGTTTCGTCGTTGGAGCAGCTCCAAGTGAGTTGTACGACGCCGAGGTCAAGCAGACAAGAGAGACAACGGACAACATTAACCTGAGTGGAATTCTAATAGCATCTCCAATACATGACGTAAAATACATAACCACAAAGTGCTAGATGTAAAATACATTAGCCGCTCATCTCTGAACTTAACTGTCGAAACTGAACTTAACTATCGAAACTGAATTTTGCTGTCGAAACTGAATTTTGCTGTCGAAAATGAACGCACTAGCAAGGTGAGGCTACACATCGGTCGACTGACTTTTTCATCTCTGGTCAGTCGATTTTGCAGCCGTTGGATACGAAATCAAGGGCCTGCGGTTCATCTTTAACCTCCACCCCGCTGAGCCGCTAGCCATCACCGGCCAAACAGTAGCCCCCCGCCGCCCGCGGCCGGCGGTGCGCCACCCCGCCCGCCCCGAAAACACTCCCCACTGCCCCGGCCATCCCTCTAGCCCCCCTCGTGCCGAGCTTTTTCTCCGGCGATCCCCACGCCACCGCCCCACCAACGCCCTGCCACCGCCGGCGACCACCGCCCCCATCCTGAACCCTAAGATAGATAGTGGGGTACCTCCCGTGAGCCCCCTCCTCACAAGCGGCTGGTTCTTCCTTCACCCCAGCGAGCCCACCCCTTGAAAATCGACTGACCCAAAAGTCGATTCAGTCGACTGAAGTGTAGCCAAATCAGAGCAACATCGCAAGCAAGAGCAAGAGAGAGAGCAGCAGCGCGAGCAAGAGCAATAGCAAGAGCAGAGCAGCAGCGCGAGCGAGAACTAAAGCAGCAGCAGCTCCTACTGATGTGGACATCACCGCTGAGGGAGTGACGCCGTGGAGGAAGTGGCTGGCGATGCCGCCGTGGTTGGAGCCGCGCCGTGTCGGCTCGGGACCGAGCGCCGGCAGCACCGTGAGATCGAATCAAGAAGAAAATGCGGCGATTAGTGTACAACCTCTTTGGTGGCGCCGATTAGGCCGCAGCTTCATCCGAGGAAATGGTGATGATGATGCTCTTCCGGTGGTGCAGGTGAAGACGGCGGTGTGGGAATGGAGGTGGCGCGAAAGACGAGGGGAACTCGGGGCAGCTCCTTGGAGGTGGAGGACAGGGTGGCTGAACCGGCGGGACGATGAGATCGACGACGGATCCTCATCCGGTACGGTGGATGAGGGATGTCGAGGTGTTGATGTGGATGACGTCGTCAGGGAAGAGGCTCCGGCTGGCTGGCGGACGGAGCAGGGTGTGGGGCTTTGTCACGGGTTTTCGCGGCCTCGGTGTATGAATGGGTGGGCGGATGGGATGGCAGTGGGGAACCATGGCTTAGAGACACGCTTGTCCGAAATGTGGGGTAAGTTACGAAAATACCCCCCACCGATTTGAGGCGGTTCTTTCGGTTCAGGGGTACCACGGGCATTTCACGTGTCGGGATTTCACAGGAGGTGGGAGTTTTCGCGTGCGTTGTAATTTCGGAATAGCAAGGCGCGGGTTGAGATGGAGGGAGTTGTCGGAGCACAACGAGACAAAGATATATCTTAAATATTTCGGGTTAACAAGGCGCGGGTTGAAATTTCCGGACAAGCCTAACGTGTACTGTACCAAATCATTGCGCACTACAAATGTCATTCAAAACTTTGAATTCATATTATGTTCAATTAAAATATTTCGCTACGTGTATAATGCATGCAACCTACTACTCAAATGAACGTTTTAGTGCATTCCAAACATATATACTACGTTGAATAAGATCTATAGTAATGATTGTTGTGAAGTCAAAGCATTTGAATTCATTTCTCTGTTTTAATAAGATCTACAATCATCATTATTGTCAAGTTAAACCATCGTTTGTGTATTATCTTCACAACACACCACATGATTAGTCTCGAGTTACATATGAACTATGTGTACTATATGAACTCGAACTAGATTTTTTGAATCCACTTTATTTTGATTTCAAATCACATTACATTTCTAGCTCTAGCTAGATCTTCATAATCTAAACCATGTCTCATATGTATAATGTGTTTATCACATTATGTATGGTGCCCCGCCCCCTACGCCTACAAGTATTTAGATGTGAGTTGCAAACACCACACATTACCACAAATTCAAATAAAATGTGAGAATGTTCGATATATAGTATTGTTTAGATTGCTCGATATTTAGTTGTAAGCTGCAAACACCGCACATTATCACAAATTCAAATAAAATGTGAGAGCGTTTGATGTATAGTATGGTTTAGATTGTTCGGCATTTAGCTGTGAGTTGCAAACACCATGTATTATCACATTATGGTATAACATGTGCACATCACATGTATCACCGCTATATTCATGCATGCAATGTTTAAAACACTATGATCTCCTATTCAAATATATGAATCCGCTTTCATATCAAATTATGATCTTTGTTAGTCTCTTACACCCACACAATCATCTAACCTTTGTAGCTACCACTAACTTTCTCTCGTGCATGCACACGCCCTCCTCGCCCTCCCCCTCCCTCGACATTCTATCCACCGGGCACATTCATTTTTTTCTTTAGGTTGTTCTCCCAGAGTCTCCACAAGTCCTTTCCGACACACACCGATCGATAAACCTCTCCAGCGATGCCTGCCTACAGCATACACACAGCTTCAATCTCCTCCTTTATTTGTCCTTGCCTCGTGTCTCTCATATGGTCAGACACACGTGTAAACTCTCACCCCTCTTTTCATCGATCTCACAACTGCACACTCCTCCCCTATCTAGCTAGTAGTTAGGCCTCTCGCACCACCTCCTAGCTCCATTCTCTCTATCTATCCGTCTTGCTGGGCCTTATTTGCCTCTAATAAATGGACGTACACCAACCGATCTCTCGCTATACATATAGCCAGCTAGGTCCTTATAACTCATTTTTATCCACACATCGATCGATCTACCTCATTAGTTGTGTCTCTCCCTTCCTCCGACAAACAACAATTGATCTACCGATCTAGTTAGGTTTGTTTACCAAACACATGGTTCCCCTTCATCATCCATGGATGCGTCCCGACAGATCTATCATGCACAGGCACACACAGAAACACATCCCCACTCTTATTGATAACATTGCAGTTCCACCCTCAGTTTGTCTAGTAGGCCTCTCCCAACATCTTCGAGAAGAAACTCCATCACCCATCCAGCACTCTACCCCTCTCCCTCCCTATCCCTCCCTCTTTCTCTCCCCTCTCTCTCTGTCCCATCCTATTTCCCGTCCTTCAGTTATGTATGGATGTCGACCGATCTCCCTCAAGACATAGCTAGGTCTCTCCTTCTCAACACATATATGAGTCATTCTACCTCTATAGTTAGGCCTCTGCCTACCCCTCCTCCCACCCCCTCCCCCCACACACACCAATACATCAAGTGCTCTAGTCATGTCTCCCTGCCACACACAAACTTGACATGTGCCCTCTAATGTTTCGGTAGGCCAGTCGCCCTATATCTTTGACTTGCACACATGCACAATTTCGATGGCTCTCTTCATCGATCTCGCACCCACCCACTTGATCCTCTCTTCGACTCTATCGATAGCTATGACCCCTCCCTCTCTTCTCGTGGATTTCCCGACCCTCTATGTATGATATGGATAGGCCTCCATTTCACACACATTGCATGCAAAATTTTGTTTGAGATGTCATCGACACATATTCCCACAAATAATTCAAGAAATCAACCCCCACCCCACCCCCACCCCCCACCACAAAACAAAAAACACTCACGAATGCGGTTTGTATCTCTCACACACACCCACGTAGGTGGGGGACGTGCACGAAGAGAAGAGGTGCATGCACGGTGCACGTACTCCCGTCTCTTTCCCAACCACACCCGCGCAGGTACACGATGGAGCTCATTTCTATACAAAAAAGGCAGACCACGTGGTAATTTGGCACGTGTATTGGTTGTCCACTTGGTGGAGGGAGGATCATCTACCACGGGTGAACAAACAAATTGCGACTTGATGCGTTATGTTAAATTAAAAAAAGAGGCAAACCATGTGGGTCCTAACTTAGAGGCAAGGCTCTATACACTGGAGTACTTTTGATGTGTCCCGTCAACTCGCAGAACAAGGAGAAACTTGCTTAGTACGCCGTCTCCCCCGCCCACGGACGCGGTGGCTCGCCGGATGAGGTGAAGCTTGCTCCTCCCTCGCTGTCGGTGTCAAAACCGGCGGATCTCTGGTAGGGGGTCCCGAACTGTGCGTCTAGGCGGATGGTAACAGGAGACGAGGGACACGATGTTTTACCCAGGTTCGGGCCCTCTTGATGGAGGTAAAACCCTACGTCCTACTTGATTAATATTGATGATATGGGTAGTACAAGAGTGGATCTACCACGAGATCAAGGAGGCTAAACCCTAGAAGCTAGCCTATGGTATGATTGTTGTAATGGAGGTTATGTCCTACGGACTAAAGCCCTCCGGTTTATATAGACACCGGAGAGGGCTAGGGTTACACCGAGTCGGTTACAATGGTAGGAGATCTACATATTCGTGTTGCCAAGCTTGCCTTCCACGCCAAGGAAAGTCCCATCCGGACACGGGACAGAGTCTTCAATCTTGTATCTTCGTAGTCTTGGAGTCCGGCGGACGATGATAGTCCGGCTGTCCGGACACCCCTAGTCCAGACTCCTCAAGAGCCCTGAACCTGGCTTCAATGACGATGAGTCCGGCGCGCATAATGTTCGGCATTGCAAGGCGGGTTCCTCCTTTGAATAATCCAGAGAAGATTGTGAACACCAGGATAGTGTCCGGCTCTGCAAAATAAATTCCACATTCCACAGTAGAGAGAATAATATATACACAAGTTCCATCTGCTGACGTTTTTTGTGGCATGACGTCACACCACTACCAAGCCTTTACTCGAATCGTTTTTTATTATACCACCTCAGCGCGTTTAGCGAAGCGGTTTCCTTGGCACGTCTTGTCGAAGCAGAGATCGTGTTCCCCCTTATTCCGGGATTCTCATCAATACGGACGTGGGTAACCCAACCGCGCCATTGATGGTGGCGATTGGGAGATAAGCGAGTTTTACCAGGCTAGGGGGGGACGCATAGTCTTCGTCCGCCTATATATAAGGGATAAGGATTCACCTTCTCACCCACGCCTTCTTCCTCCTTTGCTTATCCATCTCCGCGCACTCGAGCTCCAGCGCCCAAGTTCGCACATATCGCTCGACCTTCTCCGACCATGTCCGGAGCGGAGGTAAATAACTGGCCTCCACCGCTAAGGAGGAGCACATCACAAAGCTGCGCAGCCGGATACCTTTCGCGACGTCGCAAGACCGGCTGCCGATGAGGGCAGCTTATCCCCACCCGGGCCCCATGAGAGGGTCGTTTCCTCCCCACTTCCTCCATGGATGGGCTTTCCACTTCACCCCTTCGTCCGGGGGCTCATGTTCTACTACGGCCTGGATTTCCATGATCTGGCGCCAAACTTCATCCTCAAAATCTCGGTGTTTATCGTCGTGTGCGAGGCCTTCCTCTGCATCCAGCCCCACTTCGGCTTGTGGCTCAAGACCTTCAATGTCAAGCCGAAGGTAGTGACGGGCACTCAAGCGGAGTGCGGAGGCGCCATGTTGGGCAAGATGCCCAACGTCCTTTGGTTCGAAGGGGCCCCTTCGTGGAATTCGTCAAGGGGTGGCAATCGGGGTGATTCTACATCACTGAGCTGCGCGACCCTACGTGGGCGTCGGCCCCCCGAGTTCAGATCTAGTATCCCCACGCAGCTCACCTCCTGGAAAGAGAATGGCTTGCTGTGGGGAAATTCGAAGGAGCTGACAGGACTCCAAGCCTGTATCCAGAAGCTGGTGAGCAAGAAGCTCAGGCTGGTCAACGTGGTCCAAGTCATGCTCGTCCGCCGGACTCTCCCATGCCAAGAACGGGCATTCAATCTATGGGAGTTCGATCCGGAACAGCACCAGGCGCTGAGGAGGCTCTTCGACACAATGTACGAAGGCGCCTGGAGGGTGCTGTTTAAGGGCGCCGAAGCCCCCGCGTCCGCGATGGAAGATCGCCGATTCCACTCGCAGCGTCCAGCTGATGAGGTAAGTGATTCTACCCCCTTACGGGACACTTGTTGTTAATAATTTGACCCTAAGCGGGTTTTTTAATCTCCCTTCTCCTTTGACAGGAATGGATGAAGAAGGCCGAGCAGCTCTGCCCTCGGCTCCCATGCCGAAGACCCAGTGGGACGCCCATCTAGCGGTGTTGCTGGTTCCGCACCAGACGTGGTGCCGAGAAGAAGGCCAAGAAGGTGGCCACGGTACTCGAAAGAGTTCCTTTCAGTGTCCGACGACTGAGGCGGATTCTCCCAAGATGAGGAGGAGGAAGAAGACTCTCTCCCGGAGGAGGAGAGAGAATAGGAAGGCCTCCCCAACAGGGGAGGCCGAAGGGTCCAAGAGGGGAAGAACTATTCCCCCGGACAGCTCTGCCAACACCAACGTTGGCGGAGAAGAGTGGCCCTTAAGGGCCAGGCCTCCGGCGAGATCGTAAGTATCTGGATCCCTGAATCTGCAATTTCTTTCGTGCCACATAGTGTCTTTCTAATGCCGTATACTGCCCGCAGTCCGGCTGATGATGATCTCCCCGCTTCATCGAGCGGGTCGTTGGCTGCGTCGGATGTGGAATCCATCCCGACTGCCTCCACCCCTCGCGCCGACGAGGACGCCGAGATGGGATCCCAGAAAGGGACCCATCAGGAGGAGGCTCCGGAGGCGCCGCAAGGCAGCCTCCTGGACCTTGCGCCGGACTCCATACCGGAACCCGCAGTGGTTCCAGAGTCCGGCAGGCGGCCCCTTCGTAAGAAGGGCAAGACCATGACACCAGCGGCCCCCGTCCATCCGGAGGCGCCGGACAACTTGCTGGAGGCGCTCAAAGGCGCTTCCATCGAATAAGAACACCGCACTATCATGAGTGCGGTGATTCAGAAGGTTCAGCTCGCCAAGAGCGGGTTGACCGAAGCCTGCAGCAGCCTTCTAATAGGCTTTGAGGTAAGAAGTTAAAATTATGTAATGTAATACCGCATAGACAAGAGTTTCGATGCTCGGGCCATGCTCGTAAAGAAAAGCCGGACCGAGGATCTAAAAAGATATACGCAGGTTGCTTAAAATATGTCAATATGGGTTTGCAGTGCTGCGCTTGCCGACCTCTGACCGATCATGGAGGTCGGTGCATTGAAGCAGATCTCGAGCGGTCCGAGCAAGAGCTCGCCATGCCAAGAAGCAGCTCGAGGACAAAGAAGGTGAGTAACACCACTTTAAAGATTTACCTTACAGAAAAGGATTTAGGTTGCAATAAAAATGACAAGGATAACGTCGGTACTGCAGGGGCAACTAACGAGGTGGCAACCCTGAAGGAGGCTGTGTCCGCGGCCGAACGCAATGCGGCCGTAGAACGGGCCGAGCGAGAGAAGAAGGAGGCGTGGGTGGCGGAAGTACGGCAAGATCTCCAGGCTCTGATGGAGAAGCATGAGAGTTTGGAGCATGACTCAAAGACTCGAGAGTCCGAGCTCGCCTCGGCTCTCGAAAGTGCCAAGTCCGCAAAGGCCGAGGCCCGTAAGGTCCTTCAGGAGGTTGAAGATGTGAAGAAGATAGCGGCGGGTAAGGCATTTTTCATGCAAAGCAAGCATGTTAATGTAAACTACCTGACACTTACCCGAATTCGGAGCTCTCCAGGGGCATTTGCAGATCTGCCGCGCAGTGTATCCGATGCCGCCGCATTTTACCGTGGCCAGGAGGGGAGCTCAACGGAGAAGGTCTTACGTCTCGAGACGCTGATCTTGGCCATCCGGTGCCCCTTGCGACCAGCCAAGCAGCTGGTCGAGCTCCACAAGGCGGCCGAGGAGGCCATGAAGGGCCTTATAGTCCGGTGTGGCTCGGACGAGCCATTCTGGGAGCTACTTTGGCCTCGTGCGGCGGCTGGTGGATGCATGCCCCTGGGTGGAGGTCATCAAGCGCTCCGCCTGTATTGAAGGTGCTCGTCGGGCCCTTGCCCGCACAAAGGTGCACTCGGGCAGGCTGGATGCAGAGAAGCTTCTTACTGACCCGCCGCCAGCGGGCAAGGAGTATCGTACGCCTACTATAAGACTGTCCTGAAGGGAGCCCGCGATATTGCGGATGAGTGCCCCCGAGATGTAATTTTTGAGTAAACTCGCTATGTATTATCCTGTGCGCTGAAAACTTTGTTCATATGCGCTAAGCAACACTTGTTTAATTTAAAATATTACCTTATGTGCGACCGTTTATAAAATCTGAGAGATGGCAAGTCGTTGGCTTCAGCCCCCGAGCCGCAAGTGCTGGGGTGTTCGGGATAAACTTGAGCACTCTTGTTCCCATTTTTGGGTCCATCGAGGGAGGCACTCAACACAACGAACAAGGCAACCAGACTTATAATGCTTGAACACTCTCACTTAGCCATAGAATTCTATAATTTTAAATTTCGGCGAAGCCCCGAGTATTCGGAAGACTGAATTCGGGGCGCTATCCACGCCTTCGTCGGACAATATCCGCATTTCGCTCAAGCGGCATAAGTCTTTAGGACCCAAAAGACCTCTCGAACAGCGACCTGTCTCTCGCCTTATCATGCCGGTCGGTTTAGCTTTCCATCGAGGTGCTCGCCCAGCTCAACCGGGGCGCAATCACAGTGGTTCTCCTAGTGCCACCTTAGCCGCTGAATGGAACGTAAGGCACCAAAACGTGGGAGCCGGGCAAACCCAACTATTGACCCAAGACATGATTCGAGCCGATTCATATAATGCTATAAGTTCGGGTGCCGCACTTGTGAAAGTGTTAGGACTTATCACACCATAATGCGGGGAACATAAGCCCTGGTGTATTCGGCCGCACCAGAATATACTGGTGCAAGATGTCATTAATGAACATATGTGTAAAGTAATGCAATAACAGGCAAAAAATGCTGCATTATTTATTCAAGGAATTCTGCTATGAGTGCGGAAGGATACAAATAGTGCGGTAAGCAAGGGTTTGGACTAATTAAACATGTCCCCCTCCAGGGGTGGGCTGCGGACTTGGTGTATATAATCAAATTTAATGCTCGTAATGGAGACCACCTGAGTGTTCGTCGCAGCCTTCTTTCTTCCCTGGCTGTTGCATCGTGAGTTCGGCAGGTTCACCGCCGGACAGGGCCTCTGGTTGACGGAGTCCTGTGTGTAAAAAGAAGGAAAATAATAATAAAAAAAGTGACACACTTGCGAGCCCCTGGTGTGGTCGAGCCACACTCTAGGTCTATTGTGGTCGTGCCCCTTCCGCTATGCCCATGGTATCTCCAAAGCGTAATGATGTACACAGAGGGTTGTTCTTGCAATCATGCGAGGGCTGGGGTCGGGGCCGCATTGCTACGCGTGCTCGGATCGTGCCAGGTGGTCTTGGTTGATGTTGCTCTGGGCGCGTTTGGCCGTATCCGGCCGTTTAACGGCCGGACTCGAAAATTGCCTTAAAAGGCTGCTCTGTACTTCTGCCGCGAGAGCTGCTGTATGTTCCTCTGTTCGGAGGGAGTGTTCCGTATTTCCGTTGACCGTGATGACTCCACGAGGGCCTGGAATCTTGAGCTTGAGGTATGCATAATGCGGCACCGCGTTGAACTTTGCAAACGCGGTTCGTCCGAGTAGAGCGTGATAGCCGCTGCGGAATGGGACTATGTCGAAGATTAACTCCTTGCTCCGGAAATTGTCCGGGGATCCGAAGACCACTTCCAGTGTGACTGAGCCTGTACAATTGGCTTCAACACCTGGTATGACGCCTTTAAAGGTCATCTTTGTAGGTTTAATCCTTGAGGGGTCTATGCCCATCTTGCGCACTGTATCCTGATAAAGCAGGTTCAGGCTACTGCCGCCGTCCATCAGGACTCTCGTGAGGTGAAATCCATCGATGATTGGGTCTAAAACCAATGCGGCGAATCCGCCATGGCGGATACTGGTCGGATGGTCTCTTCGATCGAAAGTGATCGAGCAAGAGGACCATGGATTGAACTTAGGGGCGACTGGCTCCATCCCATATACGTTGCTTAGTGCACTCTTCTGCTCCCTCTTGGGTATATGGGTTGCGTATATCATATTGACCGTCCGCACTTGTGGGGGGAAACCCTTCTGTCCTCTACTGTTCGGCGGCCGGGTTTCTTCCTCGTCATCGCTATGCAACCCCTTGTCATTGTTTTCGGCAATTAACTTGCCTGCCTACTTGAATACCCAACAGTCTCTGTTGCTGTGGTTAGCTGGCTTTTCGGGGGTGCCATGTATCTGGCATAAGCGGTCGAGGATTCGGTCCAAATTGGACGGACCCGGAGTGGTTCTTTTGAATGGCTTCTTCCACGACGGGTTTGGAGCCTCGGAATCCGGCATTGACCGCCAGATCCTCCTTGTCGCCGCCGTTATCTGGCGTTTATTTTTGCTTCGACGCGACCTGCCATTGTGGTCCTTAGTATCCGGACTGCCAGAATTTTTATCGAGGTTGTTGCTGCGAGCTAGCCAGCTATCCTCTCCCGCCGTGAAGCGGGTCATTAATGATGTTAGGGCTGCCATGGATTTCGCTTTTCCTGCCCTAGGTGCCGGGCTAGCCACGGGTCGCGATGTTATGTTTGAAGGCTGTCGGGGCCTCTGCATCCAGACAGTCGACGATTTGGTTTTTCTTTGTCAAGAACCGTGTCCAGAACTGTCTGGCTGATTTGTCTGGCTGCTGAATTATGTGGCTTAGGTCATCGGCGTCTGGTGGTCGCACATATGTGCCCTGGAAGTTGTCGAGGAATGCTGCTTCCAGGTCTTCCCAACACCCAATTGACTCCGCGGGCAAGCTGTTAAGCCAATGCCAAGCTGGTCCTTTAAGCTTGAGTGGGAGGTATTTGATGGCATTGAGATCGTCGCCACGGGCCATATGGATGTGAAGGATATAATCTTCAATCCAAACCGCGGGGTCTGTTGTGCCATCGTAGGATTCAATGTTTACGGGTTTAAACCCTTCAGGGATTTGATGATCCATTACTTCATCAGTGAAGCATAGCGGGTGTGCGGCACCTCTATATTGAGCAATATCACGACGTAGTTTGAGTGAGCGTTGTCTGCTGTGTTCGGCCCGGCTGGAGTTGTTGTATCCGGCGCGACGGTGTTGAATAAGTGGGTCATGGGGCGCCGACGTGATCTGTAGATGGATCTGGATTGCCTTGCTTTGTCCTCCAATATATCTCGCAAGTCCGGCGCGTTCCCTCTTGGATTCGTACTTTTGGAGTGATGCCGGGGTACGGTCTTGGTGGAGGGCCTGGCTGCCTCTCTGTCGCGACCACGGGGTGGTCGGTCGGCCATGTAGTGCGCTGGTGATGAAGGTATGTATGCTTCTTCCTCTAATCGGGGGAGCAACTTGCGTTTTGGGTAGCTCTTGGAGGGGCGTTTGAGTTCATACTCTTCGGCCACGAGGACCTCGGTCCATCGATCGGCTAGCAGGTCTTGATCAGCTTGAAGATGCTGCTGCTTTTTCTTTAGGCTATTTGCCGTGGCCATTAGCCTGCGTTTGAAACGCTCTTGTTCGACGGGATCCTCGGGCACGACGAATTCGTCGTCGCCGAGGCTTGCTTCGTCTCCGGAGGGAGGCATGTAATTATCATCCTCGACCTCTTCGTCTGCCACTCTCTCACGAGGGCTTGCTTCTGCATCCTCCTGCGCTGAATCTTGCTGGAGGGGATTGTCTTCGGCACTGTCTGGAGTGTTATTATCTCCTGTGCCGGAATCTCCATTCTTGTTGTGGCGGGATTTAGAGCGGCGCCGCTGACGCCGGCGCTTAGGCTGTTTCTTTAAGGAATCTGCCTCCGCTGCTTCTTCGCCGTCCCCATCTTTTGGGGTGTCCACCATGTATATGTCATATGACGAGGTGGTCTTCCGAAGGCCTCTGTAGGTGCTGGTTCTTGTTAAATCTCGAGATCGTTGTCCATACCGTCGATGTCTTGAGTCGTAGTCTAGCATGTCGGTTAGATCGTCGACAGTGGCTACAAAGTGGGTGGTGGGTGGGCTCTGAATTTCTACGTCGTCCGCATCCCAACCATCCTGGCCATAGTCCGGCCAGGTCTCTCCGGATAGCGAGAGATGCTTTAGCGATTTAGGATGTTGCCAAAAGGCGAGTGCTGAAAGAAGTCCGCCGCGGTGAACTCCATGATCGGCTCCCAATCGGATTCGATTGGCAGAGGCGCCGGAGGTTCGGAGTCCGGCAGGGAGTCCGGCACCTTGGAGTCACGAGCTTTATGGGGGACAAGGTCAGAGTTCGGCTCCATCGCCGCGGAAGTTGCAGCCCCCGAGGCGGTGTCCAGCCACCGGTCCTCGATCTGGGCGATTAGCTCTGGACTGAAGGTCGGAGCGGATTCGTGTGCGGCCACCAAGGCATTGTCCGGCGACAGAGCTAAATCATGGCCATCGTGACAGCGCGGCACGCTCGGCTGTGGCTCGAGTCCGTCGAAGATCAAGTCCCCGCGGATGTCGGCCGTGAAGTTTAGGCTTCCGAACCTGACCTGATGGCCAGGGGCGTAGCTTTCGATCTGCTCTAGATGGCCAAGTGAGTTGGCCCCGATCTGGCCGCCGAATACGAAGATCTGTCCGGGAGAAAAGTCTCACCGGACGGCGTCATCGATTGAAGAAGCCATCGAGCCTATCGGTGGCGACGCAGGAACTCTCAATGAATGCGCCAATGTCGATTGTCAAAACCGCGGATCTCGGTAGGGGTCCCAATGCGTGCGTCTAGGCGGATGGTAACAGGAGGCGAGGGACACGATGTTTTACCTGTGTTGGGCCCTCTTGATGGAGGTAAAACCCTACGTCCTGCTTGATTAATATTGATGATATGGGTAGTACAAGAGTGGATCTACCACGAGATCAAGGAGGCTAAACCCTAGAAGCTAGCCTATGGTATGATTGTCGTAATGGAGGTTATGTCCTACGGACTAAAGCCCTCCGGTTTATATAGACATCGGAGAGGGCTAGGGTTACACCGAGTCGGTTACAATGGTAGGAGATCTACATATCCGTGTTGCCAAGCTTGCCTTCCACGCCAAGGAAAGTCCCATCCGGACACGGGACGGAGTCTTCAATCTTGTATCTTCGTAGTCTTGGAGTCCGACGGACGATGATAGTCCGGCTGTCCGGACACCCCCTAGTCCAGGACTCCCTCACTCGCCCATGCGCGCAGTGGCTCGCAGGACGAGGAGAAAAATTTACTACTCCCTCCATTTACTCCTCGTCCCTACTACCTTGGTTATAGAGATTATATCATATTGTTTGGAATATATATGTCCTTTAGTAGATTTCAATATGAACTAGTAGTACATACTCCAAACACTGATGTATATAGACATATTTTAGAGTGTACATTCACTCATTTTGGTCCGTATGTAGTAGCACTCTCCCTCGCCCCTCGACCCTCGCCCACATGGTGGACATGCAGCAATTCATTTGGTCTCATATAGCCAGAACGATATATACTGCACTACCATTATTGCCCGACTTCCCGAAGAGGCGAAGAGCCAATCGCAAGGTTAATATTTTGGAGATGCCAAGCGCAAGGTTATAGGAGAACGAGTAGTAGGTGCCACGTCATTTATATTTTTTTTCTTCAGTGGCATGTACGCAATATGATAGGTTCATATGGAGAGAAAAGGAAACCGCTCCACAATATACATAGTCAGAACGGGCCAGCCTACACGGTTGCTTGCTGGGGTTGCTCTCTTCACACTCTCTGGCAAAAAACGACTGTGGCCACATCTCTAACATCCCAGCGGATCACGTCTGCTTGGGGAAGGGGTGGATGCTTAGTGTAGATGTGGTGGCCGTCGCCGATGGCGAAAACCCACAGTCAGCACGTCCCGATCAGGGGTCCCCACTGTTCTCTCTCACAAAGCCAGTGAGGTTGCCTTCGTCCCTTGCTCACCGCCCGCGTGGGTAGTTGCCGCCTCCGCCGCCCTCCTCAAGGTTGAGCTATGTCCCTCGGTACAACTCGCTTACAGCCGGCTTGCACCATCGCTCCAGCTGCCCACATCACTCCCTGTGGATATTTCTCTACTTCTTTGCCCCGCACATACCGATACCTCTCTCGACTTCTCGTCTTGTATTTGTGATGAGTTTATGTCTCATCAACTAGTCCCAGTAATCTTATTCTAATCACGCTTCTTCAATTTCTTTGCCACAGGGATGCTCATCTCGATTTTGGTGAAACTGCACAAAATGATCCGATGGTCAAAAGGTTGCAAACTTCATTTATTATGAAGCTCGAACGTTGCCAGCAAATTGAAGCTTGGTCAGGGTTCACGGTTCAAGGGCTAGGGACTGCATGGATCGTTTTTTTCTTTAGCTCCCTCTGTTCCAAAATAAGTGTCAACTTTAGTAGTAGTACAACTTTGTACTAAAGTTTGGACAAAGTTGAGACACTTATTTTGGAATGGAGGGAGTACATATTTTCTATGATCTGTCAATCATTGAGATGCAATAGCATGTTTGTTAGTCTCCTTTGTATTTGATGAAATGTTGCAACGGGCAACCTTGGATGCAAGATACATGTAACAGGAGCTAGAAGCTTCATAGCATTGTACAAATTTATCTCGCTGATAAATTACAGTACGTACTAGTACTATACTAGTACTTCCTCCGTTCCTAAATATAAGTCTTTATAGAGATTTCACCATGAACCACATGCGGATGTATATAGATGCATTTTAAGTGTATATTCATTCATTTTGTTCCGTATGTAGTTCACCTAGTGGAATCTCTACAAAGACTTATCTATTAGTAATAGCCAACCCCCACTACTAGGAATTCTCTATCCTCTCCTTGAGCCACATCATCAAAATTGATGTAGCTGTTAGATGAAGTAAATCAGTCATAATAGCCGTCTGATCTAGACGTTGAGAGGCTCAGCACTAAGCCACATGCAAGCATGCAGAAATACCGTGGCACATGCATGTGAATGGGTTTTAAATCACATCAACATGTCTGCATGCAAGCATGCACCGGTAGCATGCATGTAAGTGAGCTTTTAAGTCCCATTAACATGTCAACAAGAAAAATATAATCCCATTATGCAGTAGGAGTTGGCTGATCTTTTTTCCTTACGTGGGATGATCTAAATGATGATGGGAGTTTATTTAGTTTGGCTACCACATTTGTCATGCGGTTATAGATTTTTAGTTCTATGAAATCGATAATTTTGCGCAGAGAGATATACGCTGTTTCATGGCAACGAGGACTCATCTAGTAATATTTAGGAACAGAGGGAGTACTATGTAAAGATTTAGGTGTCGCACGGTGATAGTGTGAGGCGGGCCATGTAATCATTGAGCCTGCGTGTTTTCACTGCTCTTGCACTCCTCCGCTGTAAGAATGGAGAAAACTGTAATCTACTACCTCCTTTCGCCGAAAGCGTGTGACATCCAGCAATCCTACCACCTCAGTAATAAAGACCAATGAGCCGTCAAATCACATAGACCCAGCAGTAAGTTGGACGGATGAAGCAACCATCACTCTTGCGCCAGTGAGAGGTTGTGTCCGCTCTGCCTGGGCATGAATGCGATACCGATTCTTTGGAGCGGTGCTGACCGTTTTGGGCGGGAAGCGCGCGCGGGCGATGGAGGGGCTTTGGGTGGGCCAGGCTGGTCAGGAGCGGGCGTGGCAGCTGTCCGCATGTCCCTACCGGACACGCCCAGAAACGAGAGGATGCACCGACTCCCGCGGCAAAAATCGTACACTACACACCATCTCTCTGTAGGAGTAGGTCGATCTGTCGCATTCTCTAACACACACATGCTGTTAAACACACGCAAGCATCTTGGTCCCGTTGCACCTTCTAACGTGACTTATTACACCTAAACGGAGGGAGTAGTAAGTATACGAGATATGGTGGCACACTGACTTAAGTCAAATACAAGTGCCCAAAATTTGTGTGCATGTTATAATAAGGATTCACTTAAAATAGTGCGTGAGCGAACAGAGGATCAATTGGACGGTGTTCGAGCGAGAGCGAGATGTGTGAGGTAGTAAGATACACCGCTGACGCTGTCAATTTTTCTTATTAATTTGTTTGTTTCACCCTCTGACTTGTGGGACCCAACGTACTACATGGAGAGAGGTAAGGTGACTAAGGCTGCATTATTTCTGCACCACTGTGGATAGTCTTACCACCAAAGCCACATGACACGATTATGATTGAAATCCTAATGACTCCCACACACAAAAAAAAACACGGCATGCCTGTCACATGAATGCATGAATGTATAAAAGGTTATTTTCCTCTCGTTGAACATAACGGGAGGGTTGTGTAGCTGGTTAGCCCGTTTGCTCATCAAACTTGAGGTCTCAGGTTCGATAACTACACTTGAGCATAATTTTTGCCAGGAGGATTCTTTGACTGGTCAAAATGTTTTCTAGGGTTTGCACGCTTCACACTCTCTCTCCAGTATATATATACATGCTGGAGGGGAGGGTTGTGTAGCTGGTTAGCCTGTTCGCTCATCAAACTTGAGGTCTCGGGTTCGATAACTACACTTGAGCATAATTTTTGCCAGGAGGATTCTTTGACTGGTAAAAATGTTTTCTAGGGTTTGCACGCTTCACACACTCTCTCAAGTATATATATACATGCTGGAGCCTAAGCGCTTGTAGTTGCTCTCTTCACACTCTCTCGCCCTCTGTCGGAGTAATGGGCCACGGGTAGGCTGACCCAGGACCCAAGATCTTTCGAGGCATCGGGGCAGGCCGTGCCCCTCAGCCGAGTCCCAGCCGGCGACCTTCGGTAAGGCTGGGTCCCCGCTGGCGACCTTTGGAGAAGCCGAGTCCTTAGACGGCGACTCTGAATCAAGCCGACTCCGGGCTTGCGACCTTTCGAGGGGCCGACTGTGAGAGTCGGCCCGTGACCTAACACGAAGACCGTGCGGGTACAGCCCGGCGTGGCGCCCCTCAACCCCACGAGGAGAAGGCGTGGCTCGGTGAGCCGCCACACCGGACATCTCGGCGAGGCGCGACACTATTGCCATGCCTCTCCTGACCTCAGCCATAGTGCACAAGTACTGTGCCCACGATGGCGGCAAATGCTGCCCGAGATCGCCGGGCCCCGTCGATGAGAGAGAGGAAGATGGCCGGCGAAGCTCAAGACGGCCTGCGGAGTCGGCCTCCGTAGCGGCCGCTTCGGCCAGGCCCCACGAGCCATAAACGGATCGGACGGGAGTGGCGGCGGTGATCGCTGATGACGGCGCAGACTGTTCCCACGACCTCGACCGAGCTCGTCATCGGGAGTGCTGCACTGTGTTCGGCCTGTCCGCGGGGGCCACCAGTCGGCGGGCCCCAGAAGCCGATGGGGAGGACGGCTGCAAGAGAGACTGACGGCTGGGGGCCACGCCCAGTCAGATTACCGTTGTACCCCCGGGGGGTAGGCCTATATAAACCCCCCGGAGCACCCATGCAAAGGGTTCGGCCCTAGATAGATTTGAGACACATAGCAAGAGGGAAAAGAGCTAGCCTTGCTCCTCCCTGCCTCCCAAACAGCTCGAGGAGCACCTTTGTACTATCATACCATAGTGATCATGCGGAGACCCCGCAGAGCAGCAGTAGGGGTGTTATCTCCTCGGAGAGCCCCGAAGCTGGGTAAGATTCGCCGGCGTGCATGTCTGCGCCTCATCCCGTTTCCAAGCACCGGCGACGTTCTACTCGCCCCCACCATGATAAGCCACCCGTTGGCATATGTCGCATCCAACCCCCGACACCCTCTCCCGCTGGAGCCTCAGCGCTTGTAGTTGCTCTCTTCAGTCTCTCTCGCCCTCTCCAGATCTAAACAAGACTTCGTTGGCCTCTCTCTCTCTCTCCCCTCACTGCTGCTCATAGAGCTGGCAGGATCCATCTGCCGGGAAGGGAAGGAGGCTTAACGCTGTCGCCGTCGGCGAGGGAGGGAATCCACTACCGGCGCTGCTGTTCACTTTCCACCCATCGGCGGCGCAGGAGGGCCTCCGACCCCTTCTTCTTCGCCGCCGTCCCGTCGCCCGCCGAACCACGCCCCAAGAACCTTAAGGTATATTTTACTTACTCCACATGCATTGCTCTAGTTGCATGTATACCATGAATCTAGGACGTGGTTCAAAGAGGAAAGGAGTGGGGGAAAGTAGTGGGAAAAGTTGTATATAGCATGAATCTAGGACGTGGTTCAAAGAGGAAATGAAGGGGGAAAGTTGTATAGCATGAATCTAGGACGTGGTTCAAAGAGGAAAGGAATGGGGGAAAGTAGTGGGGAAAGTTGTATCGCATAAATCTAGGATGTGGTTCAAAGAGGAAAGGAAGGGACAAAAGTACTAGTTCAAAAAGGAAAGGAAGGTACAAGGCTGTAGAGTTTGAGCAGGACTAGATTTGCTGCGCTCACATAGGGAAAGGTGTCTAAAGATAACAAAACTGGGACCAACACAAATATGCTCCTTGGTTGTTTGTTCTTTATTGCAACATACTGTGCATGACCACAATACATCGGTAGATGCACATGGTGCTGGTGCGTCCACTATCCCGTGCAACTCATTAGCTGTTGTTAATCTAAGACCCTGTTTGGTTAAAAACTCCCTAGTCCCTACCTGCTTGGTTCCAGGGACTAAATATGGACTAGAAGTTATTAAATGACATGATAAAAGACCATGTTACCCCTATTAACGAACTAATAGAAACAAGGTGCGATGCGTGGCAGGGGCAACTGTTGGAAAAAGTCCCAAAAAGACTCCCTCGGGGTCTTCTTTCTTTAGTCCCAAATGCCCACTTTTAGTACCTAAAAGTCCCTCCTGTTTGGTTTAGATGTGAGTGACACGGAGTTTTTTTAGTCCCTACACCAAAATGTCCCTGTAACCAAACACCCTCTAATAATGCCGCTGGAAAATTGATGCAATGCCATAGTTAAAAGCAAATTACATGTTTAACGAATATTATTGTTAATATAATCTCTATGTTAATATTAATCAATGCCACCGTTTGAGGAATGCTACTGTCTTGCTTTCTTTCCCATTTAGATAAGGTAGATGCTTCTTCTTGTTGGCTTCTGTGTCATCCACCGTTATTGACCACTAATTGTTTCCTTTGCACCTCTGTAAGCAGGTTATCTACTTCACCTCATTGCCATTGTGACCTTTTGTTGCCTTTGCACAAAACACTTTTGTTTTAAGAGTGTTTTGTGCAGTTCAACCAAAATGTCACACCGACAACGTTGCTTGATTGCTTGATCTTAGTGGAACCGCACAAGAGGAGATCTTACTTCCTATCCATTAAGGCTAATTTGGTTCAGATCTTCTTCTTGTGAGTTGTTTGAATTCCGCATCATGAGAGGTCGAAGACTAGCCTTCTTTCACATGATTCTGCAGTGTGCTTCCATATGTTGTGCTACTTATGCGATAATGTTGCTTGATTCGATGAACGCACAAATGGAAACAAGACTTCCAATCGTATGTGCACCGTAATATCCCATTGAGGTAAGATAAGGATATTTCACTGCTTGGCCTGTATTTTGCCACTTTCATCGTAACATTAAGTTTAGTACTATACTTGTGCTCCCTAATTGACATGACAAATCTTACATTGAAGGCGAAGCTTATGCATTATTGAACCAAGTGATGAAGGGAAGAACAAGCGGAAGAAAACAGAAATCAACACCCGGTGCTGTAATGAAGCACTGGAACTGTGATGACACAAGTAATGATATAGTTTTGCATCTTAATTTATTGCTATGGCTGGAATGAGCAATTGTTTTGCCACTGATTTGATGCCATACGTAATTATCTATACTTGTGCAAACATGGATCTTCTTTGAAGATACCATATATTTTAGTGGAACTGCACAAGATGTTGGAAACATTAAACTAATAGAGGAGTATATAGTAAGCATGGCCACCCCCGTAGATAGCAACACATGGTTCCGGAGAAGTGCTTCATCTGTATGCTCTACACAATCAGCCTCCTGACAAATGTTGGTACTCGCCCACTAATTTCATCCATATGATTGAGCTTTGTCATCTCTATTGGTGCTGTGCTACTGTTTAGATACTGTCATGAAAAAGTGGTATTGTCCTTGAGAATTGCTTCATCTGTGCTGTTTTAAATATTTCCTTTCCTTTTTTTCGAGCAAATAGGGATCATCTTCCTCTGAAGAAGAATATGGAGTACGTGAAGTGACTAGTTCCGATTATGCCAGGATGAAGAAGCCCTGTCTATCTTCTCATCAGAAGGAGCAGTTGAAGGATGGTTACATTACTCCCCACAAGACCAAACTAACTTCAGCTTAGAAGGACTGACAAATCTCCATTTTTTTGCTGTGATGCGCGAGTACAATGTTGTTCTAGGATTCTTTCTGGTGAGTTCCATTTTTCTAAAAGTGTTCTCTACATGGACCATGTATGTGCCTGTTGAAACTGTGAATTCATAGTACAATTTGCTTTATACTAATCACTTTTTTGTATTTGTGCAAACAGGGGTGCTCAGCTTGATTTCAACGGGAACTGCAAAAAATGTTCATGAATACATCGAATCATTCATTTCCACCACAAGAAAGGAGGTGCCCATAAGTTCAAGGCGTTGCAACATATAAAGGCGAAATCATACAAGCTACGCGCGAATTTGGTTGATTTTGGTGGAACTGCACAAAAAGAACAACTGGTTTATTTAGCACGAGGTGCCATGTCAATGTCCAAACTTACGGCAAACCCTGCCCATTACACAATCGTAGGCATTTGATACTTTGGAATAGGACAACCTTGTCAAATTTTGCTCATTGATTTTAGCAAGATATGCGTTTGATATTTTCGAATGGGACGCCCTTTGCTGTCAGCAGCATCGATCAATTTTTTATTTATTCTTTAGTTGTGAAGTAAATATTGCCTCTAACATGTGAGTCACTGAGATGCATAATCATCAATTGTTTTGAATGTTCTCTATGAATTGCTAGGCCTGTGTGTTTGATTGCAATTTATGGAAACGCTAAAAAGCTGCTCAAACTCTTTGTACTCCTTCTGTTCCTTTTTACTTCGCACATTGTGAAAGTGCATACTTTTTTGTATAAGATTGGTCAAAGTAGAGATACTTTGACTGCAGACAAAACTTGTATGCAGACTAGAAAGGACCGGAGGGAGTACATGTGAAACTGCTGCAAACGTGGTGATCACCCTGGGAATAATGCTAGTACGTATTGTTTTGCATGTTCATCCAATGCCAGTGATACAGGAATTCGAACTAATCGAAATAAATTCATTCATACACGGTCGGATTTCATATAAACATGTCGGATTTCATTACATTTCATAAATTCTTCAACTAAAAAGGGGTGTTTGTGGCTGCATGCATCTCCCAGATGCAGAGGCCGGGGGTCATCCTCCTTTTCTAAAAAAAAACTAAAAAGGGGTTCGCTGGAGGTATAATTAATTAACCGAAGCTACCCACCTGTGTCCCGTTGAGCCGAACAGAAGCGGTGACTTAACACGTGTGCGATTCGAATCGACATGTGGCCTGTTGGGCCCATGTGTTAGTCAGCCAACTGCACCAGCAGTTAAGTAGAAGCAGCGTTCTTCTCCAGCGCAGCTCTCCGACTCCACGTCGCCGCCAAGAAGCTAACCGGCCGTCAATGGTCAACCCGCCTAGCTTGGCTTCAATTGGAGGGTAGCAGCGGTGGCTGAGGGAGTCCTGGACTAGGGGGTGTCCGGATAGCCGGACTATCATCGTCAGCCGGACTCCAAGACTATGAAGATACAAGATTGAAGACTTCGTCCCGTGTTCGGATGGGACTTTCCTTGGCGTGGAAGGCAAGCTTGGCAATACGGATATGTAGATCTCCTACCATTGTAACCGACTCTGTGTAACCCTAGCCCTCTCCGGTGTCTATATAAACCGGAGGGTTTTAGTCCGTAGGACACACAACCATTACAACAATCATACCATAGGCTAGCTTCTAGGGTTTAGCCTCCTTGATCTCATGGTAGATCCACTCTTGTACTACCCATATCATCAATATCAATCAAGCAGGAGTAGGGTTTTACCTCCATCGAGAGGGCCCGAACCTGGGTAAAAACATCGTGTCCCTTGTCTCCTGTTACCATCCGCCTAGACGCACAGTTCGGGACCCCCTATCCGAGATCCGCCGGTTTTGACACCGACATTGGTGCTTTCATTGAGAGTTCCTCTATGTCGTCACCGATAGGCTTGATGGCTTCTTCAATCAAGAACAACGCAGTCCAGGGTGAGAATTTTCTCCCCGGACAGATCTTCGTGTTCAGCGGCTTTGCACTGCGGGCCAATTCACTTGGCCATCTGGAGCAGATCGAAAGCTACGCCCCTGGCCATCAGGTTAGATTTGGAAGCCTAAACTTCATGGCTGACATCCGCGGAGATTTGATCTTCGATGGATTCGAGCCACAGCCGAGCGTGCCGCACTGTCACGATGGGCATCATTTAGCTTTGCTGCTGGACAGAACCTTGGAGGCCGCACACGAATCCGCTCCGACCTATAGTTCAGAGCCGACCGCGCAAATCGAGGACAGGTGACTGGACACCGCCTCAGGAGCCGAATACTGACCTTGTCCCTTATAAAGCTCGTGACTCCGAGGTGCCAGACTCCTTGCCGGACTCCGAACCTCCTGCGCCCCTACCAATCGAATCCGATTGGGCGCCGATCATGGAGTTCACCGCTGCGGACATCTTTCAGCACTCGCCCTTTGGCGACATCCTGAACTCACTAAAGCATCTCGTTATCGGAGAACCTGGCGGACTGCGGTCAGGATGGTTGGGATGCAGACGACGAAGAAATTCAAAGCCCACCCACCACCCACTTTGTAGCCACTGTCGACGATCTAACCGACATGCTAGACTACGACTCCGAAGACATCGACGGCATGGACGACGATGCCGGAGACGATCAAGAACCAGCGCCTAAAGGGCACTGGAAGACCACCTCGTCATACGACATATACATGGTGGACACCCCAAAGGATGGGGTCGGCGAAGAAGCGCAGAGGAGATTCTCTAAGAAACAGCCCAGCGCCGGCGTCGGTGGCGCCGCTCCAAATCCCGCCACAGCAAGAATGGAGATTCCGACACCGGAGATAATAACACCCCAGAGAGTGCCGAAGACAACCCCCTCCAGCAAGATTCAGCACAGGAGGACGGGGAAGCCAGCCCTCAAGAGAGAGCGGCAGATGAGGAGGATGAAAATTACATGCCTCCCTCCGAAGACGAGGCAAGTCTCAACGACGACGAATTCGTCGTGCCCGAGGATCCCGTCGAACAAGAGCGTTTTAAACGCAGGCTAATGGCCACGGCAAACAGCCTAAAGAAAAAACAGCAACAGCTTCGAGCTGATCAAGACCTGCTAGCCGACAGATGGACCGAGGTCCTCGCGGCCGAAGAGTATGAACTCGAACGCCCCTCCAAAAGCTACCCAAAACGCAAGTTGCTCCCCCGACTAGAAGAGGAAGCATACAAACCTTCATCACCAGCGCACAATACGGCAGACCGACCACCTCGTGGCCGCGACAGAGAGGCATCTAGGCCCTCCACCAGAACCATACCCCGGCACCGCTTGAAAAGCGCGAAGCCACGGGGGAATGCGCCGGACTTGCGGGATATATTGGAGGACAAGGCAAGACAATCCAGATCTATCTACGGATCACATGGGCGCCCGACGACCCACGACAACTACCGTCGCACCGGATACAGCAACTCCGGCCGGGCCGAACACAGCAGACAACGCTCTCTTGAGCTACGTCGTGATATTGCTCAGTATAGAGGCGCCGCACACCCACTATGCTTCATAGACGAAGTAATGGATCATCAAATCCTTGAAGGGTTTAAACCCGTGAACATTGAATCCTACGATGGCACAACAGACCCCGCGGTTTGGATCGAAGATTATCTCCTTCATATCCATATCGCCCGCGGCGACGATCTCCACGCCATCAAGTATCCCCCACTCAAGCTTAAAGGACCAGCTCGGCATTGGCTTAACAGCTTGCCCGCAGAGTCAATTGGGTGTTGGGAGGACACGGAAGCCGCATTCTCGACAACTTCCGGGGCACATATGTGCGACCACCAGACGCCGATGACCTAAGCCACATAATTCAGCAGCGGATGAATCGGCCGAACGAGTTTCGGACACGGTTCTTAACAAAGAAAAATCAAATCATGTTGTCGGATGCAAGAGGCCTCGCAGCCTTCAAACATAACATCCGCGACGAGTGGCTGGCCCGGCACCTAGGGACAGAAAAGCCGAAATCCATGGCAGCCCTCACATCACTCATGACCCGCTTCGTGCGGGAGAGGACAGATTAGCTAGCAGAATAACCCTCGGCAAAAATTCGCAGTCCGGACAACAAGGACCACAATGGTAGGTCGCGTCGCAACAAACACAAACGCCGCGTTACGGCGACAACACTAAGGATACATCGGCCAACGCCGGATTCGTGAGGCTCTAAACCCGGTCGTGGAAAAAGCCATTCAAAAGAACTACTGGGTCCGTCAATTTGGACCAAATACTCGATCGCTCTTGCGGATACATGGCACTTCAAAAGCCAGCTAATCACACCAACAGAGATTGTTGGGTATTCAAGCAGTAGGCAAGTTAATTGCGAAAACAATGACAAGGGGCTGCATAGCGATGACGAGGAAGAGACCCGGCCACGAGCAGTGAGAGGACGTAAGGGTTTTCCCCACAAGTGCGGACGGTAAACATGATATACGCAACCCACATACCCAAGAGGGAGCGGAAGCGCACTTAGGGATGTATGCGATGGAGCCATCGCCCAAGTTCAACCCATGGTTCTCTTGCCTGATCACTTTCGATCAAGGGACCACCCTACCAAAGATCCTCATGGTGGATTCGCCGATCGGTTTTAGACCCAATCATCGATGGATTTCACCTCACTAGAGTCCTCGATGGATCGGCGGCAAGCAATTGAACCTGCTTTATCGGGATACGGTCGCGCAAGATGGGCATAGACCCTCAAGGATTAAACCTACAAAGACGACCTTTAAAGGCGTCATACCAGGTGTTGAGGCCAATTGTACGAGCTTAGTCACACCGAAGTGGTCTTCGATCTCCGGATAATTTCGAGCGAGGAGTTAATCTTGACATAGTCCCGTTCTGCGCTTGCAAAGTTCAACGCGGTGCGATTATGCATACCTCAAGCTCGAGATGCGGGCCCTCGTGGAGTCATCACGGTCAACGGAAACATCAACGCTCCTCCGAATGGAGGAACACATGACGCTCGCGGCGTAAACGCAGCAGGCTCTAAGGCAATCTCGAGTCCGCCGTTAAGCCACTGACATGACTAAACGCGCCCGGAGTAACATACATCAAGACCACCTGGCACGTTCCGAGCACGCGTAGCAATGCGACCCCAACCCCAGCCCTTGCATGATTGCAAGACGAGGTCTTCGTGTACATCACTACGCTCTGAAGATACCATGGGCATAGGGGGAGGGGCACGACCACGACAGGCCCAGAGTGCGGCTCAACCACACCAGGGGCTCCCACGTGTCACCTTTTTTTCTATCTTTTTTCTTCTTTTTCCACAGGACTCCGCTTTGAGCCCTCAGAAGGCAAGAGATTTGCCGAACTCACGATGCAACAGCCAGGGAAGGACAAGGGCTATGTCAAACACTTAGGTGGTCTCCATTATGAGCATTAAATCTGTTTAATACACCATTCCGCAGCCTACCCACGGAGGGGACATGTATAATAGTCCAAACCCTTAATTATCAAGACTATTTGTATCGCTCCGCACTCATAATGTAATTCCTTGAATAAACAATGCATCACTTTTTTTTTTATAATTGCATTCCTCTTTTTATATGTTCATTTATGACATCTTGCAACTGTGCACTTTGGTACGGCCGAATACACCAGGGGCTTATGTTCCCCGCATTATGGTGTGATAAGTCCGAACACTTTCACAAGTGCAGCACCCCGAACTTATAGCACTATATGCATCGGCTTCAATCATGTCTTGGGTCAATAGTTGGGTTTGCCCGGCCCCATGTTTTGGTACCTTACGCCCGCTCTATCGGCTAAGGTAGCATTGGGAGAACCACTGCGATTGCGCCCGGTTGAGCTGGGCGGCGCCTCGAAGGAGAAAGCTAAACCTGATTGTCATGATAAGGCGAGAGCTGGTCGCTGTTCGAGAGGTCTTTTCGAGTCCCTAAAGACTTATGCCGCTTAGAGCGAGGAACCGCTGTGTCCGCCAAGGCGTGATAGAGCCGAATTCGGTCTTCGAACACTAGGGGCTTCACGAAATTTAAAATTATAGAATTCTATGGCTAAGTGAGAGTGTTCAAGCATTATAAGTCCGGTTGCCTTGTTCGTTGTGTTGGCGCCTCCTAGATGGACCCAAAATGGGAACAAGCGCTCAAGTTTATCCCAACACCCCAAAGACTCGTGGCATGGGGGCTGAAGCCAACGACTTGCCATCTCTCGATTTGATAAGCGGCCCACAGAAGGTAATATTTTAAATTAATAAGCGTTGCTTAGCGATATGAACAAAGTTTTCAGCAGACAGGATAACACATTGCGAGTCTACTAAAAATTACATCTTTGGGGCACTCATCCGCAATCTTCTGGCACCCTTGGGACACTCTTATAGTACATTTGGGCGTCGATACTCCTTGCCCGCTGGTGGCGCGTCTGTGATAAGCCTCTCGGCATCCAGCCTACCCCTGCACCTTTGCGCGGGCAAAGGCCCGACAGGCACCTTCAATGCAAGGCGGGCGCTTGATGACTTCCACCCAGGGCACGCATCCACAGCCGCGACTGAAGACCAAGTAGCTCCGGGCATGGCCTCTTGAGCCCTGATCGGACTATGAGGCCCTTCATGGCCTGCTTTCGGCTACCTTGTGGAGCTCGAGCGGCTACTTCACCGGGTCGCTAAGGGCACGGATGTCCGGCCTCAAGATCTTGAGACCGAAGACCTTCTGTTGAGCTCCCTCCTCGGCCGGTAGAATGCAGCGGCACGCACGGACCTATGCAGGCGATCCAGCAACGCCCGAGAGCTCCGAATTCGGGTAAGTAATGGGTAATTTACATTCACATGCTTGCTTTGCATGAAAAATGCCTTACCCGCCGCTATTTTCTTCACCGCCTCAATCTCCTAGAGGGCCTTATGGGCCTCGGCCTTAGCGGTTTTGGCACTTTCAAGAGTCGAGGCAAGCTCGGACTCTCGAAGTCTTGAGTCGCGCCCAAACTCTCATGCTTTTCCATGAGAGCCCGGAGCTCTTGCCGCACCTCCGCCACCCGTGCCTCCTGCTTCTCTCGCCGCTTGTTCATGCGCGCATTGCATTCGGCCTTGAAACACGGCCTCCTCTCGTGGTCGCCACCTCGTTAAGTGCCCCCGCAGCATACACGTTATCCTTGTTATTTCTATTGCAACCAAAATCCTTTTCTCGTAAGGTACAAATTTAATGCGGTGTTACTCACCTTCATTGTCCTCGAGCTGCTTCTTGGCAAGGCAGAGCTTGTGCTCGGACCGCTCGAGGTCCTGCTTCAAAGCACCGACCTCCGCATCAAGTCGGCGGAGAGGTCAAGAAATGCGCCTTTGCAAACCCATATTGACATAATTTTTAGCACTCCTGCGTATATCTTTTTAGATCCTCGGTCAGCTTTTTATTTCCGAACACCGAACCCGAGCATCGAGGGCTCTTGTCTATGCGGTATTACATTACATATTTTAAAACTTCTTACCTCAAAGCCTGTTAGAAGGCTACTGCAGGCTTCAGTCAGCCCGCTCTTGGCGAGCTGAACCTTCTGAATCATCGCACTCATGATAGTGTGGTGTTATTCCTCGATGGAAGCACCGTTGAGCGCCTCCAACAAGTTATCCGGCGCCTCCGGTTGGACGGAGGCTGCCGGCGCCACGGTCTTGCCCTTCTTACGAAGGGGCCGCCTGCCGGACTCCGGAACCACTGCGGGTTCCGGCACGGAGTCCGGCGCAAAGTCCGGGAGGCTGCCTTGTGGCACCTCTGGAGCCTCCTCCTGATGGGGCCCCTCCTGGGATCCCACCTCGGCGTCGTCAGCATCACGAGGGGTGGAGGCGGTCGGAATGGAATCCACATCCGACGGAGCCAAGGACCCGCTCGATGAAGCGGGAAGATCATCCTCGGCCGGACTGCAAGTAGTGTGCGGCATTAGAAGGACAACATGTGGCACGAAAGAAATAAACCATTCAGGAATCGGGATACTTACGATCTTGCCGGAGGCTTGGCCCTTGAGGGCCACCCTTCGTTGCCAAAGCTGGCGTTGGCGGAGCTGTCGGGAGGAAGGTCCTTCCCTCTTGGACCCTTGGCCTCCCCTGCTGAGGGAAGCCTCTCCCTTCCTCTCTCCCTCCGGGAGAGTCCTCTTTCTCCTCCTCGTCTTGGGAGGAGTCCGCCTCGAGCCATCGGACGATGAGTCCGATACCACTCGGCGCCGGGAACTCCTTCGAGTTCCCGTGGCCTTCTTCTTAGCCTTCTTCTCGGCACCACATAAAGTGCCAAGACTAGCAGCTCCGCTAAGCTGGGCGTCCGTGGTCTTCTTGGGAAGGGGAGCCGACAGTCTACTGTCCTGGACGTCTCTGCCGATCTGTTAAAGGCATTGGGAGTTTTAAATACCACATAGAGTCAGGACTATGAAAGAAAATAAGTGTCCCATAGAGGATAACAAAGCTTACCTCACCGGCGGAGCGCTTGGTGCTGAATCCGCGGTCTTCCGTCGCGGATGCGGGACTTCTCGCCCTGAACAGCACCCTCTGAGCAGCTTCGTACGTCGTGTCAAAGAGCCCACTCAGGGTCCGGTGCTGTGCCGGATCAAACTCCCACAAATTGAAGGACCGCTGTTGGCAGGGGAGAATTAGGCGGACGAGCATGACCTGGATCACATTGACAAGCCTAAGCTTCTTGTTCACCAAGGTGCAGAGCAGGAATGGAGTCTGTCGGCTCCTCCGAATCGCCCCATAGCAAGCCCTTCTCTTTCCGGGAGGTGTGCTTGCATAGGGATACCAGATCTAAACTTCGGGGCCGTTGCCCATTTAGGGTCACTGTGGCTCGGTGATGTAGAACCACCCCGATTGCCACCCCTTGACGGACTCCACGAAGGCCCCTCGAGCTGGTGGCGTTGGGCATTTTGCCCACCATGGCGCCTCCGCACTCCGCAGGGCGCCCTTCACTACCTTGACTTGACATTGAAGGTCTTTAGCCACAAGTGAAGTGGGGCGGATGCAAGGAAGGCCTCGCACACGCAGCGATAAGCGCCAAGATGTTGAGGATGAAGTTTGGCGCCCGGATCGTGGAAGTCCGGGCCGTAGTAGTACATGAGCCCCGGATGAAGTGATGAAGTGGGAAGCCCAGTCCCGGAGGAAGTGGGGAAGGAATCGACCCTCTCATGAGGCACTGGGGGTGGGGATGAGCTGCCCCTCGTCCAGGCGGCCGGTCGTCCATGATGTCCTTTGGAAAGGTATCCGGCCTTCGCGCAGCTTTTGATGTGCCCTCCGTGGCGGAGGAGGCCATCCACTTGCCTCCGCTCCGGACATGGCTGGAGAAGGTCGAGGCGAGATGTGCGGACTTGGTATTTGGAGCTCAGTCTTGTGGAGATGGATGAGCAAAGGAGGAAGAAAGGCGTGGGTAAAGGTGGATCCTTATCCCCTTATATATTTGCGGACAAAGACTATCGTCCCCACCGGCCTGGTAAACTAAGCTTATCTCCCAAGCGCCACCATCAATGGCGCGGTTGGGTTACCCACGTCCGTATTGATGGGAATCCCGGAATAAGGGGAACACGATCTCTACTTCGACAAGATGTGCCAAGGAAACCGCTTCGCTAAACGCGCTGAGGTGGTATGATAAAAAACGACTCAAATAAAGGCTTGGTGGTGGTATGACGTCATGCCATAAAATACGTCAGCAGATTGAACTTGTGTACATATTATGTGGAATTTATTTTGCAGAGCCGGACACTATCCTGGTGTTCACAATCTTCTATGAATTATTCGGAGGAGGAACCCGCCTTGCAATGCCGAACAATATCTTGCCGGACTCATCGTCATTGAAGCCTGGTTAGAGGCTACTAAGGGAGTCTGGACTAGGGGTGTCCGGATAGCGGACTATCATCATCGGCGGACTCCAAGACTATGAAGATACAAGATTGAAGACTTCGTCCCATGTCCGGATGGGACTTTCCTTGGCGTGGAAGGCAAGCTTGGTGATACGGATATGTAGATCTCCTACCATTGTAACCGACTCTGTGTAACCCTAGCCCTCTCCGGTGTCTATATAAATCGGAGGGTTTTAGTCCGTAGGACACACAACCATTACAAGAATCATACCATAGGCTAGCTTCTAGTGTTTAGCCTCCTTGATCTCGTGGTAGATCCACTCTTGTACTACCCATATCATCAATATCAATCAGCGGGAGTAGGGTTTTACCTCCATCGAGAGGCCCGAACACAGGTAAAACTGTCGTGTTCCCTGTCTCCTGTTACCATCCACCTAGGCGCATAGTTGGGACCCCCTACGAGATCCTCGTTTTGACACCGACAGTGGCCTTACTTGGACCCGAGCTGCCGCGACCTACCGTGTTCTACTCTTCCTCATTTTGACATGTGTGGCGGCCTCGTTGGCGGGCGGGGCATCGCCGGAGTTAGCGATGTCCTCTATCTCGTTCTTTGGCGGGTGGCGCCTCGGTGAGCGGTGAAATCCTCCCTCACGTTCTTGGCAGGTGGGGCCTCGGTTGAGCGGCGATATCCTCTGCCTCGTTGTTGGTGGGGCGGGGCCTCGGCCCGGGCTGGCGGTGTCCTCTGCCCCTTCGTTCTTCTGATGCTGGCCGGGGCCTCGAAGAAGGCGGGCGGTGAACCCTCTGTCGTTGTTGGCGCCCTTGGGCCTCGGCGGAAGCAGGCGTCGTCGGCGCCCAGTGTGGCGAGGACTCATCGAGCTAGCATTATCCTCTACCTCGTCCTCGGTCTCCCCAAACAGCGCCTCGCCCGCTTCACCCTCTTTGCTAGCCTCTTTGTAGGCGGCCGCAGCCTCCGCCACGCGCTGCGGTACCGCCAGCGCTTCGAGGCGGCCGCGAGTGGGCGGCCCGATGCAGATCAGCGGTGCCTCTGCTCCGCCCGCTCCATAGCGATCTGCTCCTCCGCTGCGGGTGCTCCTAGAGGAGATGGTGGTTGTTGGCGGCGTCGGCTGCGCCTCATGGAGCTGCTCCTCACGCATCTGCCTCACCTGTCCATATATTGGGCACGGGCCTTGTCGATGGTCATGGTGCAATGCACCCAGCGAGGATAACACGAAGGCGAGAGAGGTTGGTGCCGGATAAATGCGACTACCATGTTCTCCATTGGGGCGTCGTGCGTCCTCCGGCTACTACCCGACAGCCGGTCGGCAGAGCAATGGCTGCCATCTCCCTGCGTGGTCCGTCGTCCGCCCGTCCGAAAAAGCGCCGGACGCGAGGAAGCCATGGTGGGCAGTAGTGGTGTGGACAAGAGAAAGGAACGGATGTGGATAGTGCGGCTATGGCGGTCACGATAGTTATATAGCAATGGTGGTAGGCGGAGGGATGGGCGTGTGGCGCGGAGTAGCCCGCCTCGGCTACGCGTATCATGTAATGTGCGGCGAGATGGACGGAGCGGATGACACTTGTGTCATTTGAATGCGAGCAATCGCTTGCACGGGGGCGAAGCGGCCGGTCTTGTTGTTTGAGGCGGAAGCTGGCAGCGCTGAAGATGACTTTACTTGGATAGGATGACAATTGGGACCCACGAGGTCCATGGCCTCATGTAGGCATAAGTGCCTCCTTATTATATATACATATAACTATAATTTATTTTGCTTCCTCCTGGTTTCCTGACATCACGGTCCCACACCATGTCAACCTATGTACTCCCTCCTTTCCGGTTTATAGGGCTTATCTCAAAATTTTAGTTTTTCAATTTTATAAGGCTCAATTTGGTTGTTTTCCATCACATGTTCAGATTCCAAGGTGCATTAAATCGTTGCATGCAAGTATTAAGAGAAAATTGACAAATGCATGTACTTTATGCATGCATGCATTGCAATTAATGCATTGATAAACATAATTTTTTGAGGATAACAAGAGCATTAATTAGGTGCTTTTGCAAAACTACAAAAGTATTCCACCACTGCGCCATCTACCTTGATTGGTGAGATTTTTGAATGAGCATTATAAACCGAGAAAGGAGGGAGTAGTCAATAAGCGAGAGAATTGCACAAGAAGCGGCGTGACTAGGACCAAGCAGCTCGGCGGTATTTGTGTTTTTGAGGTGTGAAACCTTTGGAGGATTTCGATGTTTACCTCGGATATTAATTTTCTCCTCTGAACAACAACGAAAACATCGTGAAGAGGTATGGCAGGCGGAGCTATGGCCCTTCTAGCCTAGGCAGGATATCCGCCACGGATATTAATTTTTTTCAAGTGAAAATGTCTATTGACTATACTTTTTTAGGAATACCGAGGCGAGGTCAAGTTGTTATTCTCCGCTTGTAATTGCAAATCTTTCCTAGGAGGGATGCATTGGAAGCAATAAGAAAATAGGCTTTAGAAATAATAAATGGGATGTAATTATAAAAAGCGGGTAGTAACTATAAAAATGCACCAAAGCGGTGATTACTTTATAAAATATTATTTTTTGAATATTGAAAATTTTAATTTTATTAATTGTTCTTGGCGCAATGTTTCGTTGGATTTTTACGTAATATAAATTTATATTGAAATTGTATTTAATCTGACTAGAAATTTCGGCATAAAAATATTCGGATCCCATCAAAATGTGGGAAATTTTATTGAATTCTGTTTTGAGCAGTTGGTTGAAATGGGCTATACTTTTAACAAGCGTAAATAGGCTGTAGTAAATTCCATTAGAATTCAAAAATGGGCTACACATTCTTACAAATCTCAAATGGGCTATAAGTTCTCTCGCCACACTTACGGCCTTACTAAGTTGGCGCATCCCTAAAAAAATAAGAGTTCGGCCAGCGTATGCAAGGCTTTGTCAACTTATAGTCAACACTACAGTTCTAGCTGCGATGAGTGCGTTGGATGTCCATCCAATCGGATCGCCTTGTCTTCTTCTTGATCTCGGATATTCTAGCTTTCACCCGCCCAAAAATGATTCCTCCCACGACATCAGGGGCACACCGTTTGGGAAGGCGACCTCTGAGGCCTACTAAGTTGATGTACCAGGGCTTTGTCAACTTAGTCAATATAAGATTCTAGCTGCGGTGATGGTTGATGTCCATCCAATGGCCGTCGTGCTTCTTCAACCTCTGGTCTTCTTGCTCCGGCCGCCAAAAAGTAGCCCGGTCGTTCCACTGCTCCTGCCTCCTTGTGCGGCTGTCTTTCCGTGGAAGCCTCTACCGCCCTCTTACTCCCACAGCCCCGCGGCCATCCCTCCTCCACACCCACACCCCTGATATAGCTGCGGCGGCAACCCGGTCACGGCCGAACCGATGAACCCTTGTACTCCTCTCCGTGTGCATCACTTCTTAGCGTCTTCCCGACTCCGGCGTCGTCCTTCCCGGGCCTCGCATGATGCGTCCACCGCCGTGGTGCTCTCGGTGCAGGCGTGGTCGCCGTGGTCGAGAACAACTTCCATCGGACGTGGGTATGCGTGGAGAGGCGACAGTTAGGTCCTGACTGGCCGATGAAGTGCCTCCTTATTCAGCATAAAAATGATTACGTGAAAAAATAGTTAAGCCTTTTGACTGCTGGGACCCTGACTACATCTTCACACATAAAGTCGTCAAGAAAAAATGATTTGCCCACATGGCTGGGACCCACCAGCTACATCTTCGCGCGCATAAGGAAGTTCGTCCGAAAAAGGCGATCCGCCCCCAAGCTGCTGGGACCCACCGCTACACGCCCATGCGCAAGGAAGTGCGTCAGGGCAAGAAAAAAAAAAATGCCCCCACTGTGCTGGGGACCCAGCGCCTACACCTTCGCACGCCAAAGAAGTGCGTCCAGGCAAAAAAACCAACCAAAGCGATTAGCCCCTCGACTCTTTGGGACCCACCAGCTCATCTTCATTGAGCAAGGAAGTGCGTGTGATCGGGACCCACACGGTCGAAGTGTGCGTAGTGTTGTCATCTGGTCATGACGTGTGCGTACATCTTGGTCGATGTAGAGACGCACGCGTGCATTAGCCGTAGTAAGCGTGCCGTAGCATGTACTGCGTCTGAGTGTGACGGCGAGTGCAAAAAATCTGACCCGCGTATGTGTACATCTGGTAGGTCTCCGAATGCCTAGTCAAGCATCGTCTGGCCGAGCTGCGTGTTCATGCGGAGAGCAACTTCATGCGTCGTGTTCATGGGAGAGCAAGAATGCATCATGTTCATGGGGAAGCAGCGGAATGCGTCGTGTTCATAGGAGAAAGCGGCGAGAATCCGTCGTGTTCATCGGGAAGCGGCGGAATGCGTGGGAGCCAACGGCAGGCGGAAACGGAGATGGAAACAAGGCACGGTGTACGCGCAGCAGAGAAAATGGCCTTGTGTTCGACCGGCGTGTTGAGCAGAGTCTGTTGATTAGGAGGGTATGGCGTGCCATAAGCGGAGGTAGCAGACCTCCTCTGATCGGAAAGCGAAGTCGTGTTGATCGGGGCGTGTGGCGTACCTGCCAAAATGGAGAAGCGGACACTGCTACTGTCGAAATGGGGAGTCCTGTTGATCGGGAGGGCATGGCGTACCGCCAAAGCAGCCGAAAGCGGACTTGTGTTGGGCCTTCTGGTTGAAAGCAAGGTCTGTTCGCCGGGAGGGTGTGGCGTACCATAAAGCAGGACTCCACGGATCTCTTGTTCATCTGCTGTCATCGACCTCCTCCGGCCTCCCACTGAGCTACAATCAGACCTCCTCCGGCCTCCACGGGCTCTGTTCATCTAGCCTCCACCGCTGCCTTCTCCACCATCTCACATTCATCCAGCCCTCCATCGTCTCTTGTTCATCCAACCCTCCAAACCACGAGGTCCTATTCAACCACCCTCTCCGCCACCCCTCGGCAAATCTCTTGTTCATCCGGCCCTCCACACCGCAGGGTCCTGTTCATCGGAAACAGCGCCACCGCTCACTGATTCATCAACCCCCATAACCTCACTTTGTTCATCAATCGATCGACTTGATTAGCAGCGATGGTGAAGAATAAACTCCATCGGGTTCGATTAACGGCGATCGATCGATCGCTTCGAGTTCGATGCTAGCGTAGCTTTGTAGTCTGTCGCTGGGTTCGATTTAGAGCCCAACACCTTGCTTAGGTTCAGATTAGAACCAGCGCCTCGCACACGCGTGCGTGCACAATACTGAGAAAGCAGCAGCATCGCTTCGACCCCGACCTCCCACATAGCCTTAGCTCCCGAAATTTTCCTACTGCTCGCTACTGCGGTTTTTCCGTCATGGGCAGCCCAAAGAATGTCATGCAGGATGAAAAGCCCATTTTCTGTCATGATTTTTTGTCATAAGTAAGAGCCCACCACATCTATGATGATCTTGGGATTGTCACAATTATCATCATAGAAGTGTCATATGTATAGCCAATTTTTTTTATTTCGGCCCAAAATGTCACGGATGTGTCTTTTTTTGTAGTGTGAGGCATTCGTGAGCCCTAGGCTACGTCTTGTCTAGCGCCGCTTCCAAAGTTTGGCGCTTCGGCGTGGCGGTATAAGGTGGTGAAAGAGTTCCTCAACTGCCGCATCGCTCCTCTCGGCGCCTCTCACGGGATGTGGGACTTCTCGCAGGGCACAAAGACCGCATGCACGGCCGGGGAGGAGGATCTGGCGCTGAAGTGCTTTGCGGATGGTGCTTCGAAGTCTGGTAGCAGCACTTCTCGGGGCAGCCTTGGCACAATCTTTGCCCTCTTGTATCTTTGCTCGGGCGGGGCCCGTTTTATGAGGCGGATGCCTGGCTTTGGCGAAATGAGGGGCTGCGCCCGGCTGGCCTCATAGGGGCCCCTTAAGAACCGATTCTTTGTGGTTGCTCTTCGATCGCCCAAAGTTGTTACTGTCTCAAGTGATGGAGCTGGGAGGCGAGAACCGCCCGAGGAGCTGAAGGAGTGATGCTGATATCTTTGACGCCTTGGAGCTTGCGGCATCTCCCAGCTTGATCTGGAGGCGATGGCGGGCGAGGTTGCTGCTTCGGCTCCCAAGACTAGAGCTTGAGGCCCGAGCCGTTCCTCATGGCGGTGCTGGTGGCGTCCCTAGGCGGTCCCCTTGGCGCTAATAACCTTAGCGCCTCTTCCATGCCACTGTCCGACCCTGCGCGGCGCTTAGGCCGATTCTCGTAGACTTGAGGCCCTCCACAAGAGGAAGGAGGCCTTGGTGGCGATGATCGCCCTTGCCGCCTGTTGAAGCCGGGAAAGTACTTTCGAAGTGGGCCAGTAAGTCCTATTCTCTCTGCTCCTTTACCTTACTATCCTCGCGGTGATTGTGGCCTTCGGGGCCGCCCTGCCGAATTTCTTGAGTCGGACCAAGAGCCATCCCCCAAGTCTTTGTCTTCTCCGGCGGCCTTGGTAGCGGTGAGCTCGAAGCGGCGCCCCGCCCTTTGGACCGGTCGGAGAAGTGGTCCGTTCCGCGGCGCCCTCGAGCTCAACAAGGCCTTTGTCCTCCTTCACGAAGTCCTCACGGGGGCACAACCGGCTTGCCTCGCGTTCCTCCTTTGATCGTGGATGGTGGTGGTGAAGTCGGTCTTGATTCCTCCTCTGCAGGGATGGACGGCGCCGAGTGGATTCTCGGCGAGTCCATCCGGCGATTCTTTGGGCGCCAGCCCTCAGATCCACGCTTGGAGGGCATGCCGCCCGGAGGGCCCTCCGTGATACACCAAAGCATGGAGGTGATACGGAGACGTGCTCGAGCATGCTCGGGGCGTTCGCCCTGTCAAGAGTTCTCTGTGAGGCGGCGGACACGGTGAGCTGGATCGGCACGGAACTCGCTGGCGCAGGATGCATGCCTTGTGTCCTAAGGCCGGCGCCTGCTGAGCATAGGCAAGTGAAAGTAGCCATCGCCCTTGAGCATCACACAGCGTGACCTTGATAGCGCCAAGGGCTGAGCGTCCTTTGGCGGCCTCGCGAGAGCACGATCCCAGGCCGTCAAGGAGGCCGAAGTGAACCGGCAGCGCAGGATGCGGAGGGCCAGCGTGGGAGCTCCAAGACTGGAGCAGCTCTCCGCGGCACAAGTGGAACTGCATGCGGCCGGCCTACATCCTTGAAGAGGCTTCTATCGACGACGGTGAGCCTCTGAAGCCTTGAGGCGCTGCGCTAGAGGCCGCCAAGCGCAATCTTGACCTTGAACGGTTGGAAACAAGGGAGCGCCTGGTGACTCAGGTAGAGGATGATGTCACTGCGCGGGAAGTCCGAGCCCAAGAAGAGGTCGACCACCATGTGGCAGTAGCTTCATACGGATCTTGTTGTGCAATACAAAGTGAGGGCTGGAGATGATCAGGGCGAAAACGAGGGTAGGACAAGCGGCCCTCGGGGGCCAAGCTAGCTAAAGTGGCCTTGGTCTGGACTCCTCCACGGCCGCACTCGGCATCATCTGAGCCAGGCTGGCCTTTTCTGTGCCGAGGCTGCTTCTTCTCCAACAGCCGGTCGATGGGCCCCGAGCCGTCTGCAGCGGAATGAGGACGCAGATCCGTCGGCGAGACTATGGAGCATGAGAATGCCCCTGCATGCTCGAGGCGCTCGGGGAAAAGAATAATCTTACCCTGAAGCAAACATTCTTGAGGCGGTTTGTTCTTGAGCCTCGCGTGATCAACTATGCTGGCAACATCGGGTTCTTCCGCGGATGTGGTGACACAGGTGGAGACCCGCTCTAACGGGGCTGTTGGCTTGTCGAGGAGAGGAGCCGAGCCTTGCTTGAAGTGCCTTGTCCGTGTCGTTCAGCTATTCTGCAGGACAAAGACCCCCTTTGATTTCCTCGCCGCCAAACTCGGTGTTCGTAGCCATTCGGCCCGAAACGTGAATGAGTGGAAGACAACGTGGGCGCCCTCGTCTGGGCCCTCGCATGTCGATGATGGCGTGATTGTGGCGCGGATGAAGGTGGCATTGTGAATGAGGCCGACACTGGATGGAGGTGGTGGCGGTGGTGGTGACAATGTCGATGGCGTCGGCTGACGCCTCTCGGAGGCGCCGGAGGGCGCGGTGAAATGTCCATGTCGCGACTCATGCATGTCACCGCTGCTTTTTACCTGCATGAAGAAGATTAGGCTCGACTCAAGAACATAAGAGCATTTTGGGAGAGGAGCCCTCATGTAAGGTTTTGCGATCAATATCCTTATAAGTATACTTGTCCACTTATGTTAAGACTCTGCGGCCCATCGCCCATGTGTCCGATTGACTGGTTTTACCTTTGTGACCACAGTGAGTCCCGAGAGGGCTGTGGGAGCTCTTGGCGCCCTCAAAAGCGTCCTTTAGGCTTAACCCATTGATCTGCGATCACGAGCCTCGGAGAGGAGTCTTGGCGGATGTCAGTTAGAAGCGTGCTTGGCCTGGCCGGATCACGAGGGCTCACGAGGAAAGCGGCCGATGCTAACTTTGGATGCAAAAGCTGAAACTAGAACCACGAGTGCTCGAGCGACGACTAAACACCCCTCCCCAAACACACGCAGAAGTCTCAATCTCAAAATCAACTTAAACTTCGAATCGAAGAACCTTGACAAGCAGAGGAAAAGGCAAAAAGGCAAAAAGCCGCGTCCGGCACCTAGTCTAGTCTTCGACGTCTTCTCACCAACTTCGGCGTCTTTCTCACCAGAGCCCCGAGGCCGAGGCGGCTCTCCAGAGACTCCAGGCGTGTACAGCCCACTCATTACGATGAGAGTGTCACAGGCGGCGAGCTTCACAGTAACAGGCCTTCTTCATAGAGTACCGGCCTTGCTTCATATCGCAGCACGAGGCCCGATGTTGCGCACACTACCGCCATTGGCAGCGGCGAGACCGAGGATGACTCAATGGGGTAGAAGCGGTCACAGCCAGTTCCCCGGCGACCAGGGTCCCTGCGGGGCAGGCCTGAGGCACCTCCCGGCGGAAGGGCCTACCTCTGAGAACGCCTTGCACCGAGCGCCATGGGGCCGAACCGAATCTCGGCCCCTCTCCTGCAGCCCAGTGCCCTCCTCCCGAGGGGTAGAGGCTGCAACATTGGGGCAGCCATTCACTTGTGGCGACACTGTACCTCCTGCGACCCATGGTTAGCATAAGTCTTGCTGAGGAATTAGTGGTACCCGAGAAGTTGCTGCCTGTTGCGCCGATCGTCAAGGAAGCCCTCTTGGGGTTCCCTGGAAGAGCTCAGACACTGGTGTCTCCAGCTCCAGCTGGCACGAGGAGCAGCCATGGTCTTCTTCCGGTGCGCACTCTCGATCCACCATGTGGGGCACATAAGCTTAGGAGCACCACCCCATGGGCCTCGCCATGGTGCCCTATCGCCACACCCAGTCGGCTGGGGCGCCATCTTGAGGGTGGTGGCGTGGTGGCCCACCGAGAAATGAAGGCATGGCGTGCACTCCTTCGCCCGGCGGAGATGGGGCAGTCGACTTAGCCGCCAGTCTTGGCAACGAGATTCGCAGTTAAGTAAACCCTGAGTCGCTTCGGAGTTGCGTGGAAACGTATGGGGACGCCATCTGGCCCTTCACAGATGCAGGGTGTGGGCCGGACGAAAGGAGGTGCTCTCGGCGGCGTATGTCAAGAGCTCGGCCACTCGCTCTAACAACACGTGGCGACCGCCCTCAGCTGCCGGCACCGTAGCAGCTCTCGGGCCACGTGGCTGTGACCTGGCGTTCGCTGCCTCCGTCCGGGTGTGTGGCGGCTAGCCGCAGCGTGGGCTTGAGGATCTTGCCTTTGACCGCTTTGCCGTGGTGTGAGGGCTGGCGGCGTTGACGCGTCGCCCGCGCAGCGCCCTGCGGGCGCGAGCTGCCTAAGCGCGCAGGTTGAAATGCATACTGGCCAATGACGCGGTATTAGGCGAACCCACGCCACCCAGCGATCGGTGTTGGCGGTTGGGTCGCTTGACATCGAAACGGCGAGGCTGCTGAACAAAGGTGGCGGAAGAATTCAGCGCACCTACTCGGGCGCGCCAAATGCCAGTTAGGGGTTGGGCGAGACCCTTGAGGTTGAACTCAGGGGTGCGCATGAAGATCTTTCCCTACCAACTCCGTCCGGAGCTTACGCAAGGAATCTGGGCTAGGAAGAAGAACACACAAGGGACCACGAGGTTTATCTTGGTTGAGGCCACCATTGTGGTTGTAATAACGTACTCTAGTGTGTGGTGTGGTGGATTGCCCTCGTAATGACGATGAACAATATACAGAGAGAACAGCCTCGTGAGGGGCTGTTCTTGAGCTGATGCGATGAGCTGCTTGGGTGAGGATTCATGCCTCTCTCTCTCTAGTCTATCATTAATCTGGATTTTCCCATCCCTCTCTTTGTAGTGGCTAGTCCTATTAATAGAGGAGGCCTGGGCCTCTTCCCAAATAATGAGCGGGAAGGGCTCCAACAATTGGCCATTTTGAAGGGGAACATCTAGTACACTTATCCTGACTAATGTTGTTCTTTGACTAGCAAAGACTACTGGTGATGGCTTAATAGATCACAGGCTCCACGATGACTTCCATCCTGACCTTCTGTGGTCTTGGTATTGTTGCCTTTGAAATAGTAACCTTTGCCTGATGCCTTGGCCTGTGCTTGCCCCCTTTGCACCAAAGGGGAAACAAGGACACTGCGCTAATGCTACTTCAAGTGAAATATTTTAGGAAAGCTCAATGATTGGCATGGCATGGATGAGAAAAGTGGACCCCACAAAATACTAAGGACAAGATCACATTTTAGGAAAGCTCAAAGCTCAAGACTCTACATTTTATATTTTAGTGATCCAAGATCACATTGAGTCTATAGGAAAAGCCAATACTATCAAGGAGGGATGAGGTGTTGCTTAATGTCTTACTTGCTCAAAATGCTCAGTGATATGCTTCAAAGCCCTCAACTACTTTCTAACATCCACATATGACCTAAACCAAAAGTCAAACTCGACCCCACCGATTCTTTCTATCCGGTGCCAGGGGATTCGACATGTCATAGCCAACGCCACAAATCCTAGGCAAATGGGTCTCACCGATAGGGATCTCGATCTCACCGAGATGGGATTGTAATCTCTGTTTCCTTAAATGGCTTTCGGTACCACCGAGATGAGCAATCGGTCCACCGAGATTACGCTATCAGAACTCTCTGTTTCCTTTTAAGTAACATTTGGTCTCAACCGAAATGAGCGAACGAGTCCCACTAAGTTTACACGACCAACTCTCTGGTTAGCTTATTACCAAAATCGGTCCCACCAAGTTTGAGTAATCGGTCTCACCAAGATTACGTTATTCCCTAACCCTAACCATATCGGTCGTGCTGGAGTTGCATGTCGGTCCCACCAAAATCCTAAGGGTCACTAGATTTCTTGAATCGGTCTTGAGTTTCTCAATTAGTCCCACCGAGTTTGGCAAGTTATTATTATGTAGTGAATTTTGTGTGGAGGCTATAAATCCCCTCCACCTCCCTCATCATTCATGGAGAGAGCTATCAGAATGAACCTACACTTCCAACTTGCATTTTCTGAGAGAGAACCACCTACACTTGTGTTGAGGCCAAGATATTCCATACCTACCATATGAATCTTGATCTCGGCCTTCCTCAAGTTGCTTTCCACTCAAATCTTCTTTTCACCAAATCCAAATCACAGTGAGAGAGAGTTGTGTGTTGCGGAGACTATCATTTGAAGCACAAGAGCAAGAAGTTCATCATCAACACACCATTTGTTACTTCTTGGAGAGTGGTGTCTCCTAGATTGGCTAGGTGTCACTTGGGAGCCTCCGAGCAAGATTGTGGAGTTGAACCAAGGAGTTTGTAAGGGCAAGGAGATCTCTACTTACGTTGAAGATCTATCGCTAGTAGGAAGCAAGTCCTTAGTGGGCGACAGCCATGGTGGGATAGATAAGGTTGCTTCTTCGTGGACCCTTCGTGGGTGGATCCCTCCATGGACTCACGCAACCGTTACCTCGGTGGGTTGTAGTCTCCATCAACATGGATGTCTGCGATAGCACCACCTATCGAAACCACGACAAAAACATCCGTGTCTCCAATTGCGTTTGAATTCTCCAAACCCTTCCTTTACATTCTTGCAAGTTGCATGCTTTACTTTTCTGCTGCTCATATACTCTTTGCATGCTTGCTTGAATTATGTTAAGATTGCTAGCGTGTTCTAAGATAGCTAAAGCGGTTAAAGACTAAAATTGGGAAAGTATAAGTTTTTATTTGGTCAAGTAGTCTAATCACCCCCCTCTAGACATACTTTCGATCCTACAAGTGCGTAGGAGTGCTAGGATCCGTGCAGCTAAAAAAATTTCATGATGAAATATGAAAGGAATCTTTTGGAATAGCAGAGGTCACGAAGACTTGGCTAAAGAAGGTTTCTTGCAAAGGCTTCCATTGAGTAGTAATGGATTTTGTAAGCTTTGCCGAGAAACTGGTAGAGATAATTTTTCACCACAATTTCTCAATACTTTATCGGGAGGGATTGATTTTGACCGGCATTGTTGCGCCACTTGAGAGGAAAGATCGGGTGGGATCTTACTCGGAATTACATCTTGATTCGGCTCAAAGTCCAAAGTGTGGTGATGGAAGACTTTGTAGTTAAGTTTTGGGTGAGGTCAAGGCCGATGGGTTTAATTGGGCTCGGTGGCTGATATAGTGCCGCATAAGGCCGAGCTCAAACCTAAATTATCCTGGTTCGATTTGTGGCTCTGAGCAGCTTCCAATCCTGGTGGGGGTGATTTCAACATTATTAGAAAGCGGAGGAGAAGAACAATGATAACTTTGGCCGGGAGATGGTCCTTCATGTTTAATACTATCATTGAAACCTTGGATATGAGAGAGATAGAGCTTTAGGAAGAAACTTCACAGGCTAATGCGTTGCCACATCAGATGTTTGAAAAGTTGGATCGAGTCTGGCTAGCATTGAATGGGAACAGTGTTTCCTTCATATGATTCAGTGCACTTTCCGAGTGGTATTCGACCACACACCTTTATTTCTAGATTCGGTGAGGCTACCCACTTGGGAAACAAAAATGCGTTTTTCGTTCGAGCTAGCTCGGTTTGAGCAAGGCGGCTTCTTTGATCTCGTGGCAGCTGGAATGGGCTAAGGATGCATGAGGTAGGACTACGCTTGAGCGTTGGCGAGAATAAGATTAGGCATTTGAGAAGTTTCCTCGTGGGTGGGCTAAGAATCTCACTACTAGGAAAAAGCCTAGCAACAGCCACAGGTTCTAGGTATATCGATGGCCAGGTCTGGCGCTACTAATAAGCCTTCATGACTAACTTCGTAGCGGCGGACACGTGCGCTCCGCATAGTGATATACAAGTGTAGCAATGGCGTTCTTAAGGTAGCTCACTACTGCTAATAGCTATAATTCGCTTCTCCTATACACTCTACTGCTACTACTGGCTGCTGCTAACTTTTCTCCACTTTCGCTCTTTAATTTTAGTAGTTTTTGTTTTTTTTCTGCATATTTGTTTTGTATTTGAACAGGCTTTATAGAAGAATCTTTAGCACATACAAATGTCATCATGATACACATACAAATGCCTGCGAGACCACAAATGTAACCATAGCATATACATACAAATAGTCTCATCATAATCATCATCCAACACAAAGTGGTATCTTGTCATCATCTCGAAAATAGCGATACATGCAAGTCTCAAATACTTACCTTCTGACTATGTCATCCATCTAAACAAAGGTATCTGTGAGAAGATATATATCACTGAGTGAGAGCGGAACTATGCACGGTACATGAGGTGGCGATTCTGAGTCCTCTCTTGGCGCTAAGCGTGAACCTCAAGTAACTAGCTCTCCTTCTTGTTTGCTTTTGAAGCCTTTATGCATTTGGCGCTAAGAACCCATTCACTTGCCCTAACACTCATACCACTCATTGTACACCCCGGAACCTTCCTTTGTAACGCACATAACACTGCCATATCGCCATCAACAAACTAGGTACCTGTTAGAGATGCATCTTCATGAAGAGGATGTACAATCATATGCAACAAAATATACAAGAGCAACACGAAAAAGAAAGGGTTAGCAACTAGATGCAACATATAGTACGCAAACTAATTAACAAGAGGTACGCATGTCATCATACGCAAACTAACAAAGTACCGTTACGTAAGTTCGGCAGGGAACGTGGACATCACAAAGTTTCATCGCTACAAAAGTATACAAGTTGAACCCGACACATATCATCATCGCATCATAAATCACTAGAAGTTCCATCCTTCCATATCATCGAGGATGGACCCTAGCATCTTGAACGACGTGAGGTCTAGACGTTGCATGCCTATGCAAGTTCGGACGTATCGATATAGGGCCATGGTGGAACATCCCCTCATCGACGACCTCTTTCATGAGGATGGCGCAATGTCCTTTGGATGTAAAGAAGTCATCTCTAAGTTTATAATCCACTTCTCCATGAGATTCCAGCCACTTGTGGATATGATCATCATTTCTGCTTGTCATGCGAAGCTTTTCGTGATCCGTGTTGAACTGAATCATGAGGTGGACGATGTAGAATCCATCCTTCTTGCTTGGTTTTGGGACATGCATGCAAGAAAAGTTAGTTTTATGCGCGAAACCCATCTTCTTGTTCCTTTGTTTCCTGATCTGCATGTGGCCACCTCTAATGCTGAAGCCTTGGAGAGCATCATCTAGAATATTCATTATGTGGGTGTAGTCCTTTTTCCGTAGTCTCAAGGGTAAAATACACGGAGGAGACTTGCGGTAAAGAACGATAAGGACGGCACGCCTGCTGGGAAAGACACCTCAAATTATTGTCCATATGAGCGAGAAGGAATGATTGAAATGTACGAAAGGGTTGTCCGAACTGACTTACTTTGGATGATAAGGCACGAGGACAATTTCATGGTCCTTATTCTCGCATCATGAAGTTTTGGAGGTACTCCTAGTAGTTTCACGCCTCAAAGTCGCCAAGACTCAAGAAAGACTCGTGCTTGTAGTACGGATCTGCCACAGATTTGCGAGACTTCTTCACTCTTCATGGACGGAGCTCATAGAAGGCAAAAAGGCGGACGATTGAAAATCGAGCCGCCTTTGTCAAACATCCCAAAGATATGGTCAAACCGCAGAAGAACACCTCCGCTGGCCGTGGTCGACGTAGCACTTCCTCAGCACACGAGCCGCATATGTGGATATCCTTGATCCTTTGAAGCTAGTAGGTTTTCTCAGCCGAGAGCACATGGTCGCAGCCTCCGAGATCCCCGGTAGTGCCTCCAAGGGTTTCAGCTAGCATCGCTCGCCTGTGAGATTGAACATGGACGACCTTTCATGGGTACATGCTCTTCGTAATCCATCGATGGCTATTATGTGCTCGCTTGTTTGGAGGCAGTCTTCCCCATTTCTTCCTCTCCTTTTCTTGGGCACACCTTCCAGACCCTTCCTTAACCCGTGCCCTGTGGTTCCCTGGCTAAGCATCAGATGACCCCGGCTAGTTGAGCTGTGTTGAGGCGGCATCTTCAGCGTGTCCTTTGAGGAATTCATGAAGAGAGACTTTTGCAATGCTTCCAACGACCTTCCTGCCGGGCATATCATCCATATCCTCATTAGCATGTTGATAGCCCATTCGTCATATGATTGACTCATCATATCTATGTCACGCATAACGCTTGTATTGAGGAAACCCATAGGGTCGACCTCCGCCTCATCATCCTTCGTTTCACAGACCGATTACATCAGCGATTATTGCACCCCTTCATATCATCCACCTCTCTCACCCGGCACTAGGAGCTGGTAATTGCGTAGGCGGGTGGAAATTCACGGAAAATTTTACATGATCTTTGCTAAAAGCCCCAAATTCACTAGAACGGAAATGAATCAACATTCTGCCGTAACATAGGCCACTCAATCATTTACCAAAATTGAACCAAAACATCACATGTCCAAATGACATGTCCAAATTCCAAACATGACATGTCCACATATCACATGTCCAGTTCAAATTTATGAAACTCAGCCTACCTAAATTCAGCCTACCTAAATTTGCATATAAATTCAACCTAGCTAAATTCATAACTAAATAAGTAACCTAATTAACCTAATTAACCCTAGCTAGCAGAGAGGGGGGCTAGAGGTGTAGGGGCAAGGAGGCAGGCCGACGATGGCCGAGGTTGGGAGGAGGAAGCAGAGGAGGAGGCAGGTCGTCAGGTCAGGGGCGAGTGCTGGCCGGGCAAGCTGTCGTGGGCGAGCGCCGAGGCGGAGGCGACAGGAAAGAGAGCGGATTTGGGGGAAAAGAGGCGGATGAAGAGAGAGAGAGGATTTTGGTTATGGACGAAAGAGCACGGATCGCGCTACTATTAATACAGTAGCTATAGCGGTTTTAAGGAAAACGCTATTGCTACCTTGACTAGCTGTAGCTCTTTTCAAGAAACCGCTACTACTATAACCAGTTCTCCTTTTCTTTTCCTTTATTTTCTCACTTTTTTTTCTCAGAGCAAAGAACGAAGGGAAGGCGATATATATTGCATCATTTGACGGTTAAATATGTATGCAAAATAGAAACATATATATTACATCACTGGGCCCTTGCATAATAATGGCTAAATGTGTATACAAAATAGGAACTATATAATATATATATATATATATATATATATATATATATATATATATATATATTACATCATTTGGATGATAACATACGGTTCCTGCGTTAACGCTTTTTGTTTTTGAGTCAGCTTCTTTCCTTCTTGTTCATTGAAGAATAATTGAGCCCTCATTGTGACTTTGCCTTTCCATGGAGTACGATTTTCTTAGGTAATGTAGTATTGATTCTTCTTTTGACGATACTTCATCATCATCGCATCTTCCTCATTGGGTTGCCATACTGATCGTAGTCTTCCTCGTTGGCGACTCCATCCATTCCAATGATGTTCCTTTTGCCTCTCCTCACGGCAAACACGGCTAGGATTATGCTGGTCGGTTATGAAGAAGCATTGTGTTACGGCTTAGCTTGTACCCATGGCTTGTTTTTGCAATTATGCTCACAAGAGCGCCTTGGTGTTGAGTATAGTCATGGTAGTGAAAATCCGGCTTTCTTTCTTACATTCTTAGCCCATCTAACACGAAACATCGCTGTCGGTGTCAAACCCGGATCTCGGGTAGGGGGTCCCAACTTCATGCCTAGGCGGATGGTAACAGGAGAGGAGGGACACAATGTTTTACCCAGGTTCGGGCCCTCTCGATGGAGGTAAACCCTACGTCTCCGCTTGATTAATATTGATGATATGGGTAGTACAAGAGTAGATCTACCATTGATCAAGGAGGCTAAACCCTAGAAGCTAGCCTATGGTATGATTGTTGAGATGTATGTTCTGCCCCACGGACTAAGGCCCTCCGTTTATATAGACACCGGAGGGGCTAGGGTTACATGTGAGTCGGTTACAGGTAGGAGATCTAGATATCCCAAGCAGAGTAGGGTTTTACCTCCATCGAGAGGGCCCAACCTGGGTAAAAACATCGTGTTCCCTGTCTCCTGTTACCATCCACCTAGACGCATAGTTCGGGACCCCTACCTGAGATCCTCCGTTGACACCGACAAGGGCCTTATTTTGGACCCGAAGGTTGCCACCTAACAGGTTCTACTCTTCCTCATTTTCCGAGGTGGCGCCTCGTTAAGGGCGGGCATCGCTGGAGTTGGCGATGTCTCTTATCTCTGTCAAGGGTGGCGCCAATGAGCGGTGAAATCCTCCTCACGTTGCCGCAGTAGGGGCTCTCGTTGAGCCGGGCGATATCCTCTCACTATTGGTGGGCGGGCCTCTGGAGCCGGGCGGTGTCTCTTCGCCTCGTTGCGCGGCGGGGCTCAAGGAGCCGGCGTGTCCTTCGTTTGTTGGCGCCAAGGGCTCGGCGGAGCAGGGCGCTGCCGACGCCAATGAGCGGGACTCTCGCTGTAGCCGGCATTGTCCTCTACCTCGCCCTCGGTCTCCCTAAATAGCGCGCCACCTTTACCCTCTTTAGTTAGCTTTTTGTAGGCGTGCCGAGCCTCCCACTCCGAGATGCGGTACCGCTTAACGCCGAGGCGTTCCGCGGGTGGAGCGGCCCAGCTGGCAAAGGTTTCCTCGCTTCCGCCTGGCCCATGGCGACTCTCGTCAGTAGTGCTCCAGAGGAGATGGTGGTTGTTACGGCGCTGGCTCAAGGCTTCATGGAACTGTTCCTCACGTGAGACCGCCACCCGTCCATATATTGGGCACGGGCTCCGATGGTCATGGTGCAGCACACCGAGGATGGCACGGAGCAGGAGGTTGGTGCCGGATCGCCGACTACCATGTTCTCCATTGGGACGTTGCTGCCCTCGCTGCCCGCCGGCCAGCCGGGTCGGCAAAGAATGGCTGCCATCTCCTCGTGGTCCGCCGTCCGCCTGGCTCCAAGAGGCGCTGGACCGCGAGGAAGCCATGGTGGGTGGTGTGGACAAGAGAAAGGAACTGATGTGATGATCGGCTATGGCCGGTGCAAGAGTTTATATAGCAATGGTGGGCGGGCGGAGGGATGGACGTAAGCCGGAGAGTAGCGCCCGCAACCACAGATTACACGTGCGGCAGATGGATGTGACGGATGACACTTGTGTCATTTGAATGCAGAGAATCGCTTGCACCGGGAAGGGGCAGCCGGGCCTTTACTTGGCGGAAGAGGCTAAGGGCGCAGGAGATGACTTTACTTGGATAGGATGACAATTGGGACCCACCAGGTCCATGGCCTCATGTACGCAAGTGCCTCCTTATTATATATACATATAACTATAATTTATTTTGCTTCCTCCTGGTTTCCTGACATCACGGTCCCACACCATGTCAACCTATGTACTCCCTCCTTTCCCGTTTATAGGGCTTATCTCAAAATTTTAGTTTTTTCAATTTTATAAGGCCTAATTTGGTTGTTTTCATCACATGTTCAGATTCCAAGGTGCATTAAATCGCTGCATGCAAATATTAAGAGAAAATTGACAAATGCATGTACTTTTATGTATGCATGCATTGCAATTAATGCATTGATAAACATAATTTTTGAGGATAACAAGAGCATTAATTAGGTGCTTGCAAAACTACAAAAGTATTCCACCACTCGCCATCTACCTTGATTGGTGAGATTTTTGAATTGAGCATTATAAACCGTAAAGGAGGGAGAAATAATAAACGAGAATTGCATTAAGAAGCGCCGCAGCTAGGACCAAGCAAATGAAAGCAGTATTTGTGTTTTTGAGGTGTGAGTATCGGGAGTTTTTTCATGTTTACCTCAGATATTAATTTTTTCTCCTCCGAACAACAACGAAAAACATCGCCGGTTGGTTAATCAACTGGCTTGCGGCCCTTCTAGCTCAGGCCGATATCCAAAGACAGATATTAATTTTTTCTGTTTGAAAATGTCTAGCCCAGCTATACTTTTTTAGGAATACCCGTGCAAGGTCAAGTTGTTATTCTCTGCTCACCGGCTGCAAATCTTTCCTAGGAGGGATGCATTAGGCTTAATAAGAAAATAGGCTTTAAGAAATAATAAATGGGATGTAATTATAAAACTGGGTAGTAACTATAAAATGCACCAAACAGTGATTACTTTATAAAATATTATTTTTTGAATATTGAAAATTTTAATTTTATTAATTGTTATGAAAGCAATGTTTCTGGATTTTTACGAATATAAATTTATATTGAAATTGTATTTAATCTGACTAGAAATTTCGCATAAAATATTCGGATCCCATCAAATGTGGGAAATTTTATTGTTCTGCTTGAACGGTTGGTTGAAATGGGCCATACTTTTTAACAAACCAGAATAGGCAGTAGTAAATTCCATTAGAATTCAAAAATGGCTACATCTTACAAATCTCAAATGGGCTATAAGTTCTCTCGCCACACTCTCGGCCCATTAAGTTGACGATCCCCTAAAAAACAGAGTTGACGCTGATGCAAGGCTTTGTCAACTTATAGTCAACACACCTGCTCTAGCTGCAAGGGTCGCTGGATGTCCATCCAACGGATGCCGCGCTTCTTCGGCCCGGATATTCTAGCTTCAACCCGCCCAAAAATGATTCTCCCCGACATCCGGGGCACACCGCTTCGAATAATTGACAGCCTACTAAGTTGATGTACCAAGGGCTTTATCAACTTAGTCAATATAAACGCATTCTAGCTCAAGAAGACCGTCGACGATGTCCATCCAATGGCCGTGCTTCTTCAACCTCGTCTTCTTTGGTTCAAATTCCGCCAAAAGTAGCTTCGTCAGTGTTACCGCTTCCTCGCTTCCCATGTTACCAGGCTGCTGCGGAGGCCTCACCGCTCTTCATTCCCACCGCCAAAGCCATCCCTCCACTCACCCACACCCTCGTTATTCTCAAGGGCGACGCTAGTAGCCAAATTCAAGAACCTTTGTATCTCTCTCACAGGCATCCACCGCCGTTTTCCCCGGTGCCCGCCCCTTCCCAGTTCGCACGTCTACCGCCGTGTGCCTTTTGCAGCGTGGTCATCGCGGGTCAAGGAACAACTTCCATCTGGACGTGGATCAGACGTGGAGAGGTCGACAGCTTGTCCACGACAACCGCAAGGGAAGTGCCTCCTTATTACGCCGCAAAATGATTCGTGAAAAAATGATTCGCCGATCGCCGGACCCACGAGCTACATCTTCACACGCAGGAAGTGCGTCTCAAAAATGATTGCCTCGACTGCTGGGACCCACCACTACATCTTCGCACGCGAAGTTCGTCTCAAAAACGATCCGCCCCAACCGCTGACCCACCATACACCTTCGCACGCAAGGAAGTGCGGCCCCGGCAAGAAAAAAATGGTTCGCTTCGATCGCTGGGACCCAGCAGATACACCTTTCGCATCGCAAGGAAGTGCGTCCGCAAAAACCAAACGATTCGCCTCGACCGCCGGGACCCACCACCACATCTTCGCAGTAAGGAAGTGCGTGATACCGGACCCACTGGTCGGCGTGTACGAGTGTTGTCATCCTGGTCGCGAACGCACGCATATACCGGTCGATGTAGAGGCACGCACGGTCGTAGAGGCGCACGAGTACGGGTACACGCATGCACAGCCGCCGTGGTGCAAGAAAGAAAATACGCCACGTATGTACATACAAAGGGTCTCAATGCCTAGTCAGCATACGCACGGGCGCAGGGCTCGTGGTTCGCGCGGAGGCAACTAATGCGCCGTGGTTCTATGGGGAGGCAAATAACGCATCATGTTCATGGGGAGGCAACTAATGCGTCGTTCATGGGGAGGCAAAGTAACGCGCCGGTTCATCGGGAGGCAACGGAATGCGGGAGCCAACCGCTTGGGATGTAATCAGAGATGGAAACAAGGCCCGTGTACCGCAGGTGCAGGAAATGGCCTTGTGTTCGACCGCCGGTTCGGAACGGGTCCGCTGATTGGGAGGGTGTATGCATCGCGAAAACGGAGGTGACAGACTCCCACGGTCGTAAACGGGGTCGTTGATCGGGAGGCGGTGGCGCATCGCAAATGGAGGAAACGGACCTCGCCACGGTCGAAATGGGGGTCCTGCTGATCGAGGGGCACATGCATCATCAAGAAACGGACGTAAACGGACTTGTGTTGGAGCGCTACGGCCGAAACGGGGTCCCGCTTCATCGAGGGTGTGGCGATCAGAAAACGGACTCCACAGTGATACCGTTCATTCGCACCATCGACCTCCTCCAAATTTCCACAAAGCACCGCCGACCTCCTCCAGCCTCCACGGGCTCCTCGCTCATCTAGCCTCCACCGCACGCTACTCCACCATCTACCGCTCATCCAGCCCTCCATCGCTCACTGCTCATCCAACCCTCCAAACCACAGGGTCCTATTCAACCACCCTCCACGGCCACCCTCGACCGCCTACGCTCATCCAGCTCTCCACACCACGGGTCCTGTTCATCCAGAGGCAACGCCACCGCCACAGCTTCATCCAACCCCCGCAACACTCACCGCTCATCCAATCGACGACTTCGCAGCGCAGCAGGGCGAATCTTCCATCGGTTCAGCTTAACGCCGACGATCGACGCTGGTTCAAGAACGCCAGAGCCTGTAGTGCAATCGCCGGGTTCGCCAGAGCCCAACACCTTGCTTGGGTTCGAGCTAACGCAAGACACACGCATGCACTGCACGAGAAACGCGCATCGCCGCCCCGACCTCCCACAATAACTGGCAACTCCCCGAAATTTTCCTACCGCTTATAACACGTTTTTTCCGTCATGGACGGCCCAAAGAATGTCATGCGTGATGAAAAGCCCATTTTCACAAGTGATTTTTGTCATAGAAGTAGGAGCCCACCACATCTATGATGATACCGGGTTCTGGCCACAATTATCATCATAGAAGTGTCATATGTATGACAGAAATTTTTTCGCCGCCCAAAAATGTCACGGATGTGTCTTTTTTGTAGTGAGACGCCGTGAGCCCCCGACTTTCGCCTAGCGCCGCCTAAAGTTTGAGGGCCGACGCGACGGCGCCCAAGGTGGTGAAGGAGTTCCTCCAACACCGTGACGCCTCTCCAGCCGCCACTCGCCGGATGTGGGACTTATGGGCACAAAGACCGCATGCTTCGTGGAGGAGGATCCGGCCTCAAGTGCTGCGGATGGTGCTCGTGGTCCCGACCGGCAACCCTTCTCCGTGCAGCCTTCACACAATGCTGCCCTCTTGTATCTTTGCTCGGGCAGGCCGATTTTATGAGGCAGATGCCTAGCTTGATTTACGAAGGCTGCGCCCGGCCGGCCATGGGGCCCCGCAAGAACCCAGCTTGTTGTGGTTGCTCTTCCGTCGCCCAAAGTTGTTCTGCCTCAAGTGATGGAGCTGGGAGACGAACCGCCAGAGCTGGGGGCGATGCCGATATGTCGACGTCACATGGAGCCCCTCAAGGCGCATTCCCCAAGCCCGCCCGGAGCAGTGGCAAAGTAGGAGTTGCGGCCACGGCTCCCAAGACTAGGGCTTCGAGGCCCCACCGTTTCATGAGGCGGTGCCTGTGGCGCCCCTAGGCCGTCCCTTGGCGCCATAACCTTGACGCTTCCATGCCACGGCCTCCGAGCGCGAAGCGCTTTCGCTTAGATGAGACTTCGAGGTTCTCCACAAGAGGAAGGAGGCCTTGGTATGGCGACGCTTTGCCGCCTTGTGAAGCGCAGAAGTACTTTTGCCGTGGACGAGTAAGTCCTATTCTCTCTCTCCTTTACCTTACTATCCTCGCACTGACAGGCTCTTCAGGCCGGCCCCGCCGAATTTGTTGAGTCGGACCAAGAGCCATCCCCAAGTCTTTGTCTTCACTGCCTTGGGCGTGAGCTCGAAGCGGCGCCCCGCCACCGGACCGGTTGCCACCTATTAAAACTAAGCATGACAAGCATAAGAAAATTTTCATCTAGTAGTAACAATAACCATGCTAAATCCAATATTGTTACTCCTAGTAATTCTTTGATTCCACTAATGTTTCAAGCCAAGTTACACTTGAGCAAGAAAATAGTTTATTGAAAGGGATTATAGAGAAAGGTGTTACAAGAGCCTTGGAAGCAAGAACTTTGAGGAAATTGTTCAAGCAAGGAAGACACCGAAGAATCAAGGAATTGGTTTTGAGCGAAAGTTCAACGCCGAGGGTGTTGAATGGGAAGAAGGTCAATATCCCACTCCAAAGTTTGTTTCTCAAAAGGAGAAGTATGATCCTACTTCTTCCAATGAGGAACAAGCTCAAGAGACCTTCCACCACAAGACCACAAGCTAAAAGGGAAGGACAAGCTTCAAGAGGAGATTGATGCATTTATTGAAGCACCTAAAGCCATGGTCAAGTGGGTTCCCAAGGAAACGCCAAGTTCTACTTGACAAGCTCAATCATACCCCAAGGATTCCCATCAAGATGATGTGGATCCCAAGAAGAAGAACTAAAAGTTCTTGAGGGTGACTCCCCAACATACTTCACTCACATTCATTTTGGCAAGGACTTGTGCAATCAACTTCCACATCTTGCACTAGTTCATGGAGTCACAAACCCTCTTGTTGGTAAGTCAAGGGACAAGGCATCATTGCTTTCATGGACATCATCCGTTGTATACTTCAATCTATGTCCATGGATATCCTTGTTTGTTCCTTTGGGACTAACCCATGTAGGTATTGAAACCCAATCCAAAGGATTGCTCCCAACCTTGATGATCTTCATCAACAATGAGCATCCACATCTTCAACATCTACATGAAGTCTTCTACGACAACCCAAGGTTAGTTTGACCTTTAAAAGGGTTCTCACATCTAGGGGAGCCCTAAAGAATTGAGCTAAAGCATCTTCAAATGATGTGAACACATCAATGTTTATGTAAAAGTGGTAACCCCACTTGTGCTTAAACGATGAGTATGACCTATGATCAAATGTCCTCATTTGACTCCTAAGTCAATATACTCATATAAAGATGACCTAGTCATCCAAAATTGTGTGCTAGTTGTAGAGTTTAGATTTGCATGTTTGACACATATTTCATTTCTATCTTATTGTGTGAGCATTTGATGCATGATTTTATCCATTCGAGGACATCCATTTGTTGCTTTGGTCTTTGGATTTTCTTTTTGACCAAATGGATGGACAAGAATGCCTAAGTTCCTCCCTAGCTATCTATGCTTTCTTGTCTCAAATTCTATTCATGCTTATATCACAAACTTTGAACAAGTCATTTTTGGACACACCGAGTGAGGAGCACTCGAGCCACCGATCCGTCAAAGACTTAACTTCCAAAACCTTCTAAGTATTTTCGGTCGACTCAACCCACTCAAAATCGGATGACCGAAAGCACTTGATTGATCTAGGTTTTCACCTCGGTGAAACCGAAGTTGCAATTTTCGGCGTGATCAAGTGTGTAATCGCAGAAGTTATCCATCTCGGTGCCACCGAAGTTTTACAACTCGTCCCACCGATGCCTAAAGGGTATATATATCGAGGGCAGGCGCTGATTCCTTCTTCAAAACGCCTCGCCCCAAACCCTTTGCTGCCATCGCGTAGTCTCAGGATCATCTCCGCTGTCACTGGCGCCTCGGCGCTGGTCTCCATCGCTGTCAACGGACATTCACTCCGGCCACAGCCAGAGAGAAACTCCACCAAGTTAGGGTGAGTTTCGATCCTCTCGTGCTTCAACCTCCGATTCTATGCACGATTGGTTTGCCTAGCTTGCCACGTTTGAGATCTTCCTATCCAGCAGATTAGTTCGTTAGAACGAAATTCGAGTAAAAGTTTTAGGGTTAGGTTTCGCCGAACACATCTCGGTGAGACCGATTCTACATTCTCGTATGACCGATTTGGCCTCGCACATTGATCGCACTTTTCGTCCAACCGAAGTTGTGCAAATCGGTGCGACCGAAATGAGGATTTAGTGAAACCCTAGTGTTCTCGGAAGATCGAAACCCATTTCGTCCAACCGAAAGTGGTGTGAATGGTTCTGTTAGACACTTCGGATTCACCGAATTTTAGACCCGGTCCGACCGAAATGCATTCTATGAAAACCTAAAACTGAAATTTGAACTCATTTTTTTGCAAAATCTTCGTAGTTTGTGATAACTCTTCTATTCTGCCTACACCTAATCTATTCACAGGTTGTCACCATGTCGATGCCGTGACAGCCGTAACAGGTCCTGAATCACCAATTGCTGAGATTCCAGAGGCGCACTAGTCCCGAGGCCAGCAGTTTTCAGATGATGGTGAAAGGAGCACACCAAGTGGTTTGCCTCGCGCCACCTGTGCGTGAAGAAGAGAAATTTCGATGAAGAGGATTCTGATTTTATCCGAGGAAGAGATTTCTCCAAGCCAAAGAGGAAAGTTGTTGCCAAAGAGCATCAAGGGCAGAAACCAAGAAAGGCACCAAGAAGTGAAGAAGTCCACAGCTGCTAAGAAGCTGAGTATGGAAGAAGCAACTTCAAGTAAGTGAAGAAAACTTCCAAGAGGAAGAGAATTGTGCATGATGAAGCAATGATGATGATGATTCTGATGAGGAAGCACCCCGCCTCCTCGGGCTTCAAGTTGATGGGAGATGCCATCGCAGGAGCACCTTCAAAGCCCAAGTCGCTCCAAGAAGGCAGCTCAAGCCAAGCCCGCCAAGCTCCAAGAAAACTGTCAGAACATCCCACTTCAGAGAAGAAGAAAGACAATGTGCCACCAATGAGTCCGATGATGAGGCACCAGATTTGAAATCGCTTAAATTGCCACTTCACAATGATGTTCATCCTCAAGCTGAAAACATGAAGGAAAGAAAGGACAAAGGACCTGTGCTATGGAGACAAGCTGATCCATATGCGAGGAGAAGGACTCTGTAGATCCAAGGTTCCACACCGAGAGCAGCAGGATTTCTATGAGACTGTGTTATGGACAAGAAGCCCATTGTTGCGTACACTCGCTATGTCGACGGGCATATATTGATAGTGAAGAGCACGAGACTTCTTTCCACATGTGCATGAGAGCTTTATCGCATGTGGTGTTGCTGAGTTTGTTGGTCGAAGTTGACAGATTGAATGATGAGATGATCATGCAATTCTATGCCACAACTCATTTCTATCCGATGGTAAGATCACATGGATGATCAAGGCCAAAGATTCTCTTCACTTTGAAGAATGGGCAGCACGCTGAATGCTCCAGCAGAGAGAGGATGATGTTGATGTCTATGGTATTCCCAAGAAAACCATGAGTCTATGAAAATATGTACAATGAGGTACCAAATAAGGATGTAGAGATCTGGAAGCTCAGCTCAATGTATCATCTCCAGCAGGTCTCCCTACCACAAACACAATTCGAGGCATACCCGATGCCCAAGTCCGAGATCATCGCATGATAAGAGGCTATTCTATCAACATGCTGCATATACTTGATCGAAGGCACCTTTCAAGGTGATGGACCGATAGTTGAGACTATCAAGAGGACTGCAGCAGACTGAAGAGGTCGTGTGGATTTGCCCCGCACATTCAGATGCTTATCAATGCCAAGTTTGGCACGGCAACTACTTGTTGGATAGACCACACTTGCCACGCAGCCCGAGCATGAGGACAATGAAGTTGTGATGGATGAGGATGACCCAACGCCGCTTGAGGGTCAAGCAAAGTCCTGAGCTGCCAAGAAAGCTAAAGCTGAGAAGGAAGCAAGAGAGCAGCAGCTAAACCCAAGGGTGTTGGAGAACAGCTCCTTGAAGCTACCCAGAGGATTGAACAACGCCTGCCAAGATTGTGCAGTCTCAGAGAGTCTTGAGAGGATTGTTGAAGACAAGATCCATGCCTGATGTCAAGTCGATCAAGTGCAAGTCACACAACAAGCTTGAGGCAGATATCGAGGAAGCAAAGAGGGAGAAGGAAGAGCTCATGAAGGAGATGCAGGATGACCTAGTCCAGATGAATATGAACAGCCTGCCCGTTCCTACAAGACCCAGATCACTGCTATTCCAAAGGATGACACCGTGACTACAGCCTCAAGACCTCCCACAGCTCCATCGGCCCAGCCCAGCTCCAAAGGACCACTCCTCCAGCCTCCTCGACATCGCAGGTTTTGTAGATGCAGCCATCTCAACTCCATCAACCTGCATAGAGCCGCCAAGCAGAGTCCCTAGTGACGCTTAGCTCTATACCTTTCAACTTTTTGGTAACTTGTTGCCAAAGGGGAGAAATTGTATAGATCATAGGACTTCGAGAGAGAGTGCTTTGTCTTTGCGCTTTTGCTCTTTCGCTTATTTGCGGTCTTTTGAGATACTTTTGAGTTTTTCGAGACATTCCGGTGTTTGATACTACGCTTGCTCTACTTTGATGAGTGCTTGGTCGCATTATGCCTTAATGTGTGCTTAATGTTTATCATATGCTATTCATATCTTGTATGACCATTTACTCATGTCTTGGTGATTGGGTGCATGCTATTCATTCTTATCATTTTGTGCGCCCACCAAGATGTATGTGACATGGAAGAGTGACCCATGATCCTAATCGATTGTGCATTTGCATTCAAACGCAAATCTTAAATAATGCACAAATTTAGGGGAGCCCTTGCCATCACATACTTCTCAAAGCTTAATTTATATTATTCATTGATTATATCATTTTTCGTTTTGATTATATGTTGTCATCAATACCAAAAAGGGGAGATTTAAAGTGCAACTAATCCCCGGGTGGTTTTGGTAATTAATAACAACATATATATCATTGAACTAATAGTTTCTTGAGAATCATCTAAAGTTCAGTGATATGGGTATGGCAATGATCAAGATGTGGACCCTCAAAATGCTAAGGCAAGCATTGGCAAAAGCTCAAGACTCATTTTTGGTTTAGTGATCCAAGATCACATTGAGTCCATAGGAAAGCCAATACTATTAAAAGGGATGAGGTTATGATAATGATCCGGTTGCTCAAAGTGCTTGGTGATCTATCTCCCAAACTATCGCAATCTTTCATTCCAATATACACTCATAAGTAATCTCGGTCCCACCGATTCCATAAACTCAACCACACCGAGATGAACCACCTCAGCCATATAGCCAAACCCTAGAAATCTCGGATTTTCCGATTCAAAACTCGGTCTCACCAAACTAGTGTTGCCAAGCTTCAGAACCTTCTTATCAAATCGGTGTCACCGAGATGATAAAGTCGGTCCCACCGAGATTGGCAAACCCTAGTCTTTGGAAGAATCGACCACCGAGATTGTATTTTCGGTCCCACGAAAATCCCAACGCTCACAAGATTTGAACTTTGGGTCTCACCGAGTTGTCAACTTCGGTCCGACCGAGATTGGTCAAATGTGTGTAACGGTTGGATTTTGTGTGGAGGCTATAAATACCCTCCACCTCCTCTTCATTCGTGGAGAGAGCCACGTAAAGAACTACCACCCTACCTTACATTTCCGAAAGAAACTACCTACCCTTGTGTTGAGACTGTTGCTCCACTCCCACCATATGAAGCTTGATCTCTAGCCTTCCAAGTTGCTTTCCACTCAATCCTTTCTTCCACCACAGCCAAATCAGGAGGAGAGTTGAGTGTTGGGGAGATTATCATTAAGCACAAGAGCAAGGAGTTCATCATCACCAACACCATCTATTACCTTGGAGGGTGGTGCCTCCTAGATTGGTTAGGTGTCGCTTGGGAGCCTCCACGAGATGTGGAGTTGAACCAAGAAGTTTGTAAGGGCAAGGAGATCGCCTTACTCGTGAAGATCTACCCCAGTAAGGCTAGTCCTCCGTGATGCCATGATGGCATAGACAAGGTTGCTTCTTCGGACCCTTCGGGTGGAGCCTCCGTGGACTCTCGCATTACCTCCGTGGGTTGAAGTCTCCATCAACGTGATTGACGATAGCATCACCTATCGGAACCACGAGAAAATCTCCGGTTCCAAATTGCGCTTGTTCTCCACCTCTCTTTACTACATGTGCAATTTACTTTCCGCTGCCAATACTCTAGAATTGCATTGTAGGGTGATACTTGACTTGATCATCATTGTGAACTTGCCAAAAACTTGTCTTAATCAAAAGGCTAAACTTTTATATTGTCAAGTAGTCTAATCACCCCCTCTAGACATACTTTCGATCCTACAAAGGGCCAAAGGCCCAAGAGGATCGTAGATTCGATCATTTATATGCCGAAGTATGCCATGTAATGTCCTTCTAACGCCGATTCTGCCGATCCGGACGCCGACGATCTTCCCGACTCGATGAGTGGGTCTTTGGCGCCCGGATGTAAATTTATTCGACCGCTTTACCTGCCTGCCGACGAGGAACGAGGCGGAATCCCCAGAGGACCCGCCAGAGGAGGCTTGAGGCCCCAGCGACCTCGACTTTGTGCCGACTCTACCCGAACCCGAGGGTTCCAGAGTCCGCCAGGCCACTTTGAAAGAAGGGCAGGATACGACGCCGCGCCTCCGCCCAACAGAGGCGCCGGATAACCTCGCCGGAGGCGCTTAAAGGCGCCCATCAAGGAAGAACACCACACCTCATGAGTGCGGTGATTGAGAAGGTCCACCGCCAAGGGCGGCGACTGGTCCGCAACAGCCTTCTAAAGGCTTTGAGGTAAGAAGTTTAAAATAATGTAATGTAATACCGATAGACAAGAGTCTCGATGCTTAGTTCGTGTTCGGAAAGAAAAGCCGGACTAAGGATCTAACAAGATATACGCAGGGTTTCTAAAAATATGTCAATATGGGTTTGGTGTTGTTGACTCCCGATTAACGGCGGAGGTCGAGCGTGAAGAAGGACCTTGAGCGGTCGGAGCAAGAGCTCGCCATGCCAAGAGGCATCTCGAGGAAAAAGAAGGTGAATAACACCACTTTAAATAAGTACCTTACGAAAAGGGTTTTGGTTAAACAAAATTAATAAGGATAATATTGTAATGCAGGGCCATGAACGAGGTGGCAGCCTCGAGGATGCCGTCTGGGTCGAACGCAATGCGGCCTGAACGGATGAGCGAGAAAACAAGTGGCGCTGGTGGCGGAAGTTCCGAAGAGCTCCTGCTCTCATGAAAAGCATGAGAGTTTGGAGCGTGACTCCAAGACTCGAGAGTCCGAGCTTGCCTCGCCTCGAAAGTGCAAGTCCGCCAAGGCCGAGGCTCGTAAGGCCCTTCAGAGGTAGAGGACATAAAGAAGATAACGGCGGTAAGGCCTTTTTCATGCAGAGCAGGCACGTTAATGTAAATTACCGGATACTTACCCGAATTTGGAGCTCTCTGGGCGCTTGCAGATCCGCCGCAGAGTGTCCGAGCGCCGCTCTATCGTGGGCGAGGAGGGGAGCTCGACGAGAAGGTCTTCGTCTCAATATGCCGAGGCCGCCATCCGGTGCTTTCAAGCGACCAGCTCAAGCAGCCTGGTCGAACTCACAAGGTAGCCGAGGAGGCCATGAAGGGCCTCATAGTCCGACTATGGCTCGATAGTGCCATGCCCGGCAGCTACTTTGGCCTAGTGCGTGGCTGGTGGATGCGTGTCTCAGCTGGATGTGATCAAGCGCTTCCCAGTATTGAAGGTGTTGCCGGGCCCTTGCCCGCATAAAGGTGCAATGGGCAAACCGATGCGGATTCTCACGGATCCGCCGCCGCCGGGCAAGGAGCATCGCACGCCGAGCGATATTATAAAGTTGTCTCAAGGGAGCTCGCGATATTGCGTATGAGTGCTCCCGAGATGTAATTTTGAGTGAACTCGCTCAGATTTATCCTGGGCGCTGAAAACTTCGCTATATGCGCCATGAGCAACGCTATTTAATTTAAAATATTACCTTCGGCGGCCGCTTGTAAAATCTCGAGAGATGGCAAGTTGTTGGCTTCACCCAGCTACAAGGGCTGGGGTGTTCGGTGATAAACTTGAGCACTCTTGTTCCCATTATTGGGTCCATCTAGGAGGTGCTCAACACGACTAACAAGGCACCGGACTTATAATGCTTGAACACTCACTTAGCCATAGAATTCTATAATTTTAAATTTCGCAAGCCCTCGGTACTGGAAGACCAATCCGGGCGCTATCCACGCTCGCTTGGACATCATCCGAACTCGCAAGCGGCATGAGTCTTTAGGGACCCGAAGAACCTCTCTAACAAGATCAGCCTCGCCTTATCATGCCGCCAGTTTAGCTTCCATCGAGGCGTAACTCCGCCTAACCGGGCGAATCGCAGTGGTTCTCCCAAAGGTACCTTAGCCGACGGAACGCACGAAGGTACCAAAACATGGGAGCCGCAAACCCAACTATTGACCCAAGACATGATTCGAGCTGATTCATATAATGCTATAAGTTCGGGTGCCGACTTGTGAAAGTGTTCGACTTAATTACACCATAATCCGGGAAATGGAGCCTCGGATTCGCCGCACTAAAGTATACGGTGCAAGATGTCATGTAATGAACATATATAAGAGGTAACGCAATTGCAATAAAAGGTAATGTACTTGCAAAAAGGAAGTGCTCAGTTATTTATGAAAGAAGGTCGGCTAATAATTGACTGATACAAATAGTGCGGTAAGCAAGGGATTTGGACTAAATTAACACGCCCCTCCGTGGATGAGCTGCGACTTGGTGTATGTAATCGAATTTAATGCTCGTAATGGAGACCACCGATTGTTCGTCGCAGCCTTCTTTAGTCCCTCGATCGTTGCATCGTGAGTTCGCAAGGCGCCATCGAACAAGGCTTCGATTACAGAGTCCTCGTACATAAAAAGAAGAAAAGATAAAAGTAAACCTAAGGGGGCGCCGATGAGCCCCTCGTGTGGTCGAGCCGCACTCTTTGTCCCTTGTGATCAAGCCCTCCCTGCGCCCATGGTTTCTCCAAAGCGTAATGATGTACGCGAGTGTTATTCTTGCGATCATGCGCGGCAGAGGGTGGGGCCGCATTGTTACGCTCGGCTCGATCGCGCCAGTGGTCTTGGTTGGCGGTTCGCGCGCTTTTGCTGTATCCGCTTTTAATTGCCGGACTTGAGAATTGCCCGAGAAGGCTGCTCAGATTTCGCCGAGAGTCCAATGTTCCTCCGCTCGGAGGGAGCGCCCGTATTTCCATTGACCGTGATGACTCACGAGGGCCCGCATTTTGAGCTTTAGGTATGCATAATGCGGCACCGCGCTGAATTTTGCAAATGCGTTCGTCTCGAAGCAGAGCATGATAGCCGCCATAAACGGGACTATGTCAAGATTAACTCACCACTTCGAAGTTATCCGTGATCCAAGACCACTTCCAAGCGGATCGAGCCTCGCATAGCTGGCTTCACTCGGATGACACCTTTAAAGGTTGTCTTTGTAGGCTTAATCTTGATGGGTCTATGCCCATTTTATGCGACCGTATCCCGATAAAGCAGGTTCAAAGTTGCTACCGCGCCCATCAGACTGGGTCGTGAAACCCATCGACGATTGGGTCTAAGACCAATGTGGCGAATCCGCCATGGCGATACTGGTCGGGTGGTCTCTTCGATCGAAAGTGATCGGGCAAGAGGACCATGGGTTGAACTTTGGGCGACTCGCTCCATCGCATAGACGCCCCAGAGTGCACGCTTCCTCTTGGGTATATGGGTCACAGATATCATATTCACCGTCCGCACTTGTGGGGGAAACCCTTCGTCTCTATTGTTCGGGCGGGGTCTCTTCCTCGCGCCGCTTATTTAGCCCCTTGTCATTGTGTTCGCATTAACTTGCAGCCTGCTTGAACACCCAACAATCTCTATTGGTCCGGTAGCTGGTTTTGGGGTGCCATGTATCCGCATAGACGGTCGAGTATTCGTCCAGATTGACGGACCCGAGTGGTTCTTTTGAACGGCTTTTGCGTCGACTGGTTTAGAGCTCGAATCCGCATTGACCGCCAGATTCCTTATCGCCGCCAAGCTACGCGCGCTTTGTTTTTATTCGACGTGACTCCGTTGTTGTCCTTAGTATCCGGACCGCCAGGTTTTTACGAAGATTGTTGCTGCGGCTAGCTAGCTTGTCCTCTCCGCACAAAAGCGGTCATTAGCGCGTGAGGGCTGCCATGGATTTCGCTTTTCCGCCCCTGTGCCAGCTAGCCATTCGCCCCGGATGTTATGCTTGAAGGCTGCAAGGGCCTTCGATCCCGGACAAATGACGATTTGGTTTTTCTTCGCCAAGAACCGTGGTCCATAATTGTTCCGCCGATTCGTCTGCTGCTTAATGATGTGGCTTAAGTCATCGACGTTCGTGGTCGCATACGCGTTTTGAAGTTATCAAGGAATGCGGCCTCCGTGTCTTCCCAACACCCAATCGACTCAAGGGCGGCTGTTAAGCCAGCCGAGCTGGTCCTTAGCTTGAGGGAGATATTTGATGGCATGAAGATCGCCGCTGGCCATATGGATGTGGAGAAGATAATCTTCAATCCACACCGCTGGGTCTGTGTACCATCGTAAGATTCGATATTTACGGTTTAAACCTTCGGGATCCGATGATCCATTACTTCATCGGTGAAGCATAGCGGTGTGTGGCGCTCAGATTGAGTAATATCGCGACGCAGCTCGAGGGAGCGCTGTCTCGTATGTTTGGCCCGCCGCTATGTCCGGGCGCGACGGTATTCGGCTGTGGGTCGAGGGCGCCAGCGTGATCCATAGATGGATCTGGATTGTCTTTCTTTGTCCTCCAATATGTCTCGCAAGTCCGCGGTTCCCTTTGGCTTCAGATCGCTGGAGCGATGCCGGGTACGGTTTTGGCCGGGGCCTCAATGCCTTCCGTCAGCGCCACGGGTGGTCGGTCACCATGTCATGTGCCGGTGATGAAGGTATGTATGCTTCCTCCTCTAATCGGGGAGCAGCTTATGCCTTGGGTAACTTTTGAGGGGCGATGAGATTATGTTTCGCCGCGAGGACCTCGGTCCATCGATCGCCAGCAGATCCCGATCAGCTTGAGCTTGCTGCTTTTTCTTTAGGCTATTTGCCGTGGCTATTAGCCTCGCTCAAGCGCTTCGCTCGACGGATCCTCGGTATGACGAATTCATCATCATTGAGGCTTGCTTCATCTTCGGAGGGAGGCATATAGTTATCGCCCTCAACCCTTCGCCGCCGCCTGCGGTGAGGGCTTGCTTCGGCCCTCCCGCGCTGAATCTTGCGGAGGATCGCCTTCGCACTCTCCGAGTGTTATTGTCTCCGTGCCGGAATCTCCATTCTTATTGTGGCGGATTTAGAGCGGCGCCACCGACGCCGGGCGCTTGGGCTGCTTCTTTAAAGAATCTTCCTCCGCCGCTTCTCGCCATCCCTTCTTTTGGGGTATCCACTATGTATACGCTATATGACGAGGTGGCCTTCCAAAGGTTCCTCGTAGGCGCTGGTTTGTTCGCCTCCGCATCGCCGCCCATAGCGCCGATGTCGCCGGAGTCGTAGTTCTAGCATGTCGGTTAGATCCTCGCGGCTACAAAGTGGGTGGCGGTGGCTCAATTTCTCCATCGTCTGAATCTCCAACCGCCCCGCCATAGTCCGCCAGGATTTCTCCGAAGCAGAGATGCTTGTGAATTTCGTGATATCGCCAAAAGGCGAAGTGCCGGAAGATGTCCGCGGCGGTGAATTTATAACCGGCGCCAATCCGGATTAATCGGTAGGGGCGCTGGAGGCCCGGAGTCCGCGAGGAGTCCGACGCCGATCACGAAGTTTCGCAGGGACACGATTGGTATTCGCCCATCGCTCGGACGTTGAAGCCCCTGTGCGCGCCTTATCCACCGCCTCGAGCAGGGCAATCGGCCCGCTAGTGGTCAAGCGGTCCGAAAGGCCACCAAAGCACTCGTCCGCGGTAGAGCCAGATCATGCCCATCGTCACACAAGGCGGCGCTGCTTGGTCGGCTCGAGTCCGTCAAGATCAAGTCTCCGCGACATCGGCCGTGAAGTTTAAGCTTCCAAATCTAACTCGACGCCAGGGGCTTAGCTGATCGCTCCAGATGGCCAAGAGAATTGCCCGCAGCAAAGCCACCGAATACAAAGATCTGTCCGGGAGAAAAGCCTCACCTAAGACAAGCATTGTTGGTTGAAGATGCCATCGAGTGTATCGTGGACATACAGAGGAACTCTCAATGAAAGCACCAATGTCGGTGTCAAACCGGCGGATCTCGGTAGGGGGTCCCTGCAAGGCGCCCAAAGCGGATGGTAATAGGAGACGAGGGACACAATGTTTTTACCAGGTTCGCCCTCTCGATGGAGGTAAAACCATACGCCCCGCTTGATTAA